>JAVRXN010000010.1:58859105-59459105 GCA_033556935.1 Timema podura | reverse complement strand
ACTTAATATTTTTAATCTCATTAGAACAAAAATTAAACACATCTAATAGTGCTATTATTTGCTCATTTAGAGGTTGCTGTAGACTAGCAGTGATAAATTTGACAGTACCATTGATACAATCACAGGGGGACTTTCCATGACTTGTTGCAAGGAAAGACCAAGGAGAAAAAGAATATCAAAATCACTTATTTAATGGCTCAAATTTATAAAGATTTTGTAGTTTTTGTACTGACAAGTACAACCATCAGTAAAGTAATTAACTTCCTTTACACTTTGAAGATAAGTTTTTATGTACATCATTTCTTGTTTCTATCTAGACTATTTCAACATCATGATTGAGATAATCACAAATGAAACAATGACTTGATGCTGTGATGTAATCGATGTATGTTTTATAATAAATCACGACAGAATTAACTGTGCAAGCATCATGGGTCCAATGATATCCTTGTGCTTTGAATCAGAAAGTAATAATTTTCACTGAGTCCATCGGGATAATAACATTTCTGAAGTTATTGATTTCTTAATTTCTTTCGTTGACATCAGTTGTGCTTTTGTTACATAAGAATGAGGAATAAGCTTCTCAATTTGGTCCACTAATAAAACAAATTATTCTGATATATAAGTCATATTTTAAAATTCTGTTATATCAACTGAAAGCTCTTGATATCACTTTCATCAACTAGGTCATATTCTTCAATATTATGTTTTAGGGGACAGTTTTCACAACAACGTTATATACATTTTGGGTTTTATTTACTGTACACCAAAACCTTAATAAGGTAGGACACTAACTGTACATCATTAAGTAGGAGTAGGAAGATTCTTATATATAGCAGTTTACAGTGTATATATATATATATATATTAATAATATATATATATATATATAATATAATGAGATCTACAATTATGTCTAAATATTTTGCATTTTGTTTTAAGTCAATTACACCTTGTTTATCATCACTAATGTCATAATTTTCCAATGCAATTTTAACAACACAAGATAATTAACTTTTCAGAGCTGATGTTGCCTCTACAATTTTTCTTTTTCCATAAGCTGGTTTAATACTAGATGGTACGGTACACTATGTAATTTTATTGGTGATGATCCTAAATCAGTTAAACTACTTTTCCTCTCTTGAGAAGTTCCTTCATTCACAAAAGAGGTTTCAACTCCTGCAAATTTATCACCTGAAATAATATCTTCAATATGTTATTCAGGCTCTTTTAACACCTCTTTGACTTTTTTTTCTCCATTGAAGACATAGTTTTTAACCTGGCCAGACATTAATTTGCTTTATTTTTAATTTCTTCACAAGTTTAAAGTTAACCTTACATAAAGACACTTTTATTGGCTTTTTATCATGATACTTAAATGGGTTGCAGCAAGATGGCCTTCCTATTGAGGAAAGTAAAATCAATGATGGTTAAAACAAAATGATTTTAAGTTTTCTTTCTTTATATATGCTCGCATTTCTTTGTATATACTATAATTCCACTAAATTCACAAATCCCTTCCTTTACTTAGCTTGTTTTATGACACACTAAACTGTTAAATAGTCCAACACTGCACTGTTCAAATTCTTGTTCCATAGTAAAGGTATTACTATATATATATTAATAAAATAGTAGGGCCTATCACAATCAGCTTAGCTCAAGAGAATGCATTTCTTCATTAGAAGACCAGAGAAGTGACTGAAGTCAGGAAGGTTTGTGGTGCAACAGGTTGGCTGATGTTATTGGTGACTCATATTTTGGTGACTCAAGTTCTACTTTGTTTATGAATTCAGGAATGAAATCATCCCCTAATGGCTTACTCTAGTTTGGTCCAACTGGCTGCTGGCGGGCCAAATACGGCCCACGCTCACTGAAAGTGTGGCCCTCATAGTATGCTGGATGAAAATTAAATGGAACACCTCTGTCGAGATGTGAAAAGAATAAAAATAAAAATATTTATTTAAAAAGGTCATGATTTTACTATGCATTTATTTGATTAATAAAAATACATATCAATAATGCTAAGTTGTTTTGTGAAAGTGTGTGTGCATGCATATTTTATAATGCATTTTTGAGCGATTAATCCCAAACGGTTTTTTTTAGTAGAATTTGAAAAAATTTACCAGTAAAAAAATACAATTTCTGTATAAGTAATTAAAGTAATTGGTTATTAAATTGTCGAATTAGGTGGTCTTAGGGTACAATGCTTGCTACAGGAGCCGATGTTCATGGGTTCAAATCCAGTCAGTTTGGAGGGATTTTTCTTTAGCGATAAAAATCGTGGCACAACATCCTTCGGAGGGGAAGGCCCCCCACCCCCTTGGGATCTTAATAACCTGTTTGCTGGTGTTAATACAGGTTCTTTTTCCCTCTTTATTTTTTTTTCAATAATTTTCTCTTATTCTTTTACTTATTCTAGTTTTCAATCTAGTCTAGGCTCTTATATTAGTTGGTCTTCTTCTCCATATGTTATGCTTCTTTGCTAGTTTGTCCACCCCAGGTATTTTGTTTTTCCGGTACCCTCCAACTCTGACACTCCTGGTTCACCCCATTTCTGGGATTCTCTAGGCACTCTCCAATGGTGGCGAGCATCCCCTTATCTGCCACCTGGGGAGGCATCCTACAAGAGATAGTGCTCCGCCTGCTTCTAGAAACCACTTGGACCCTAACCTAAATTTAACTAGACTAAACTAAATTAACCTTTAAAATACTTGATTAATCCTACACTACTACTATCTACTTATTGTCAGCATTGCCGAATTCAATTTCTTATCTGATTTTGGCTCATTTATTCGATCATGGTCATACAGAGGGGATGCATAGCATCCACTCTTCTCAGCCATTTATCTCAGGAGGTCCGATAGATTAGCTCAGTCGTGTTTGTTTCCAAACACGCCAAGCCTCTTGTCCAGGGACATTTCCCTTAATCTTCTGTATCCTGGTCTTGATTTTTACCACCCACATCTCAGCTTGCAGGCTCTTCCGACATTTACACATTAGGCATCACCGCTTGCCTTTTGCTGCGGGTGGTCCTAATCTAATATCTTCTTCCTCTTGATGGAGTTAATAGGGGAAATAGAGCCGTCAGTCCCATGTTGATTGTGGCATGTAAAAGAACTCTGGAAGGTTTGTGAAAATAGCTTTCCTGACAAAATTGGTATGCCCTTTCTCTCTTGCTCATAGAAATTCTTGTATGCTGTTATAGTCAGTTGGTTCAGAAAGTGCACATTAAATACCTAATATAAATATCACATTTATTAAGTTTTGTTTTTAAGCCTTTAATATTGATGAGATGAAATTTAATATTGGTGGGGTTTTACCTTTTCACATCTGCTCTCTTTGATATCATTAACCTATATTAATAATATATTTTCGGCCCGCGGTGCAATCTGATGCCCTTGGTATGAAAAATGTTGAACCACCCTGGCTTATTCAACCTCCCTCACTCGGTAAGCAAAAGAAAGATAAACCTATTTCATTATAGTAGGAAGTTTAATCAAGTATGGTTTTTAAGTTTAAGCTAAATTTTCATTATGTCAATGATTTATCTATTTAATGCACAGAAATTAAAAAAGCCAAAAAGATTTTTTGTGTACTTAAAGATGAGTGCTTTATAATGTTGTGAAAAAAAAATTGGTGACATTTCACCTTTTCACCTCTGCTCTCTTTGATATCAGTAACTTAAAATAATATTTTTATTGGAGATTTGCTGTCAATTCTTAATTCAAGTGTATTTTTAAAATCATATTTTGTACAAGAAGAGAGAGAACACTTGACACAAACACAAACACAAACACTGGTGTACTCTCTCTTCTTTCTTTCTTTGTGTTTGATAAAGGCAACATTGCCGAAGTATTATTCTATTTGTGTTAAAATGTGTGTGTGACTACTTCTACTATAGAAGACAGAAGAAAGGAAGAAGATGTTACCTTTGTGCATTGGATTCTTCCCACATTTTCCCTCTTTCACTACGTGGGCTTTCTTTATCAAATTTACTCTATTAGTTTATTTTTCCCTTTTACTTTAGTTTTATAAATTGCCATTATTATACAATTATTTAGCCAATTGGCCACCTCATTTTTAAACTAAATATTGTTTGTGTTATTTTATAGGTATATATATATATATATTATATATATATATATATATATATATATATAAAAATTGACAGCTGCAAATAACGTGATTTGATATATGGATACATTAAAATTGTTTTTGTAGCTTTAGTAATCAACTTATAATTTTACTCCTACCAAAATCGTACTATAGACTTAACTATTGTAAACATGGCATAAATGTTGAATTACGAAAATAATTATTACCTTCCTCGGGAGGAAAATATTAACACTATAAAATGTTCTCTCAAGTTAATTTATTATTAATGTTAACACAATGATTTAATAATGAATTTTCTTAAATTCAAGCACTATTGCCTATTTATTTTTTACTACCTCAGTTAAATCTGAAAATTAATAACAGATACGATCTCCAACAAAAATAAATTTAGGTTGTGGTAATATATTATAATGTTTTTGTGACTAACCATTTATACAGCCTCATTTGCTCTGAATATCTTCTTTGTAGAATCAACACATTTCACAATAATCATCAAATATATACAGTAAAAATATGTACCATTAAAACAATTATCTCACAACTGCCCCAATACTGTCCCATAGTTACCCCAAAACTTATCTTATCTTAACTTATCTTATTTCCTTGAATTTTTCAGATTATGCTTTTTACACCAATGTTTCCTTGATGTAAGCTATTGCCTTTATTTTAGTAAAAATAAATTAAAAATAGAATGTAACTACTAAATATAACCACAGTTCTTCAATACCGGTAAGTTATGATAGTAGTTCAAAGAACGAATGGTAGGTTGAATATAAAACAAGGTCTTAGGTCCAGTTTCATAGTCAGACTTAGTATGCTTCAAGTGCAGCGCTATACACAATGACACATACAAAATACAAGACGACACCTACCTAAATTCTTATGGAATGGGCCAGCTTCACATATGAAACTGGTCCATTCACTTCTGGTCTAGTTAGGTGTTATTTAGTACAGGGCCACACTTATGTAATAAGTCTAACTATGAAACTGCCCCCTATAGGGACCCTACACGATCAGTCAGACTGTCAGTACTAAGACAGTATGCATCAATATTTGTATGAGACCATACACGGTCAGTCCTCACATTATTATTTTCATTGGGCGGTAAGTTTTAAATTTATAGGCAAGGATAGTTGAACCCTTTTTTTTTATCATGGTTTTATAGTCAATAAAATGATATTAGAATGCAATTCTCAAGTAGTAGAATAATCTTTAAGTAGCTAAAGATTAAAGATTATACTTTATTTATAACATTGAAGGTTACTAGTTTATTTAATTCAAACCTTTATTTTAAGTTAATAATATAAGTAATTAAAGGTAATCCCATTATGAAAATTAAGGTAAAAGTGATGTTTATAATTTTATAAGATTCGTTAAAAACATTATAAATTTAATTTAAATTTAATTGAGTTAGTTAAAAAGGCGGAGTAGCTAATCTCTAGATAGTAGAATAAGGTAATAAAGTGTATATTACTATAGTACTGGTAGTTAGTAATATTATATGGTTATGAAGTCTTAATGTATGCAAAGTGCATTTAGTGCAACATTAATAATAAGAAAAACAACCCACTTTGGTGTCTACATTGTCTAACGCATCACTCTTGAAATAGATTATACTACAGATGAAGGAGAGATTGTGGTTTTATTCTCGGTTGGGTGTACTGAGGGGGCTTGTCCCAAAATGGTTTTTCACCCACCCTCCATACAAATGCTGATACACATACTATACATTCAACTTTACTCATCCTTAAACTATCGGCATAATTAGTATATAGGCATACAACCAGAACAGGTAGTAAGATGCAGTGCAAAAAAAAAGTGTATGCAATGCTAATTTACTAGCTGCACGAAGACACAAAACTGACAGAAATATTGACGAGCATGTGCACATAGTCCGTATTAATCTCAGTATTTTTTAAAGACTGACAGGTTGACTAATTATGTTAGGTTCCTACTAGACTTTTGACAGGCAGAAAATTAAGACTTAGTTAAACCTCATTACCTTTTCCCTCTTTTGCCCTAAATTTAGGATGTCCCACCTCACCCTATGGAGCTTAATCCAAAACACAATGTTTCTATATATATATATCTATCAATCCTGTACAAAATGTGTTCTTTGCAGGTAGGCCCGTACCTATTAATGCTGTTTGCTAGTTTTGTTGGAAAATCTGGACCTTGGAAATGTTAGCATTATTTTTATCAACTTATGATCTGTAGTCTCACTTCAGATGCGGCACTGTATATTTCCCAATCAACCTGGAGCTGAGCTTGACTCTGACCAAGACTCTCACTTGTTCTGGAGACTTTGCATACATCCTATTTTTTTTATTATCACAGTGTCATATTATTCGTTTGGGTTATATGCTTACTTCTTAACCAATCTGTAATTCAGTCTGATCCTGACTTGGAGATCCGCTTACTATATAGGCTGCACACATTTCCTAATCATCCTGGAGCTGAGCTTGATTCCGGCCTGGAGTTTCACTTTATTATGGAGGCTGCATGAATTACCTTATCAACCTTGAGATAAACCTGACTGGTTTGGAGACTCACTCTATTATTATTAGCATCGTATTACTACTCGTTCAGGTTATACAAACTTACGCTAATGTGTAATGGTAGGGTGATTGGGAGATGAAATGGAGGACCTACAGTTTAACGTGGAATCCGAACCACGGTGGAGGCCTGGCATTCCTCACATTCACAAGTTGTGATTAATACACATCTTGTCAGAGGTGAAGGAAGGGTTTGGCAATCAGATAAACCTGTGCTGGGACCGAGGATTAATGACTCATTCTAGAAGCTGTATGTATAGGCTACTCGATCAATATGAAACTGAGCCTGGCTGCATGTATTGTATTAACAACCTGAAGTTGAGCCTCATTCTTGTCTGAAGCCATAAAAATTTCACCTTCACACAAACTAACTCACACTAACTAACAAGTTTACAACTCATAAAGGAGTGTGTGTCTGTGTGTGTGTGTGTGTGTGTGTGTGTGCTGTGGGTTATAGTTTAAGGTGGGCTACCAAGATGATTTCTTCCATCTATAGTCCAATTTTCATAGAATAATAGATAGGAAAGTTACTAGATATACTTTCACTTATTCATTTGACAGCTACTACAATATGTAGCTGAACCTTTTTATGGTTGTTTTCTATAGCTAATTAATAATAATAATAATAATAATAATAATAATAATAATAATAATAACGATAATGATACATAATGATAACGATAACGATAATAAGAGATAACGATAACAATAATAAGAGATAACGATACGATAATAAGAGATAACGATACCGATAAGAGATAAGATAATAGATAAGATAGATAAGAATAATAGATAAGAATAGATAAGAATAATAAAAATAATTGATAGCGATTTTAATAATTTATAATTATAATAATAATAATTGATAATAATTAATAATAATTAATGATGATGAGTGTTATGATGATGCTTCTGCTGATGATGATAATCACAAAAAAGTTTATATTTTCCAAAAAATTTCTTCCTATGAAAATAGGACTCTAAATGGTTTGGTCAGTGTAGTAAATTTGTCCAAAAGATTGGCAATATAAGAAATAATAAAAAATGTTTGTAAAGTGAGTGGGAAGGAAGGATCCTTAAAAATTCAAAAATATGTTATGGAAACTCTATCCACTAATGGCTCTTTGATCTAGTCAGAAAGGATTGTGGCTAATTTAGTTATAAACTGTTTAGGTACTTCATTAATTGTTTGTATTGAAAGATTACCAAATTGGCCGCTTAAACCTTTTGCCAGAGAAATATGGTAGGACTAGTGAACCAGCACCATTGATTATTTTGTTAAATAAAATAAATGGAGTTATAACTATTTATAATTTTACCACAAATTCACAAGAAAGGAAAATAGGCCAAGCTAGACAGTAAAGGATCACACAGAGCCAACAAAAAATATAACCTCCATTATCATGTGTTTTTCTACCCCTAATAGTCGGTTTTAGTTTACTATCTAATAAGGAAACAATACTAAAATATATCTTTTAAATAAAGTCAAACAGTAAAATTGGTTGATTTACAACTTAATGCTTTAAAATCATAAAGCCACGAGGACAATAAAAATTCTTCATTAAAGGAGAGTGAGTTTAACTCACAACTGGCTAAAAGTCACTTGCAAGATTGCAAATAGAATTTTTGAGGGTTGGTCTGAAGGGCTCACTTACTTTAGGAAGTTACATATCTTATCTAACTAGCCTGATGTCATTCCTATATTGTGTTTTAAGTATCACTAGATCTGAAGGCTGCTATTCATTTACCGCCCTAATTGTTCATGTTCATACAGAAGATTTTATTCTATGATATGTTTTAATAACATTGTTTTTTGACCACTTAAACTGAACAAGAATATTAAGGCTGCATAACAATTGGTTATTAAAGATGTATGCTCTCAACCAATATTATTGTTTGCATAAAACCCCAATGGTTAGTGAGACATAGTGCAAAAAAATAAAATAAATATAAACATAGACACAAAAAAATCTTTATAGTATACATATCAAATTTTTTTTTTTAATCTCAACTCTTGAACGACATAAAGTTGAATAAACAGTAGGAAAATTAAATGAAACCGTTTTATTTGTTTCTCTCATGGATAAAACTTCCCATAGCATTTTTCACTCCCACTCATGTTGGTTGTTGGAAATAAATGTCAAACATTTAAATTAATTTCTTATGACTATCACTAAACCAAAATTGTTTTCTTTAAACAAATTTATAAAATTTATTCTTTATTTTAAATAGGTATTAAAACATGGTCTTTAATCAAACATAGCTCAACCTCTTTAACTGAACATTGTACCCCTTGAATCTGTCGCACACAAATAATGTAGATAGCCTTCTCTATGTGCTTCCTACAATATCACTAAATTTGGTTAAAATTTACATCAGAATGAAGGTTTGCATGCCTTAACAGCCTTCTTTAAGTAAATTAATATTTTAGTTTTTCTTTTTCAGAAAGAAGAGATTGATTCAGAAGATGACAAAACTCCTGAAGAAAAGCTTACTGGGAGATTACTGGAACAATTCCCCAAGGAACTGACAACACTTCTGAAGTCTTAGATTCTGCTTTGAAAGGACTGTCGGCCAGGTAAGTTACAGTTTATAACAAATGATTTGAACTAATAATCTTACTTTTATGTGAGATTTATATACCTTAAATGCAGCCTAGACTTATGGTAATAATGTTTTGACATAGTATCCTCTCCCCATCTAAAATGTCTAGAGGAAAGGACGTGCTAACTACATAAAAAAAAACCAAATTATAAAAATATTAAGAAGCAAATGTTTAAAATTAAATGAAATTTTAATTATTATAACACAAGAAAAGCTTTACAGATCAGGCCTTAAGTCCTTAATGTTTCAATTGATTTACACACTTTTACATATTTACATAAATAGACAAAAGGCTCTGAAATGAAAACAGTCATTATACTTTATTTATAAGATAGCTAGGAAAGAAGGTCTTAAGGGCCCAACATAGACTATTTTGAAAAATGTAACAAAGATTAGCAAATTATAAAGTTAGTAATAAACCCTACAGGGACAAAAGCTGATACACATTCTTTATGAACATTCTAAGAAAATCGGCCTTAAGAGCCAACGTTAACCATATTTATAAATCCAACACAGCCTAACAAAGTATATCATAAAGCTAGAAACCAAACCCAACAGGGGCTAAAGTTGATATGCCTCTTTAAGAGAAAGATTAGAAAGACGGCCTTAAGGTTCCAACCAAACTATGTGGAGAAATGGAACAAAGCTTAATTAAACAATTATACAGGGAGTCGAACCAGAACCAATAACCGAAATTAATAGTAATTTTTAAGGAACCAGAATCTGAACTGGAACCCTAAAACACTATTTTGAAGATCCGGAATCAGAACCGTTAAATAATTTTAGGTTAATAAAGATTCTAAAAGGTTCTTAAAGTTTCCAAACTTTACAGAAATGTATATAATTTTGATAAGTTGCACACATTTATTTTATTTCCTTAGCTTGATTAATTTTGAAATGTTGTGTTTTCCCCTTTCTCAGTAAGTTCTGAAAGGGCTTGATATATTTTAGTTTACTACTTTGTTTGAAACCTCTTTTCTAAGGTTATTAAGCAATAAGCAATACACACTAATGAGTTTAGATTCCAGAGGAATGTAATCACTGTCACCTTGTTCACTGTTTTCTCACTTTAATGTTTATGCTAGAAGTTTAAGAAGATTTAATTAGTTTTGATGGACAGCAGATAATACCACATTCCTTAGGCTGGTTACACACCAACGAGTCCCGAGTGAGTCGAGTCTCATGGAATCGAGTCCAATCTGATTCTAGAATCAAGGCCTTTCACACTAGTGAGTTGAGTCATCGAGTCAACTAGTTTGATCAAAGAGCTCGTGCAAGATGGATGCAGTCCTAGTAGTTTCTATAAATACAATTGTATGGATGCACCAACGTAGACGTCTAAAAAGACATTGCTTAGTGTGGATTCAACCACTTAATTTGAAACGATACACCTTTGGTAGTTTTTCGCATTTGTTTCCAAATAGTGGAAATTGCATTTCTATCCCGATGTTCGGGTTATAAATCGAAGGATTCTCTTGAATGAGAACAATGAGGTATTCAGTGTCCATGCTGTTAGCCTTGGAAAGCATGTGGAAATAATACACTTGACTCGGCTGGACTGACGAAATCTATAATCTGCCGCATCATAGTCTCTGACTCGCCTAGACTCAGCTAGACTTAAGGTAACTCGACTTGCCGGTGTGAAAAATATTGGTCCTCCATTATGCTATCAAATACAATATGTACTTGTGTCAATTGGTGAGTCAAACTCAACTCGACTCGGGACGCGGTGTGTAACCAGCCTTAGAAGTAGAAATACCGAAATTAAGAAATCATCTCTTTTGGAGACACACTCTAAGCTTATTGTGCTTAGTACTTCCTGGAAGTGATAACTGATAATCTGGTGGTTGGTTGAACAACTTATACTAGAGGGAAGAGGGAGGTGGAGGGTGTCAAAATGAAAATTTTAAATTCTTTCACTCAAGTTTAAATTAGGAAGTAGCTCAGTGAATGTGTTCCTTGTGTACAGTGTAGAGGTGATTATTTTTGTTGTTAGTAAGTGGTTTAAATAATATATTTGATGGGGTGCATTAAAAAAAACCAGTTCGGAAGTTTTTTGACATGATTCAGTGATCAAATGGTCTAAGACTTCACTCTCATGTTAGACTCGCCTGCTGATGTTGGAGAGAGAAGGGTTTGAATTACACTCAGGTCTACTGAGGGTGGCTTTTCTTAAATGGTTTCCTAATCGCCTTCCATGCAAATGCGGGTAGACTACTGCTAAAATGATTCCTTCCGTATCCCTACCCCGTTATAATAATTATCATTATATGGGTATAACCTGAACAGTAAGATGTGGTGATAAAATAAACAACCAAAAACATTAAGGTTTGTGATATTATTAATACATTAGATATCAGAAATAATTCTACAAATAATATGCCTGCCCTTATCTCAAATAGTTCATGTCTTTACTCTTCTGTGGAGGTAGAGGTCGTCAATGCATTGGGTTCCCTATTTGCAGGGATCTCCAGCACTGCAGCTTACCCTTTTGAGTTTTCAGTGCAGCTCTGGTCGGAACCAGGGGGAGGATTATAACTCTCCCCTCTCTTTTGCTTTTGATAAACTGACCCAGACAGGCAGCACAACTCCTGGCCCTTATAATATACATCATGAACTGTTGTGCTAGCTGTTCCCTGCTGGACAGGAGCCATCATCTTAACCTGTATAATAATGTTTGGGAATCTCATCACTTTCCATCACTATGAAGGCAGACAACCTTTATTCCAATTTGTAAAAGGAGTTACACTAAATTAAATTCTTAAAGGTTACAAACATATAGCTCTTACCAACTGTATGTGTAAAATGTTTGAAAAGTTGATAAATACGCAATTAATCTGGTATTTATAATCCAACAATTTGCTTCTAATATTAGATGTGGTTTATGCCGTAACTGATCATCGATGGATCATTTTTTTCTTCAGACAGCAGTTCATGATATGTTCTTCCATAAACAGCAATTTGAGAAGCCTTCCATAAATATTGATCTTATGGATGCTTTCTTTAATTTGGAAAAGGCATATAACGCCACCTAGCAGCACAGATTATTGAAAACGCTTTTTAAGTAGAGCTACCACAGGAACCTCCCCATTTTTAAAACAATTTCATGTCAAGTAGACACTTCCGGTTAAAGTTAAGAAATACTGTATCAGGCGATTTTATTTTTTTTAAAAAAGGGGGTGCCACAGGGCTGTATTTTAAGTGTAATTTTATTTGCTGTCACATTCAACAGCATTGTTGATAGTGTCTGCTTGCTTGTCCTTTCATGCCTTTTGGGAAACTTATTGCAATTACTTGAGTCTCCACAGGGCTAAATATAAGATACAACTTGAGGTCAACACCCTAGTGATGTAGGTGTCGTGTGTTGTTTATCACTTCTCTGCAAACAAGATGATTGTTGTTCACTTACAAAGACTGTGAGGTAGACATTCAACCCCAATTATTTTAATGAAAAACGGTGTTACCCGCTTTGGTAGCCATATGGTATAAGATGATTCTCTTGCAATAGACTAGACTGCCAAAGACTGGGAGATAAAAGTTCGATCCTGGTCGGGTATACTGAGAGGTTTTCCTAAATGGTTTGCCACTCTAAACTCAAATTCGGGTACAATTGCTCTAAATCCAACCTAACTTATCCCTAGCACATTACTGTAATTAGCACACAGATACATAACCTTGTCGTGCGGCAATCTTGTGACCGTTCCGAAACCGAGTGAACCACCGAGAGCCCCCAGTGCGCCCGTAATTAGTGTCCAGAATTCTCGAGAGACAGCGCCAGGCTGAGAAGGGCTATTAAGCCCCACACTTAACAATAAAAGGGACCAAAAGACGATCCAGTGGCAGTAGCGGGACGGGAATGTATATAGGTTAATTAAGACTAATTCTAAGAGTGTATATATGTATGTGTTTAATATAAGTTATAGTGTAAGACTAGGGAGGAGGGTTGGGCCCAACCTCCTCCCCACGGATAAAAACCGTTGATGTATGGATGGCAGAAAAATAATAAAACAGAAAGGTAGAACAAAAAAGACAACCAGAACTCCTGTAGTTTCTCTCTGCGTACACTAATTTTTACAACAACCCGACCAACCTACCTATAGCGCTCAGAAACATTCGGGCAGCCACACTCCCTCTGTTCCAGCGCTCATGACACATTCGGGCAGCCACATAAGTACCACTCCCGACATCCTTTCCTCTCCTACATTTATGCCCCCTCCTCCACCTTACCGTCGCTGCAAAGGAGGGCAAAACCGTAAGGCCCGGGCAGAGCAATACAAAATTTTCAAAGCCTTTCTAACACCTGCCCCTTTCCTCTATCCATTCCCATCGCGACCCCCCGTTCCCCCACAGCCTGCCTATAAACTACGACCCCTCTTTCCTCCCCCTTCCCCTTACCTACTTTCTAATTACAAGTCCCTTGACCCCCAAGACCCACGGCGGATGCACATTAAGTGTCTGAAGAATAAAAAAATACAGCAGCGACTCCGCGATCTGGGGCTGGACAGTCCACCGTCATCTCCACAGAAGGAAGAACAACAAGATGGCGCCCAACGTGGGGCCACTTCTCCTGAACCGAAGAAGAGAAGAGTGATCGGCTGAAGCCATCAGAGAACACCACGCCCAAGAACTCACCAATTTTCCGAGTTAAGAAAAACTCGGTGGCGCCCAAACACTAAAAAAAAAATAAAAAATAAAAAAAATGCCTAGACGTACCCGACATCAGTGCGGCAGTCCCACCTGCCCCGGAAGAGGAGAAAGAACAATCTACTGTGATAAGTGCGAAGACTGGTATCACTTCCTCTGCTTAAACTGGGAAGAAAAAGACAGGGATACCACCGGGCTCCAATTCATATGCCAACCCTGCAATGAAAAGACGGCCGCCGAACACGACGAACTTGAGGAACTCCGCCGAAAGGCAAGCCAATCCCCCGCCATACTAGCCGCCAGTCCCCCACAGCCCACCTTCCAGCCTATTCTCCCAGGATTCTCAGGCTTGGACCACGAAGATCCGGCAGCATTCCTGCGGACGTGTGAAGCAATCCTCCAGGACAGCAATACACCCAAGGAGCTATGGATAACGCTAGTGAAGGAAAGATTGAACCAATACTCCGCGCAGTGGTGGAAATATTACGAGGGATATTCCAACACTTGGGAAGAACTTCAAAAAAGGCTCCAAGAACGATTGGACTCTCCCCCACTGAGAGTCAAACTTCAAGCGAAGCTATATGGAGAAGCCCAGACCACTGGGGAATCTACCGACCACTTCATCCTAAGAAAGATGAGGCTGTACAAGCGTTTCTTCCCCACCGCTCCCGACGAACAAATTCTACCCCTCATAAGTGAACTCCTCCACCCCACCATCCGGCCATTTATCACCTCCGTCCCACCCACTTCAATAGACCAATTACTGGAAAGAGCTCAGGCAGTGCAACGAGATATACTCCCATCAGCCTCTCACGAACAACCCAAACCTCTTCCTCTAGGATCATTCCGAAATCCCAGACCCCCTCCTCAATGCCATTTCTGTCCTGCCCAGCATTTCCACAGAGAGTGCCCCATACTCCTCGCCAGAAGAACCACGGACAGACCACGTGACGCCCAAACTACACAGCCAAGCACGGGAAACGGAACCAGGGGATGAAAACATGGCCGAACTCATCTCCGGCACAGCAGGCCATACTCAGCAGTGGACCGCCAGCCAATTTACCCCGAATCCCAGTTCGTACGCCCTCAAGAGAGCTTCGAGCCGTCCTAGACTCCGGAGCATCGCAGAACTTCGTCAGGACCTCAGCCCTCGACTCTCACACACGGGAACAGATGGTCACGGCACCCACCTCGGTGTCCCTAGCCAAGGAAGGAACAGAACTGAATATTCGAGGCCACTGCCAGCTCCCTATAGAGATAGGGCATAACAAAATGGTCATTAAGTGTCTAGTCGCAGATGATCTCGTGGAAGAAATCCTTCTGGGTCATACGTGGCTCACCGAACAAGAGGTAATAGTGGATTACCAGCGCGCCTGCGTACTATTCGGAAAAGAGCAAAGAGAACAACTATATTGGGTCGCGAAAGGACCAGAGAAGGTCAGCAACTTCAGCACCGAAGAGGTGAAACACAGCTTTCCCCCAACACTACAGACCCACCTCTTTCAAGTCATAAAGCAGCACCAGAAGGCATTCGACATCTTCAATCCCCAAAATCAAACCAACTGCACACAACATCAGATCCGCCTGAAGAACGACCGCCCCATCCGAGGACCCACCTACAAATATTCGCTTCAGAAGAAACAGATAATTCAGAACCAAGTCGAAGAAATGCTCAGAGACAATATAATAGAATCCAGCACGTCCCAGTACCAAGCACCTATAGTCATTGTCGAGAGAAAAGAAAAAGCTCCTAGGTTCTGCATTGACTACCGGCTACTCAACGCGGCTACAGAAGAAGAGAATAGTCCACGAATTCACATCCCACAGTTGCTTCAAGAGATAGGTCCAGCCAAAATCTTCAGTACCTTAGACCTCAAATCCGGGTACTGGCAGATCCCATTAGACCCGGCAAGCAGGCACCTCACTGCGTTCAGCACACCCAATGGAGAAACTTATCAATTCAAAGTCATGCCCTTCGGATTAAAAGGAGCGCCGGGGACGTTCCAAAAAATGATGAGCCAGCAGGTCTTGGCAGGATACCAGGGAAAATTCTGTTTCGCCTACATGGATGATATTATCATATTTTCCAACTCTTACGAAGAACATCTCGAACATCTAAAAAGGGTCTTAGAACGGTTAGAAATATACCGACTCACATGTGCCATGAAGAAGTGTGAGTTCGGGAAAACCACACTCAGCTACTTGGGACATATCATCTCTTCAGAAGGAAATAGCCCAAACCCCGAACAGCTCAAAGTGATCCAAGAATACCCCACCCCCAAAACAAGGCGGCAACTCCAACAATTCCTCGGGACGTGTAACTGGCTACGAGAATTTGTCCCAAACATGGCCGATATCACCAGCCTACTCACCACCAGAGCAGGAGCAACTCAAAAATGGAAATGGGGCACTCCAGAGCAAAAAGCCTTTGAACAGACAAAAGAAGCATTTAAACACATCCAAGCCCTGCACCGACCCGACCCTGAGAGAACCTTCTGTCTTCAAACAGATGCCAGTGGAACAGGACTAGGTGCGGTCCTGTACCAAGAAGTAGAAGGACAGCGGAAGATTATTTCCTATGGTAGCGCTAAGCTATCACCCGCGGAACGCCGATACCACAACAATGAGCAAGAATGCCTCGCCATAATATGGGCAATCAAAAGGTATCAGATATACCTCGACAAACCATTCACATTAAGAACGGACGCGAAATGCCTGACATGGCTAAACAAAATGAAGGACGGCAGATCAAAGCTAACCCGTTGGTCTCTGCTACTGCAAGAGTACAGCTTCACGGTCCAACACAGACCAGGGAAGGAGAACGAGCTCCCAGACGCTCTATCAAGGAACCCGGGAGAAGATTCCACGGAAGAGAACACCCGAGAGTGGAGCCGGATGATGCCCCCAGAAACTCCCATCCCACCGCCCGAATCACTCCGCCTCCTCACCCTACCTTCCACCCCGACACTACCAGAGAAGGTCATCAAGGCCCAACACACAGACCCCTACATCCAGAAACAAATAAGACGGTTGGAAGACATCGCAAGAATCCCCGTCGACGAACGGTCCAGAGACGAAAGGCTCCATGCAGCCAGATTCACTCAGCGAGACGGTGCATTGTTGTATAGAGACTATCCAGAGCAAGCGATGAAGATTGTAGCCCCACCAGCAGTGAGAAACGAGATTCTGACATACTTCCACGACCACGCAGAGGCGGGCCATCCAGGAGAAAAGAATACTCTACAGAATCTCAGAAAACAATACTCCTGGAAGGGAGTGACCAGAGACGTACGGAAGCACGTCCGAGCTTGCCATACATGTGCCACGATGAAGACTTCCGGGAGAACAACGAAGACACCATGGAAGGCCAGAAAGCCTACTTCACCATGGAAAGAGGTCGCCCTAGACCTCATGGGGCCATACCCCAGATCGACCAAAGGGAAGCGATTCCTCTTAGTCATTAATGATCTTTTCTCTCGGTGGACGGAAGCCTTTCCCCTCTCGAAATCAAACGTTCCCCAAATACAACGGATCTTGGAACAAGAAATCTTCCCCAGATGGGGCTACCCCGCCGCACTTCTTACAGACAACGGCCCGCAATTCCGCTCGTCCACCTGGAACAAGATCTGCCAAACCTGGAAAACCAAAAGATGAACAACCGCGGCGTACCACCCAAGGGAAAATCCTGTAGAACGGAGAAATCAAGAACTAAAGGTGGGAATTCGCACGAGTCTCCAAGGAAAAGATCATCGCCAATGGGACAAGGCCCTACCCCAAATCCTCTTCAATCTTCGAAACCGAAGTAACGAGGCCACCGGGTTCGCCCCCAGCGAACTTCTCTTCGGGCAACTGCTCAGACGGCCCGAAGACTGGGCTCCAGAAGAACTCGAGCCTGCGCCGACCCCAGACGCGGCCGAGCTACGTCAACAAAGACTGCTGTCCCAACACATGGAAGCGAGACTACATCAAGAGAAGTATCACAAACAGTACTTAGGGAGCAGAACAGCAGCTGAAAGAGATCCCCTGCCCATAGGAGCCAGCGTCCTTATGAAGAACCACCCCCTGTCAAACGCGGCCGAAGGGATACACGCCGGATTTTGCCCCAAATGGACGGGGCCATACACCGTGCAGAGGCAGTGTGGACAAAACATGTACCAACTGCTACTAAACTCAAATCCGAAGGCGGACGGGATCAAAGCACACCGAGACCAGCTCCAGCTGAGGCCTTCGCACGAGCCAACGAACGAAGAAGAGCAAGCTCAGAGTGAAACACGTGATCACGGGAAGTGCCTAGGTAGGGAAGAGGGTTCAGATGGTCGCGAGTGAACGAATGTTTCGGAACGGGTCAACTTTACAAGGGGGAATTGTCGTGTGGCAATCTTGTGACCGTTCCGAAACCGAGTGAACCACCGAGAGCCCCCAGTGCGCCCGTAATTAGTGTCCAGAATTATCGAGAGACAGCGCCAGGCTGAGAAGGGCTATTAAGCCCCACACTTAACAATAAAAGGGACCAAAAGACGATCCAGTGGCAGTAGCGGGACGGGAATGTATATAGGTTAATTAAGACTAATTCTAAGAGTGTATATATGTATGTGTTTAATATAAGTTATAGTGTAAGACTAGGGAGGAGGGTTGGGCCCAACCTCCTCCCCACGGATAAAAACCGTTGATGTATGGATGGCAGAAAAATAATAAAACAGAAAGGTAGGACAAAAAAGACAACCAGAACTCCTGTAGTTTCTCTCTGCGTACACTAATTTTTACAACAACCCGACCAACCTACCTATAGCGCTCAGAAACATTCGGGCAGCCACACTCCCTCTGTTCCAGCGCTCATGACACATTCGGGCAGCCACATAAGTACCACTCCCGACATCCTTTCCTCTCCTACATTTATGCCCCCTCCTCCACCTTACCGTCGCTGCAAAGGAGGGCAAAACCGTAAGGCCCGGGCAGAGCAATACAAAATTTTCAAAGCCTTTCTAACACCTGCCCCTTTCCTCTATCCATTCCCATCGCGACCCCCCGTTCCCCCACAGCCTGCCTATAAACTACGACCCCTCTTTCCTCCCCCTTCCCCTTACCTACTTTCTAATTACAAGTCCCTTGACCCCCAAGACCCACGGCGGATGCACATTAAGTGTCTGAAGAATAAAAAAATACAGCAGCGACTCCGCGACCTGGGGCTGGACAGTCCACCGTCATCTCCACAGAAGGAAGAACAACAACCTGAATGGGCAGTATGATGCAGTGCCAATATGTGTGTATATATATATATATATACACATATACACATATATATATATATATATATATATATATATATATGTGTGTGTGTATGTATTGTTTTAGCTGTCTCACCAACCGTTAAGTTCCTGGGGCTTTTATTTGATTTTAAACTAACATGGATTCCACCCACATAATTAAGACCTTAGAGTGAGGTGTGTTTAAAGTCCTCAACTTACTAAAAGTTGTTAGTGGTCGCTCTTGGGGTATTGAGAGGGAATCCTTGATTTTCCTTAATAGGAGCTAAACTAGACTATGGCAGTTTTGTCTCAGTTATGAAAGATCTTCAGTATTAAAGATGTTTGTTGAGTATCCACCATGCAGGCATCAGTCTTGCTACTTGTGCTTTCCACACCAGTCCAATCATCAGTATTTGTGCCAATGCCTTTTACTTCCTACCATTGGTCCCATATTCTAGCATCTTTTGTGTTAAAGCTGCACTTCATGCCACTGCATGTGCTTCATCCTCACAACTGTGTTGTGTATAAAACCAAATGGTGCAGTATACAGCTGACTGGAATCCAAAAAATGTTATTGTGTGGTTTATTCCTTCCATAGGTTATTACCACCTCTCCAGGTTGAGTTTATCCCTGAAAGATACAATTACCTCAATGCTATTTGAATCTTGCCAACTTCCCATAGGTAGGGTTTGATCCGTTCGAAACAGGCCGTGGTCCATTAGAAACTGTGTTTTGATGACTATCTTCTACAGGTTCTTCTAGAAGATAGGAGGTCATCGTGACAAAACTTTATCGGGTATACTTTTTTGACCCATCGATTTTTATTAAGAGGGGATCCATATCCTGTGTGCGAGATCTGCAATGCTCTTCTTAGTGTGTATTACATTTTGGTAGAGTGTTGCAACTATGCCCTTATTCACCTGAATCTTGATTTTAATGGTGACCTTTGATATTTGTTACACAACAGTGTGGATGGAGTTATAAGTGTACTTTGTTTTATACGCCAGGTGAAACTTTTAAATTATATTTGAGCTTCACTCTTATGAAGTGGCTCACTTGGGTATTGTCTCATGTTGAGATATGTTTTTAATAATTATAGTAAATTTTTTAATTCTTTTATTTTAATTTTATTTAGCTTGAGCATCTTCTGTTTTAGCATGTCTATCCCTGATCCCTTGTATTTATTTCCCCCCATGGGGATTTTACTATGTTTTTAGTATTTTGTATTAGTCATTAATAACCTCATTGTGTTGACATGTCTATAAACAATAATAATAATAATTAATTATAATTATATGCCTGAAAAATTTATTGTTTGCTTTAGATGGAGAAACTGGTTTATTAGAGGCATATTTACCTGGCTCATGATTGGTGGTTTTTGTCTTCTTATTTATGGTGGCCCTCTTGCATTGATGATAACGGTGAGTTTAACAATTTATTGACATATTTTTTGTTTTCTTTACTTTTACTTTACCCAAGTGGATTTATGAAAGGAAGCTACTCATAACCAAGGCTTAACACATTCAAAATAAACATAATATATCTAAATGATGTACTTAGCCTTAGCCAACAACATGTTGTTGTAAATAAGATGATTAAGTACCAATTAATGAATTTTATTTCATGTTACAGTTAAGTATATATTATCTTTCCTCCAAATATTAGTAAAATTACTATACATATAACATATTTCATTTGTGGGCTAATGGCCAGTAAGAAAGTGGAGTGGGCTATCATTCATGGAAGCCAATAACTCAAAAGGGCTCACAATAATTAAGTCTAATTGATATTACCTATCATTAATAATAATTATGTTAGTAAACCAAACTAGTGCCAGTGCCATTACAAGACAGCTATTAGCTCTTGCCTAAGGTGCTCACGAAAATTAACAAAATCACTTGGCAGTAAATAAAATAAAAAAAAATTGATAAAAAAAGTAAATAAAATGAATGCATTGAAAGAAGAAAAGAAGAAAATTTAAGAAACATCACAAAAGGGAAGGAAGAAATTTTGAAACATGAAGATGAACTAAAAGAAAAGCGGAAACTTGAAGAAGAAAAATGCAAAACTGCAAATAAATTGTTCACAGAAACAAATGAAAGGTTTGTCTTTTGAAACTCTTCCAAATAAAATATTGCTAACCATTGGTTGTAAGCTATACCCCATCCATGATCAAAGCTCAAATTACACTTCTTTTTAAATTTATTTTGACAAATTTCTTAAAGTTAAGTTAAATTTTGGTCTTAACTGGCTTTTTTGGTAGGGGACAGAGAAAAATACACATACATGATTTATACAGCTAGGATATTTTTGTCACTTTTTGTCACTTTTAGTCGTCTTTAAAGTCACTTTTTAGTCACTCTTTTACGGCTTCTTGGAACTTTTGTCACTTATTTGAAGACACTTTGGCACTTGCATCCCTGCATATTCTCTAGCTCTTCTAGGCTTCTCTTTGAGAGCTGTGTAATTCTTCAAATCCATTACTTCTATGTTTTGTATAAAAATAAAAAAGTACGAAACAATATGTGACACTTTGAATTAAGTTCTAATTGTCAATTAGCATATTGAAATAATATTTAAGCTACAATTAGCACACAGAAATATAGAAATTATATTATTTATTATTAAAGAATATAAATGGTATATATAATTATATATTAGAAATATACATACAACCAAAGCTAGGTACTAAAATTTTATATAATACAATATACATTTTTACACCCATTACTGTTTCAAATTTTATATAATACAATATACATTTTTACATCCATTACTGTTTCCAGCCTGTGGCCTGGGTCAGTTTTTAATTCAAGTAATACATGTATTAATACTGGCTGGCTAGTCCTGTCATAGCTTCATATGCTTTATAATCTATCTTAAGACTAGGACAGGCACAACGGCATTACCCCTGCCGTTAACTTATCAATGTGAAAGGGTAAATTCATATATTCATCAATGATAAATTTTCGGCCATACCGGGAATCGAACCCAGGACCCTTAGCTCTGTAGGCAGGCGAGCTACCAACTGAGATAAGGTGTCTAACAATATAATATAAATATATAGTTTTATAAATAAGTTATATGATTAAAAAATATTTATACTTTAAAACAATACTTTAGATGTAGAAAAAATGTTTAGTAACTACAGTCCCTTTTATAAAAATAGCGGTCCTTCATAAGTGGGGACCGTGATTATACATTTTGGGACCAACATTACCCGGACCGACGCTATGAATTTCCTTAAGGTCATTCGGACAGCAAGCTTCTCCTAGAATGAATAGGCTATAACATTTTGACAGGGAATTTTTAACATGGTTGATGGGGGGTGTTGTGTTGTAAAGGGGGGGATGGGCAGTTGGAGTGGGAAAGTAAGCCGGGATTGCCAGCTCTTTGTTCCTAACAGTGTTGTCATAGTACTACCTCTTTTTTTTTCCGCTAAGGAACTTCACTGTTAGAAAATGAATTGTCACCGCATGGCTCACCCGGGAGTTGTGGCTTGAGTTTGAATCCTGGCTACTAAGATTCATAGAATATTGATAATTTAAAATAATGAACTTATTACATGTGTCGCAAAGTATTTATTGTATCGAATGCTATTAGGCCCATATTTATCAAATGTGTTTTTAGAAGAAAAAAATATGTACCGGTATTACTAAGCAATTTAATGAAATATTTGATTGATGAAAGTTTAAGGGCTCTTTTATTATTCTTTTAGCACCTTATCTTACTATCCGTTCGTGATATACTTATATGTACTAATTACGCTAATTAGTTAAGAATTAGGAAAGCTGAATTTAGAGGAAGTGCACTCGCATTAGCGTAGAGAGAGTGGGAAACAATTTATAATAAAACTACCCTCAGTACACCCAATCGTGATCGAACCCCGATTTATCTGTCTTAGCAACGGTCTAGTCTACGACGAGAGTGATGCCTTAGAGACCATGCTAGTACCGGAATAGGTTTTAGAGTTATTTATTTATAGTAAAAAAGTATTACTTTTCTTTATAATTATAATAGTTAACAGAGCTCATGATGAGCCCCTTACAAACTGTAAAAATGTTAGAATGCCACGTGCATAAGAAAGCAAAGTGATCGACAACCAGTTGGTTTACCAAATAAATAAAAATATTTCAAAGCTTGAGTGTGTCAATTGATCGGCACTTTTGGGACCATGTGATAAGATATAAAACTGTTGGACATGAGAGGACCAGCTGGTATACAAAAGTCGAGATGGATTCAATGAACCAATTGACCGACAAGTTAATACATTGCAAACAACGTGTTCGACAACAAAATCGTGAACGGAAAATAATAAGTAAAATCTATGAAATATTATTTTTTAATATAATTTAAAACTCTAATAAATAAACACATTTTTGGTCAAATGGTCCAATGCGTCAATATCCTATTATAATGGATTGCCGGTGTTGAGGAGATTGCGGTTAGAATCCCGGTCATAAGTACAGAGGTATTTATTTACCCCGTAAAATCTTATTCACTATCCTTCCACGCAAATGACTGCATATTTCCTTAAATTTTACCTTTCTCATTCCTTATCCTGCGTATAGCTCAAACTGGGAGTGAGAAGCTAAGGGAAAAAATACCAAGTTAGTGGATTTTTTCTAGCACAGTGTCTTACTACCCTTTCGGGTTTACGCTGATTTTGTGGACTAAAATCATCATTAGTAAGGCATCAATTTTCTAAGTTTTTTTTTTGTGTCAACCAGTTGGCTATCAATAATTTTGTTCGCATATGCATTTGTTCAACCAGTTGGTACAAGTAATGTCCTACTCGTGTCAGCCACTTGATCGACATTGCTCCTGATGTCGATCACTTGTCTGTCTTTCACCTTGTCCTCCCATGTCGACATGTTTGTGATTGATCAGTTTGCCTGCACCCGTAACGAGGGTAAAGTAGTCAGTCTCATCTTATTTAGTCTGCCAATGACAAGGAGATCAAGGTTAGTATCCCAGCAGGATGTAATTAGGTGTTCGGTTCTACCTCTACGCAAATGCTGAAACATTTTCTAAAAATATACCTTAACTTGCCCTTCAAAATTAGTCAGGTGGAGTCCTACGCCTTAGCTCAGTCGGTACCGTGTCTGCCTGCTGAGCTAGGGGTCCCAGATTCGATTCCCGGCATGGTCGAAAAATTGATCATTTGTGAAATGTGGGTTTACCCTTTCATAATGATGAATTAACGGCTAGGGTCTGGGGGGGGGGGAGTGTTGTGTTTGTACTAAATTTAAGAACATAGAGTAATTAGTACATAAACGTGTAACCCGAACGGGTAGTTAGACGCGGTGCTAAGTTAGGTGGATATCCCGGACGTGTGACATGATGTGAAGTAATGGTATAGAACAGCGGTTCCCAAACTTCTTGAATCGCGGAGCACTTTTCAGGAGAGAAATTTGTCACGGAGCACTATAGTTGCCTCGATGCTAAAGGCATGCGCACTCATTTTTTGCTATATTTACCTAACTGCAGATAAACATTAGGTTTAAAATCATTACGCGTCTTGATGTACCAAGAGATGAGTTCCTCTGACACTTTTGAGTTGAAGAATAAAACTAAAACAGTAAAAATACTATCCAAGTGCCAAATTACTATAGGAAGGAAAAAGAGACCAAATAAATGTCACAACTCGTCACTCAGGTAGTAAAACGTGGGGTGAGTCATTAGTCGGAGACCGGGGTAGCCCGACCCTTCCTTGGTCGGTTGGTCAGTGTTATTGGTAGGTACAGTCAAAACAAGAAGTTTCAGGAAATGGACATGGCCAATTTACGTTTGCATTGATCAACGCCGTACAATTAATAAAATAAAAGAGTAGAGTTGGACTAATAAACCAAACAAATTTGAAATAACTACATTATGTACTACAAAATGATATAAAAACAAAGTATCGGGGTATAAAACAGAAAGTACTTATATAAGATCAAAAATTATGTAATTTTACAACTATTAAATAGCTTATAAATTAAAAACTGATTTTATTTAAAATATTGTAAGTACTTCACTGCATACACTTCATATGAATGTCTAGCTAGAATAAATTTAATCCCCATACATTAACTACTTTACCTTAAAATTAGTACGTAAAATGGATAAAATAGTAAGTTTGACTACTTATAACTCGAAAACTGTAATGATTTGAAATCATTGAATCAATATTTATAACTTATATTCATACACTTAGTAAAATAATGCAATAAAATTTTGATGGTCGAATGACCTTAAAAGAAACATTACACAAGTTTGAGTCCAATACACAACCTTATATTTAGCTGTCACTGTCTAAGCATCATCAGCTATCACACAATACATAAATTAATAATACCTTCAATTTATGATTTATAAAATAACACAGGTTTGCAATGGAAAAATTGCTTGAAAACTAATCACTGATTCTTATAGATTTTTGGGTGCTGGTTTCAGTAAAACTAGCTAAAAAATTCCATCACATACCATTTTTGCTCACATTCAAATTTTTTGATTTAAATATCTACCAATTGACTGCATCAAACTTCTAAGATTTTTTTTTGGTTATATTTCTTTTATACCATTTTATTTTTATCATTAAATTGATCAAGGTTTATTCTTATAATAAAGAGGGTTCAAAGGGAGGGCGGGGGGTTTATTTGGCGACAATAAATGGTAGTGCCATGAGTTATCAAGATAATTCCATAAACATCTTTGTTTACTTAGTTTGTAAAACAGTGAGCTAAAATGGTGACTCACTTCCTTTCTGGTTTTTCCTCTCCACATTCTTTCATTTCATTTCATTGAATGTCTGCTAAATTTCAATTTGATCTTTGAGGGACAAGGTTTTGTCAAATCCAGTTTTAATTTTTGCAGAAGTTTAGTTTTTTCTATAGTGGTTAAGTTTTATTTATGGTTTTAACCTTATTTTAAGTGTACTTAATGGCTGCAAGGGGATGTATTAATTCACCTGACAATTTTTTTCTCAGATTGAGTTCAACGATTTAGTCAGACACATGAGTCTTCCTAAAGATTCTTCGGAACTGTTGGGCTCTAGATTAAAGGAAAATAACTTATTGGCTCCTGGTACTTCTTTCTCATGGTTCAGAAACAGAGAAAAATATATTATTCAATACTTTTCTCAAGATAGTGAACTGGTTTACTGTAACAATGTTCCTGGACTGAAGGTGGGGTTTGACATACAGTATCTTTATTGACTCGTTAAAAAGAATCCTCAAAGCAGTCCTTTTACATAATGGTAGTAAATATGCTTCAGTACTATTAGGACATTTTGTGTACCTGAAAGAATGCAACGAGAATTTAGCCTTAATTCTCACCAAAGTGAAATACATGGATCATGGATGGACGATATACAGTGATTTTAAGGTAATTTCCATGCTTCTTGGACAGCAAGGAGGATACACTAAGTACTCCTGTTTATTTTGTGAATGGAATAGCCAGGATATGAGGCAGCACTGAATCACAAAGGTATGGCCACATAGGGATTCTTTAGAACCTGGAATCAAAAATGCAGTTCAAAAGGCTTTGGTTGATCCATATCAAGCTTGGTTTGAGGAAGCAATGTGTAAAGTTTCTCTCAAAAGAAGGAGAGTGTTTTACATACTTGATTGACAAGTTTTCGGGACTGTCGGAAGCAAAACTGAAAGAAGGTATTTTTATTGGCCCAGAGATTTGGAAACTTCTGAAAGACGAAATCTTCGAAACAAAAATGGATATTTTGGAAAAAGAGGCTTGGAAAGCTTTCAAAGAAGTTGTAGCAAAATTTCTTGGAAACATTAAGAACCCCAACTTCAAGTGTATTGTGAAAAACATGCTCATGAAATTCAAGAACTTGGGTTGTTCGACGATCTTGAACGTGCACTTCCTAAATTGCCATTTGGACTAGTTTCCCAAAAATATTCATGCTGTGAGTGAAGAACAGGGGGAAATATTCTATCAAGACATCAAGGAGATGGAATGCAGATACCAGGATAGATGGAACATAAATATGATGGCGTACTTCTGTTGGAAGCTGTGCAGAGAAGAGTCGAAAGCTGTATACAAGAGAAGAAGTTTGAAAAGGATTTTTGAGGGCAAAAGAAAAAGGCAGTATAAGGACTTGTAATTCCCAATAAGTGTTCATAATTGTTTCCCATCAATAATTTTGTAAATAAAATTATTATTTAATTTTTCAAAAATAAATAAGCTTTAACCAGTATACATATTAATAAGTGCTTTTCCCATATTTTCATATCCACTTTGTGAAAAATCCTTACGTGATAGAGAAAAATTGAGGCTATATTTGAAATAGCACACCAAAATACATAAGAATCACTCAATAAATTGTAGACAGTTTTCAATAATCTAAATTTTGCAGTCTTGTGTATTGAATGGGGCCGTAGTCATCTAGTAAAAACATACGCAAATGAAAATAATATAATATACTTCCATAACTTTTATAAATACCGGGAAAGTTCACTAAAACTTTTCTCACAGCAAGTTTCACTTCCCTTCCGATCTCATTTACCAATAACTCCGCTTGATATCATACGCCATTTGTAGAATGAGGCAACCATTTACAGAGCTCGGTGAAGTATTTGAAATTTGCTATGATGTGCATAGTTTAAAATACCATTTTGATAATTTGCTATTCTGGTTAAAAAAAGTTTATGATTAAATAAAAAAAATTACTAAGCAGTTATTTAAAAAAATACCACTCTTTATACCTTTAAACTTGGACACAGGGACAAGGGACCATAATTTTCTGTTTCATAAACTCTTATTATTTTTTACAGGTAAATAAATTATTTCATATACTTTTCACTCTAGATTTAAAATATACACTTTTTTTGGTTGACTTTTATTAAAAATTTTTGATACACATTAATATTTAGAAAAAAAAATCCAAGATGAACTGCTTTCGGCCCATCATTGTATTTTCACCAATATACTTGTTCACTGTAACACTATTTAATTGTATTCATGACCAACATTATAAATTGGTTTTTTAAGTCTTTCACTAAAAAAAAAAGGAGTTTTGTGCCAATGGCTATTGATTTTGTTCTTTTGCTAAGACAAGTCCCCCCCCCCCCCCCCTTTTGCCCTTTATAACTACCTTTTCAGATTATACACATATACATATGTACTAATTATCTGATGAGTTGGGAATGAGTAAGGTTGAATAGAGAAAGAGGAGGTGTACACATTTTTGTTGAGAGAGTGGAAAACCCTTAAAGAAAAACCACACTCAGTACACCTGATTGAGCTTCGAACTCTGATCTCCTTTTCATCGACATTCTAGTCTATTGGGAGAGTGGCGCCTTAGACCATGCTGCCACTGCAGCAGGTGACAAGTTATTGATTTATAAACTTTAACAATTAGAAACTTTTATTTTTCATTGTTGATAAACAAGTTAATATTTCAGACATTGGTTGTACAAGTGAAATGTTTTGAAGAGATAATCAACATTGGCTATGCAGTGTACCGAATTCATGGCCTACCATGGTTTAGATCTCTTTCCTGGTATTTTCTTGTTACATCCAACTATTTCTTCTATGGAGAAAGTCTGGTTGACTATTTTGGAGTTGTCATCAACAGAACAGTAAGTAGTAATTTTCAGAATCGGTGTATATTTTTTGGAATCAAATTGTAAAATAAAATAATATTTTATCACCTCATTTTGGTTATACACTAATATATATAATTCATTCTAGTAAAAATAATATTGCCTGAAGAAATATGTATACTAGATTTTACCACACTGTTTTACTTTAATCATAGCCATTTTTAACAGATAGTCTTTTTTTTTACTTTCCTATTTTATCATAAATTATTATTATTATTATTTTTCTCTAATTTGTGTGCCAAGGAAAAAAAAAAGTATTGGTAAACCATTTGCATATACCATTTCTAACTAGAGTCAGCAACTTAAAATCTGGTAAGTACTTTTTCAGATTGATGATTAAAAAATTATGTTTATGTTAACAGGATAAATTCAAATATATTGTAGCTCAATCATCAATTACATAGATTGTATTAGAGATAAGATTATAAACAATTCCATAATATTTGGTGTTATTGATCTGTACTACAATTTATTGAATTAACCCAACTTTTCAATACACTAATTATTTGGTTTTCGGATAGAAGCTATTTATTTAATGTTAGTGATTTCAATTTAGTGATATTACATAACACTGCTATACCTTTTATTTCCAAAGATATGGTCAAGTTACTGACTCTCTAATTGAATGTCTTATAGGTACTTTGTGATCCACATCTATTTTTACTAGTCTTTTAGTATTCATAGACTTATAGTATATAATTTTTTTTTTACAGTCCGTTTCATAAATCTGATTGAATATTTTTTGCCCTTCACACTAAGGTTGGTTTGATTAGCTTAATTATTCAGTAATATATAATTGATTGATCAACATTTAACTATTGTTTGATTCATAGAATACCATCTGCTTGTTCAAGAACAATGATAATTTTAATGTATATTTTCTTCATAGTCCTGGGTGATTACAATTTAACCAAAGGCTAATATCTGATTTATTTTAAAATGTATTTCTTGTGAGGTGGACAATGCATATAAAATGAACATATACAGTACTTTATTATTTGCTGTTATCATGAAGACAATTTTCATAAATTAATATTCACTCTAACAATTATTATAGTTTGTGCTGTGTTTTAATACAAGTTAGAGCTAAAATATTATTTTAATATTTTTTTTGTGCATGGCGCCATTTTGAAAAAAAAGGGTTCCTTCTAAAGAGTTGCTCCAGTTTGGGTTGTAGTTACTTAAAATATTCATAACTTAATAATTTAATAACCAATCTCAGGTTAATTATGGCTTCTAAACCACAAATATAAAATTTTCACATTTTAAATATAATACAAGAGTAGCATAAATTTTCTTTGAGAAAAAAAAAATAAAGAGGGTGCTTTGTGTGGTTTGTGAACTAAAAAATATTTCTAATTGGTTAAAAACACAGCTGGTGTGCTTTTACCCAGAAAAATCTGAAAAAAATAAATAAAAAATTATCTCTACATGTATATATAGTATGATTTTGGTAGGAAGAACAGTAGAAGTTAGTTATAAAGTTACTAAAACAATGTAAATATATTCATACATCAAGTCATATTATCTGCAGCTATTCCTATTGATAGATATTATCATTACCTAACAAATAACACAAATAATATAAGAAAATGGTATCAATGTTGGCCGCAAAGAAATATGTTTTGATTTTCTCTACTGTTCTTCCAACCAAAATCAGGGTATACCTACAGAGGAAAAACATACAAAGAAAATAGGAGATATAAGGGGACAGTGATATACTCAAATTAGGTGAATTCAACCCTTAATGTTTAGTTAGAATATTTTATTCATCTAGCTGTAAAAATGCCTTGTATGCCTTGTGAATTAAAAGTTCCAATTAACCATTTATTAATTTATTCTCTTTTGATTCACCCAAGTTTTATCAAGTTTGCACTTAGTATAATATTTGCTTAGGACCTCATAAATAAATATATATGACTCTTTCCTTGTGGGCACACACTACCAAAGGTGTTCAAAACTTTTTTTTTTCAGCTTTTAACCAATAATTAAATCCTTGGATTGTTATGTTAGAGTAAATTTTTGTTCTTCTGGGACATTTTAATTTGTTTAAAGGTGACTCAAATATACTTATTTTCTGCTATATATATTTTTTTATGAAGATTTTATGCAGTCAACAAATTTTGTCAAAGTTTTCAAAAGTGAGCCACAAATAAAAATACTTCCTAAATATTAAATATATAACTCTTTTGCCTTGCAACCCATACTGACAGGCCTAGAAATGATGGGAATAAAAATAGTTTATATATTTATACAACAATAGATTTTATTTTATTTCAGCCATATTTTGTAAGAAAACATAAATTACTTTATGAAATAATTACCTTATTATGAATTGGTACTTTAAATGGGAGGAAATTTTCAAAATCTGGTTAGTATTGTTAAACACACTCTATCATTTACTTAAGACATAATTTATGATGATTTAGTTTCCATGTTCAAAAATTTAATCGATTGAAAGATGTTCAAAGTGGAAGAAAATGAATAAAAAAGAGTTTATTCAATTTCAACAAAACTTGGTATAAGCCTATTCACAGTACATGAATTATGTATTTATGTACATGTAAGTAGTCTGCGCTAAGGGAACAAAGTGTATATATTTCTATGTACATGCTTATTTATGCGAACTGAGCAAAGTATGTAAAATTCTAACTTAATTAATAGCACACATATGACTGGTTTAGGATATCATTGCCTTGGTTATAATCTACCCATGCTCAATATTTTTTAGACAACTCCTTTTGAAAAATTAAAAGATAAGCAAGGCTTATATTATTCCATTCCATCTCTATACTTAGAATGACAATATATGACATTTATGATCCGATGATTTATAATAATTGGTTCTAGAAGGGGAATATCTATTTCACTACTATCGTAATATTCTAAGATCACTTTTAGTCTGAAAGACTCCATATTTACAATCATCAAACTAAATGTGTAAATGATAAAAATAATTTGCCATCCAAATTTTGCTAATATCTAGTTTAGAATGAAGAAAACTCTATTTTTAAAAACAATTATTTAGCACTAGTAGTATTAACAACAAAAATAGAATTAAATAATTAATGATAGGAAAAAGGAAACCTTTAGCATAGGAATAATATTGAATATTATTATTTTTTTACAAATTACAAAATAACACAATATTCTTCAAGCAAGATAGTGACAAATAACACGTTTTGTCTCTGGAGTGTGATGGTAAACCCTCTCCTCATCAATACGATATTCAAGGAAATAATGACCATGGTTAGGAGAATGAAAGAACACTAGTCATTCTTTGTGCCTTGGGGTTCTTTGAAAGAGCTTGCAAACCCATCATGCACAAACCTTTTGGAAGCTTAACTCCTGATTAATCCTGACTATTGTTAAATGCTAAAGACTCATATCATGCGCAAGTTCACCCACGCTTATTCTTCTCTTATTCAAAATTGCTGCTTCAACACATGCTTTGCTCTCATAAATGCTAGATGTCTTCAGTCGACCACTTTTATCACTATTTCTTTGTCCCGGCTCACCCAGATTTCAAGTTTGAACCCTATTTTATTACACTTTGATGACTCAAAACTACTTATATTCAGCTGATGATGAATCTCGGCTATGTGATATTTAAAAAAAATATAATTTTGATTATGGACATAAAAAGATTTAATATAATCCCCTAATTTTTTTCCCATTTATTTTTCATCATCCCCAAATTATGTGGCACACATGCTGAGCTGACCCTTTATGGCACACTAATGTACTGCAACACACCAATTGAAAAAAGTCTGGATTACACAATCTTTAACAGTTTGCATGTTTTACTATTCATTAATATATAGACATATTTGAAGATGACTCACTTTGGTTGTCCCGTGGTCTAACACACTACTCTGGCAGTAGACTAAACTGTCACTGGCGCGGAGATCGAAGTTCGAATCTCGATCTGGTGTACAGAGGGTGGTTTTTCGAAAAATTGATTTCAATCTCCATCCATGCAAATTTGGTTACACTTCCTCTGGAATATAACATTCATAATCCCTCAAACCATTAGCATAATTAGTACATAAGCATATAACCTGAATGAGTAGTAAGACACAGCTTTAAAAATAATATTTTTTTATTGGATCAAGCATATGTATTTATTCCCTAAACATGGTCCAGCTAAGCACAATGTGCTTGTCAACTGGTGCCTCACCATAAATGTTTACATATAATAGTATAAAGATATAATACATACATTTAATTTCTTTAAATATATTCATACAACATAATATAATTCTATCACATAATTTAAGTTTCTTAAATATATCACGTTAATTTTTATTTAATATTCAAAAACAAATCTCTAGTCCATTTAATAGCTTATTTGTCATATTAGTATTATTTAATTAAGTCTGTGAGCCTTCTCTTCTAACATCTGATATTTTATCTATTCTGAAAAAGGTATCTGGTATCATGTTATAAAGTGTCTGTATTATTATTTTCATGTGTTGGTTTTTGTGTGTGTGGTGTATAATATATATATATATATATATATATATATATATAAAGGAATTTTATATATATAACTAAAGGAATTTTATATATATAAATAAAGGAATTTTATACTGTAATTCCTGGTGTGGTGACTATGAGCCTGTATTACTTTATATGTTTCTTAGTAGTAGTAGAACCGAGTTATTATTTTATATTTATATATATTTTTACTGTCAATGGTTTCCACCCCTTATTCATGATTTTGGTACTGTTGTTTTTTTCACTCCGTATTTTAAGAACTTTAATTCAAATATTTCTTAATTGATTTGTTACGCCCTCTCTTTTACCTCGTAGTTTAAGGCCACCGTAAACAACATAACGAGTATAGAGGGGCATAAGCTATGTGAAACATAAAATAAATAAATTAGGAATAAGCAGAGATTTTAAAGTAAATAGTCATTTAATAAACAAGTATTTTCAACAACATCAACATTGTGGTCTCGACAATCCTAGCAGCGAAAGTATTTGCGAACATAGATTATAGGAAAACATTCTTTGGTAATACACCCTAAACATTATCATTATTTATTAATAATGGTTTAGTAAAAGAAAACCTAAGTTTTACTATGGAAATTTTTCTTGTTACAACAATAAGAACTGGATTAATACCAATGATAAATGATAACTGCATTTCAAGCTATTCTTACAAGATATATGCAAACGTAAATTTGAATATTCATGAAACCAAGTAAATACATAATATGATTCTACACAGTATAAAGTTCATTACGTAAAGTCTCTCAACAATAATATTTAAATAGTCCAATAAACAACGTCAACTCCATTAGTTGACACGTCCAATATTTTAGTTTCAAAAATATATAATAACATAAGACATGTTCTCATTACCGAGTCAATTGTTGCTATTTCTCCTCGATAGAGATGAGTCCACATTTTCACGTGATGCTGGTGAACATCCACGTGGATGACGGCAGGAGCAGTGGTTGTTGGCAGCGATAGAGATAGAGCACAAGCGTTCAGTTAGGCGAGACATTATACATCTTCTTATTCACGACGCAGTATAGTGTTGCACTTCTATATAGATATAGTCTATCCATTGCCTTCGGTAGTCGCACTTCGGACCGTATGACCACCAGTGCCGGTCATCAGTCAACATGACAGTTTAAACGCACATTCAGATCTAATTACGTGAATACGGAATAATTCTCGTACTGAATCAATCCCGTCGACTCTGGACTCTTCACGTACGTAATTATATAGCGAACCGAACATTTAAAGAACATTTAACTGCTAATTCTTCTTTACTTTTACTCGTACAGCACAATGACCACACGGGTCACATGCAGAACTCCGAATAATCTTTCACAATAATGGACATAGGTTATATACAGTGCTAGTTGCGTATCACTAAACGGGGGGGTGGTAACCTTCCAGTTGGCCGGTGACGTTGTTGGGCAGGTGGAAGTCTCGCCATCTCTTGGGAATTCAGCATGCAGGTCTATGATTGGATGAACCGCTCGGTCCAACGGATTTGGTGTCTTGATTTTCAAATCCTCCCCGGACGATTGGCTTGCTACGTATAGTGGTCTGTAGTTAGCCCCGGCGAGGTCAGGTGACGTCATCTTGTCTTGATAGAATTATTATCATGAATTTGCGCCCGCTAGTATCCAACTAGACGGTCAGCTGTAAGCATCAATTGCGGGTACTCTCGGTACCTTTGCCCCACTCGCCGAATTAGGACGTTTATTTAACTTGCGAGCAATCTTGGTGTCTCGGACAGCAGATCCAGGTGGTAAGTAATAGAATGGAATTATTATTTGAAATTGAATTGTGGTTGTTGAAGGAGTATAGGGCAGAAAGAGACGTATTAATTAAAGAACTGTATTAGGACTGGATTTACAATAGTGAAGATTACTATTGTTTTGTGGCTATTCTTCGTAGTTTCTTGGAGCGGGTAGTAAGATTGATCAGGTGGAAATAGCTGAGGCGGGTAAATGTAACATAACAATGTTACAGATTTAAATATAAATCACCCGTCTTTCCCCAGAAAATAATACCATAGCCTAGATGTGTTTTGATTAGCTCGTGATACACTATTTTTATAATCTCAAATGTAACATGTTGTTTTAGTATACATACATATATTTACCATTCCCGCTCTTAGCTTCCTACTCATTATGTCTATATAAGTGTTGTATTTCATATGAGAATCAATCATTAGCCTAAGATAATTATATGTCTCAACTTGGGTGGATGTTAAACAATTACACGGTTTCATATTATGTATTTAATCTAAGCACTGGCCTTTTATATCTAATTTATACTTTATAACATGTGTTAGTCCAATATGCATTGTTTGTGTTTTTTTAATGTTAATTGTTATTTTATTATCGTGAGTCCAGTTTTGTAACCTGTTAAAATTTTCCTGCAACATTTATTTAGCTCTATCTACATTTTTGTGCACTGCATACAACATTGTGTTGTCAGCATACATAAATATACCAATATACCAATGGCAAACTGTATACATAAAATGGTATATTTAAATGGTATATTTATGTATACAGTTTGCCATTGTTCTTGTATATATTCAGTATAGTATTGACCCAAGAATAGAGTTGTGTGGTACTCTTTATTTATACCTATTCTTCACTTTCTATATTATTTATTTTAACTATTATTTTCCTATTTGTTAGGTAATTTTTATACCATTCATAAATATTACCTCTGATACCATTTTATAAAGTGATTCTAGTAAATTATTTGTATCTAATGTATCACACACTCTCGATATGTCTTTAAATGCAATAGCTATGTGTTTCTTTTCATTTAATTTGTTTTGCATTTCATTAGTAAAACTGTGTAGAAGCATTTCATAAGTAAAAGTATATAGAAGTATTTCCATACCTTTGTTCTTTTGGAATCCGTATTGCTTTTGGTCACTTATTCTATAAACATCTAAATTATGTATTAAGTAGCTGGCAACTTTTCTTTCCAGTATTTTGTCTAAAATGGGTAGAAGTATTTCTATAGGGCTTTAATTTCCATAATTTAAGTGCTTCCCTTTTTTGTTACTTGGTCTAATAATTCTGGTTGTAAGTTTTTGCAGAATTACACCACGTTGTATACTTAAATTAATTAGTTTTATTATCAAGTGGGTAATTTGGCTTTTGATAATTTTCAATCTGTGATTATTTTATTTATTCCCTGCCTTTTATTTATATCTAATTTCTCAATAATGTATTTTATTTTGTAACATGTCATCCTGGGTCACAGACAAGGAAAGAACAGATCCACAACCGCTAAGTTAAACGTGTTGCGCTCCTTTTCGAGGCTTTACTACTTCAACGTTGGGATTGTTAGGTGTGATCCCCAGTGACTACAGCGCAATCAAGTGAGCATTTTTTAAACGACTCACTTTAAACTCGAATTTACTAGAAGGCAGATACAAAATATGAGCTCCTCGAGTTAACCTATCAGCTGGCTGTCACGCAAGCTTCAGGTATCAGCATACCCTTTTTTAACCCCACCTCTCGGCCCTAAGTACACTAATCACGCCACACAAATAAGATTAATGTGACTGCACACTACAAAGAAAACTTGAAACACAATGAACCTTTTCTTTATTTTATTAAGGGACTGGGGACTGGTCGGCTACAATTATTTGTTAAGGAGCACTGAGCAAAATTGCAGACGTTTAGAAATACCAATTTATTTAAGAAGTGGTTAGATATTTTTTAATATTCTAAAGGTTTTTTAAATTTGTGTTATCTTATATAGAATCATATAAAACAATCCCACAAATTGTGACGCTATCAAAACATGAAGGCTAGATACCATACCGTGTGGCCACTAATGCAGGTCTATAATAAATATTTGATACTATGTATTTAAAATCATTAATGTATAATTGAAATAATTTAAAAACTGGTATTTTCCCTGGTGTAAATTAAAAGTCACACACTCAAGTATTTAAATTTAAAACAAAAACATAGCATGGTTTTAAATAGCTCTAAGGGTTTCTGTTATTCAAATTTACATAGTAAACACTAAAGTTAAACTATTGTATTTTGTGTGAGTACATGAATGCAGGCCAGATAGTAATATAAAGATATTACAGACAAACGGGACATTCAGCTAGGTCTCACGGGCCGTTTGTTTGTGAATTCTGCCTTATCATTCTACCATTGAAGGTGGTTCTGTTTGTTAATAAAAAGTTAAATCAGTTCGGAATTTTAATAAATCATATAGGCCCATACATATAAATAAAATTATGTACAGTTTATTGAAGCAATTATTCATCATATTATATACCCTACACTCCATTTATCTTAAAAGGTAGCACGATTTTTTTTGTGAATTATTATGATGTAGCATTGTAGCTTATAAAAGACCGCTATAGGCTAGTCTAGTCCATTAAAGTATTGATATCACCTTTCAATGTAAACCAATTGTAGGCAACATCAATATTGTTTTGATATGTGAGATAAAAAATAAATAGGTATCTCAAACTGATTTCCTATTTACTATTTAACATATTTTGCTATTAAATGAATAGTATTTTAAATAGGAACTAACAAGTATGAAACTATACACATACAATTTTAACTTTATTTTATCATCACAAATAAATATTGAATATTTATTTGTTTTACCGTTCGATCTTTTAAATATGTTTCTGGTTATCTTGCATACAAGCTAAAACGGAAATTTCACTCTAAGTTCTGCAAGAATACATTAAAAAAGTGTGATGCCAACAATGGAGTAAGGACAAGATTATCTAATTTTTCATAGATCATATCTCAATAAAGGGCAAGATGACTTAGGAAATCTCACATTCCCTACAAATATGTTCACAAACATGTCCTAAAACCAGTTATTGAGCAATTTCCTTATGTGCGACACAAAGAAGGTATTGTACATAGGAAAGGCATTGAAAAAAATAATAAGGATAATATACCCTTATTGGCTTAGAAATGAAAAAAACCAAGCTATTTTGCACTAAGCCACCTCCTTAAAGTTAGAATCCACAATCACTTTTTGTGGACTACAAAGGAGAATATTTAATGTTTAGGTGAACCGACGCAGAAAATACGGAACATATTACACCAATAGTTTCATCTGGTTGAGGGAACTTTGGAGAGTTGAGTACTTGTAACTTTAAGCTGATTTTGATCCCATTTAAATGTAATAAATTAACTGTGTTTTGACATATTTCTATGAATCTAGAATCTAGTCTCAAAAGTAATATTTGTAGCGTGTTCCATTTTGAAATGTTGAAATAATATAAGGATTTATAATTAGTTTTAGTGTTGAATAATTGTGATTGTTTTACAAACAAAACCAGCTGTTTGGGTTAACAACTTTGGCTTTTAAATAGTAGGCTTAGATAGGCGGTATATTTCAATAAAACACTTAAGTTGTTAAAGTGTGTAAAAGCTCAAATATGTACCTGTTTCTAACTAAACACTCTTCATAAGACTATATAACTATAGTTGATAGGTTAAAAATAAATACAATATTCAAATAATGGGACATTATGACTGTATGGACTCAAAAACTTACATAAGGGGCCAATGTAATATTTACTAATTTTTGTTTCTTAAATTATTATTATTTTACTCCATAGTGCCATTAAAGCTTTAGTTGAAATTAGTTTTAAGAATTTATAGAAATGTTTTTGCACCATTGAAGCATATAAGACTATGATTTGTTCTCATCTTTACATAAATAGACAATTTTTACTTTCTCTCTACACTTTGAAGTGAAAAATACTGTGCTCGTAAAAAAAAAGTCCAAATTTTGATAACTGTCAACCCCCCAAAACAGAAAAGGTGTTTTTTGAGATGCCATCTGCCTGTGTGTCTATATCTGGTCCTAGAGCCGAACCAATTTTACTGCTCTAGCTAAAACTTAGTATACATGGTTTTTTTAAAGTTCCCCCGAGGAGTTTTTGGAGTTAGATATCTTACCCTAAAATTGAGGGTAGTTTACTAAAGGTAAAAAAGAGAGAAAACAAGATATCTCGAAATCCGCTTTAATGATTTATATTAAATTTCGTATATGGACATTTTTTTATCATTATAAACTAAATGGCCATTCTATTCATCCCATGGACATATTTTTAAGTGTACTTAACATAGGCAGATATTGCCAATTTAAATAATTTCTTCACAAGTATTTGAGACAAGAGATAACTCATTATTGTAAGGCTGTAGTAAAATTAAAATTAAAAACAACCTTTACTTTAAATATATTTTTATAAAACCAATGGGGGATTTTTTAAAACTATTTCGACCCCATACCCCCCAAGGCCCCCTACGTAAGGTATCGTAAGATTTTAATTCCCTCCTCACCCCTACCGATCTTACATAGTTTTCTTCCGATTTGGTAAACTATATTATTTTAGACAAAAGGATTGGTGATGTGAATATATAGAATATTTATCACAGTAACATTAAGTGTAAAACATCATAAGTAAATGACAGTTTATAGTTATGTATAGCTGTTTATGTCTATAAGCTATGCTTCAGCACCATCTGTCATCGCAAAGTGCAACCTTTTTGACTGCGCGTCTGTAGAAGTGTATTTTTAGATTTTGTCTCACTTTAAACATTGATAAAATCCTTAGTTAAGATGGATTCTGCCCACCCCCATGAAAACTTAAGAAAATACTGATCATCCCCCACCCCAAAATATCCTTACATAATTTATGAATGGTCCCTAACTTCCGAGCTAATGGCAAATATATATTTTTTTAAACTGAGGTCTTGGAAATCGGGAGTTGATTATTATGCTTTTTGATGAACAATATGTTTTTGTAAAATATGAATAGTGAACAATACGTTTCTCTAATTTAGGCCACTTGGTGGATTTTTTTTCCATTATATTTCTGCAAAAATGTCTATTATTTGGTTTCACAAATCTAACTAGTTTTAAGTAAATGTTTCCAGTTTTTAGTCAAAGGAGAAAGTCTGTGTGGTGTACTATACCATATATGTATTGTGGTAGGCCTAGTTATTAGCCTTAATAATATGGAAACAAGTTGATATTATACAACTTATAAACTAGTTTGTAGTTTCATCTTTATTACAACATTATTTCTCACTTAGTGGATACCAAAATTGATATCATAGAAGAATTACCTATTGAAAACATTTATCTACAGTTAATTTTGGCCAAATAATCCAACTGCTATTTAAAAATACCTTATCTAAATATTAGAAGTATAAAGCACAAATTTGAAGATTTATTATGTTTTCTCTTTATATTAAAATAAATATTGATTCAATAATATTAACATGAGTGTGGATATACAGGTATGAGACATTATTTCTTAAAATTCCAAACTACAAGGCCAATTTTGCCTGTAGGGACAATAAATGAAGTGGGGGACTTTGTGGTTTTGCTAGTAGAGTTTAATTGTTTCAAGCATGGGAATTTGAAATTTCGAGTAAAGGTTCCCTTTTGGCCCTAGACCAGAGATAGGACCGAATTTTCTGAAATTCAATCTTTAAGAGATGAAGAAGGGGAGGTCGAAAGTTTTCAAAATTCTCTGACCATGCATCTTTTGAACTAGTGGACATAGAGCCTTGAAATTTAAAAAGAATGTTTCTTTATAGAGTTGGGTGAGAAATTTTTAGGGTTTTTCAAATTTCATCGCATAAAGGAGTGTACAATGTAAAAAGGGGGTAGTAAATTCTATGTACTCCAATAAAAAGATGAAATTGGATATATGGAGGTTTATCAGGTTAGATACTAACATGAAATTAATTTATGTACGGCATTTACACGATGGGTCCCGAGGTGCATTGGTGAAAAGTGTGTTAAAGACTACCAAAACTAATTTAAATAACTACTTTCCAGGGTGATAGAAGATTGAAATTTTGCAGACAACCAAAGGGACCACCTCAAATAATTATAAAAGTATGAATATTTTTATTTAATAAAAATATAGGGAAGGGAATATAAACAGAATAAAAACCTTTTATGTGTGCTGGAAAATTTAAATTTGACAGTTGTTTAGGACGACAACTCCAAATAACCAAACAAGTCTTAAAAATGAAAATTTATAAATGATAGTTAGAAAAATGATCTTAAATATTTTAAAACTAATAGAAACAACTAATTCCCATTGTAGTAGAACATGAAATGGATAAGTAAAGTAAAATGACATGTCAAATTACTATAAGTCCTTACATTTTAAATTTTAAATGGGACCCAAGGAAATAGGGGGAGTGGGGGAAAGGCGAAGGGGTTATAAAATTAAAAAACTTTTAGCGATGATAGAATATTTAAATTTGCCAAGTAGTTAGAATGACCTTTCAAAATAACCAAATAAATCTTAATATTTGAAATTTATAAGCGAGAGTTAAAGAAATGGTAGGGGAAGGGTGCATGCTCAACATTTCCAAAAACTAATACATTCAACTACTTCTCTGTGTGGTAGAGAACTTATATTCGTAGGTATTCTAAATTAAAATTTTTTTTTTTTTAAATATAAACCATGGGAAATGCGGGATGGGGAAGCTACAGCTAGAAATAACTTTTAAGTTGAGGTTGAAAATTAAAATTTGAATGACAGAAATAAAACTCCAGATAACCAAATGAATATTAAAATTTTAAATTGTTCAGAGTGAGTTGGAAAAGTGGGTAGAGTGGTTAAAAAACTTACAAAACTATTAGAAACAACCTCTTCTCAGTGTGGTATAAAATTAAAATTCTGCATATAGGCAAAGATACCACTCCAAATAACTATAAAAGCCTGAAAATTTTAAAGTTTAAAATGGTAGTCCAGGAAATATATGGGAGTTTATAAACAAATTAAGTATAGTGAAAAATCTAAATTTAGCATGCTGGGAGAGGTACAGCTTTAGATAACCAACTAAGTCTTAAATTTGAGATTTTGAAGTGGGAGATATAGAAATGGGGAAGGGAAGGTTAAAATTTTAAAAACCAGTGGATAAACTATTTATATGTGTGGTATAAAATTGGAATCCATCAAAAAGATAGAGACCACTCAAATTAACTACAAAGTCTGAACATTTTAAATTTCAAAATGAGACTACAGAAAATTGGGTAGGAAGGGGGGGGGGGATGATGGGGGTGATGGGGTGTACAAGTAGAAGGTAGAAAATTCAAATTTGTCAGGAATATAGAGGGATAACTTCAAATAGCCACAAATACATTAAAAATGTTAGTTATTTCTAAGGAGGCTGGTGATATAGGCGGTCTCAAATATCTAAAACTAAAAGACTAAACTACTTCTCAAAGTGTTAGACTATTGACATAAGTCAGGCGGCTATAAGGACCAACTCAAACTGGTCAAGGAAAATATAATATAAGATAACCAAATAATTCTTTAAATTTCAAATTGGAATTGTGGGAGCTAAGGAGGGTGAGGGAGAAAAGGGGTTTGTAAATGAGAGTAAATTGCCATCTTTCCAAAGAAAATATACTTTTATGTATGAAAAAAAATTTAAATTCTCCAAGTTGATAAAAGGACCATTCCACATAACCATAAAAGTTGGAAAGTTTGGAATTCGAAAATTTACTGCTGGGAAATGGGAGGAGCCCCTAAAATTTCCTATACTATAAAAACTCTATGTTCCAAATGCGGGTACACTTTATACTAATTGGACTGCGTTATGCATCAACAGACCAATCACCACCAACAAAGTTTTGAGTAAATGATCTTTTAGCAACACACTAAGAAAAACATGGTTATAATATACATTTTAAATTTTTTTTCCATATAATTTTTTTAAAAAGAAATTAATTTTAATTCATAGGTAGCAAACATATAAATATTTAAGTAGCTAATGAGATATATTAATTTTTGGTGCTTAATCTGCTATTTCTTTTAACTCCATTGTGAAATTTAGCTATGCATAATCAAACCAACTGACATTTTCTCATTTAGTCTTTTATTGCAAATCTATAACAGTAGATTGGAATAAACAATAAATCAATAAGAATATAATATGGTGTTTTGCTAAGATTCTAAAAAAACCTTTATTTATTCAACTCAAATTAAATTTAAATAAGGCATAATACAAACCGTGAAACAGTCTATGTAAGTAATTTTTGAAAATATATTTAGGCAAAATTAATGCTTAGCTCTCTTCTTCAACAACAAAATCAAGTACACCATCATATCCGTCTATGTCATCCTCAATTCCTTCTATAGATGAGACATTCTGATAGAACCTTTTAGCATCTGAAGGTATTAGGTGCAAAATACTCTTAATGCCATTTAGCTTTGGGATTGAGATTGGTTTTCCATCTGGCCAGAGCTGAACAAAGTTTTGACAAAAGCTATGACTGCTAAAGGATGGACGACATACTTGTTTCTTAAGTAAGCTTACTTGTTGCCTGTCCCCATTAGAGGTGCTACTCATGTTAATGTCTAATGGCTTATCGTTTAACAACACGATTTCACGAGTTCTTAGCCAATTTACTGGCTTGTTTTTAATGTCTTTCTTTCTATTTGTGATGCTTGCTTCAAGCTTAGTTTCTCCTACAAAGTCAATCTTTTCCATTCTAATGACATAGAGGTTTTTTTTCCCTACAGCCTAACATGACGTTGATATAGTCATCAGGCATGTACATGCGCTATTGAAGTTTCCAGACACATTATATGCCTCCAAATATTGAATAGTTGAGCAATAAACTGTGTCCAGAGATGAGAAAATGAATAGTTAATTTTAAGAGAGCTATGTAGCTCTATTATAGCTTTTAGCATCAAGATCATTTTTATATTTTGGTTTTGACCTACGCACAAGTCAGACCAAGCAATCAACTTCGCCGTTTCTTCTCCTAAATTGATTTTAAACTGTTTTATTAGGCATGAACTTATTTCTTGTGTGCCTCTACCTGCCTCGCCTTCAAGCCAAAGCTAACAAAAATGCTTTCCGCTTGACTCAGAATGGACACCACAATTAGAGAGCCATAGAACTCACTTGTAGAACACAATGTTGGTCGAAATTTTGGGGAGAGCCAGTGTCTTCTGCATATCAAAGGTGAGTACTTATAGACCGGGCTTTCTTTAGCTTTCCTCAAATCATCTTTTATTAAATCTTGTGCAAATTTTGCTTCATATTGGTGTCTCATACTTTTCTTCAAGCTCAGCTTTGATATCACCTTTAGAACTTGTTTTTTGTGCCGTTAATGAATCACACATGTTGCAGGTGTCTTTCTTTAGTGATTTTCTTTTCAAGTTAAATTTTCAGTAAAATACTTTCTTGTATGTTGAAAACGAAACAGGCTTACTGTACTCCACTTTATACATAGCATACATTACTGGAAAGGTGGTGTCATAGGGCAAATATTCCTTTTAAGTCTTGGACCACAAATAATGTGATTTGTATCTGGGATACTTGTTAATGTGGTCCACAATTTGACGTTCTTGTTGTGATGTTACTTTGTTTCGTCCTCCACTACTTCTCCTGTTGTCTTTAATAGCTTTCGTTTCCAAGTGTTTAGTCTTTTTAAGATATACATGAACTCTGCATGATGAAATTCTTAAAGTTTGTAAAAAATTGATTTGCACACCTCTAAAGAAACCAAATGATATACTCTAGAATACTTTATTCTGTCAGAGTCTTTTTTCCTTTTCCTAACAGTTGGGCTTACAGTCACCATACTGCTCATATACAATTGCCTTTGCCTCAAATGAGGCCAAACTCAGAAATTTTTGAAACTCCTTTTCTCTCTCCATCACACTTACTTTTTCACTACACTTGCATTTACAGTTAAAATCTCTGAACTCTCTAGGTTACACACCTTACCCTCGCTGATTTATGTACTCTTTATTTGTTTGACAAAATTTCTTCTTACAATCTCTTGATTGATGGATAATTTTGCGCCTATGGCCTTTCTTAGGTCTTCCATTTGACCTTTATATTCTTAGGGAAGGTGAAACGGTTTGAAGGCCAGCATATTCTATCATAGGAGCTGTCTGAAGGTCAGCATATGCTAGCATGGAAGCTGTCTGAAGGTCAGCATATGCTATCATGGAAGCTGTCTAAGTGTCAGCATCTTCTATCATAGCTATATGAAGCTCAGCATCTTATATCATGGGAGCTGTCTGGGGGTCAGCATATTTCATCAAGAGATCTGTTTGAGGGTCATCATCTTCTAATATGGAAGGTGTTTGAGGGTCAGTATCTGCTACCAAGAGAACTGTTTGAATGTCAGCATCGTATATCATGGGAGCTATCTGTGGGTCAGCATATGTCAGCAAGAGTTCTGTCTGAGTGTCAGCATCTTTTAATATATGAGCTATCTGAGGGTCAGCATCTTCTACCAGGAGAACTATTTGAATCTCAGCACACTCTGTAATTGAGTACTCAGATAAACCATCCTATTTCTCACTATGAGGACTATATTTTGTCCTCTAGATTTCTAATTTATTGGGCATACCTAGTTCATAGCATTTATTAATTATTGATTTTTTTGATGGTGGAACACTATGTAACTGTTTGTCTAGAAATATTGGCTACAGATCAGAAATATCTTTAGCATATCCATTTAACTCATGGGGCCTGATTGTAGTTGAACAAAGCTTAATGTATGTACACATTCAGAATTTGATGGGAAATCAATGCAATCAATTTTTATTTGAAGTTTTGGTGTAGAAGCAGGTGGTACTTGGTCTTTTGATGTAAAACTTTGGAAGTAGCATTGAAAATACAAACACAAACTGTAGGGATATGGTCTTTTGATGCAAAATGAAAAAGCAGCCATAGAGAAAAGGTGGTTAGTCTATACTCATTTATCAAGCTAGAAATGGCTAATGGAGATACTAGTTTTTTTTCATGTAGTTTAAACCTTTGGCTACAAGATGGCATCAATATCAGCATTTAAAAAAAAAAGGCACTTGGTCTGTTGATGCATAACGCGGTCCAATTAAACCTCCCTCATCCCTAACACAATAGCGTAATTAGTAGTACATAAGCTTATAACTCGAACAAATATTAAGGCACAGTGCTAAAAGAAATAACAAAATAGAAAATGTTATTGATGTTGACCGAAAAAATAAATCTACTTTCTAAAAGGCTCTTGATATAAAATTGGAATGTGGTAAGATATTTGGAACACTAACTTTGTAAAGGCAGAGGCAAAAAGTTTAAAGTACTAAAAGTAAATGAACACACAAACTAAAGACTATCTTAAAGTGGATACATTAGATTTACAAATAGATAGCTATTATCACATATCTAGGAGCGACGTAACAGTTAAAATAAAACAATTCAGGTGGTATAGCTTGGTTGCCATGATTATCTTTGAATAATAATGATGCATCATACTGAATGTGTTTCTGTAACAGAGTATATTATTTAATTTATGCTCGTTGGTGACATGTGATACTATTTTTTTAAACATGTTTCTCTGGTAAAGTAGGTAAAGTTTGCATTGTCAATGGAGGGTGATTTTCTCTCGTTTGTGCATTCAGTTTGTAGACTAGGTAATTTTTTCTTTCTAAGATGTTTTATTTATTAATTGCCATAACTGGTTTGTGGTTGCCATGGTTAGCTTAGGATTGTACACGAAGGATCTTTGAAAATTATGACAGCTGGATGTTCACCAATAAAGCAAGAATGCTACAGCTAAATACGTCAACCATGGTGGCTACAGACAGGGAAAACAGGGAAAACCTGGAAAAGTCAGGGAATTTTAGGATGACAGGGAATAACAGGGAAATGTCAGGGAATTTAACTAAAAATAAGGAAAAGTCAGGGAATTAAAAAAATTGTCTAAAAATCCCATTAATTTTGTAACTAAACACTAAAACAAAAGTTAATAATACCTAAATAAAATAACATTTTAATTCTTAAAATATCTGATAAAACTGTTTATGATTAGTAGATACAAACTTTTTTAATATGTGATCAATAATAAATAAAACAAGTCATCATCCACCATTTAACTTGAAAAAATTAATCAGGAAAAATTGAAAAATGTTGCCGGGAAAACCTGGAAAAGTCAGGGAATTTTGTAAAATATGTTTTGTAGCCACCCTGTCAAAGCTCAATTTAGTACATTATGAAATCAAAGTGACCAAAATATTATGAAATATATCAATCTCCAAATTTGTTTGACACACATTTTAATCGAATTTCCGTTAAATCTTATTTCTGTATTATTATTGTATTGATTTTTTGATGATTGTGATTATAATTTTAGTTTCGAACCTGTCCAAACTACATAAACAGAATTTTTTTTTTACTTTAGTAGATCATTTTTATACCAAACACTTAATAACTATAGCTGTGATTAAAAACAATATTTGGGTATAGCTAAGAGTATTTTTTCATATATTTTGTACTGTCAACAATTTTGCTCAATTTACTAAACTATATTTTACTGTGATATAAATATTTATTTTTCAAGAAAATCTGCAATTATTAATTGTATGAAAATATTGTTCTCTTATAGTAAAATATTCTTATCTGAAAGAGAGTTCAGTGTAATATATATATATATATATTTTTTTCTATTCCCCTTTACTAAAATTAAGATATACTTAATTTTCCATACAGACATGAGGTGTTGGGCGAGTGTAATTGGACAAAACATTATGAGCTTTTTGTTGTGTAATCCTAAAAGCGCGTTTATGGAGAAAATCTTTATTTTCAGACTTGATTTAACAATAAACTGATTTAAAACTGATTTGTTAACTCTAATTGCACATTGGTACAGTATAAAATAATAATACCATTATATAGCACCGCATCTTATTATCCGTTCAGGTTATACGCTTAACTCCTAATTACGCTAATGGGTTAGGATTTGGGAAGGTTGGATATAGAGGAAGTGAACACGCATTTGCGTGGAGGAGAGTGGAAAGACATTTAGGGAAAACCACCTCCAGTTCAACCGAGTGAGATTTGAACCTCGGTCTCCCCGTTCTCTGCAGTCTAGCTCAACACAAAACTAGCGCATAGCTAATTATGCCACCAAGGCAGGTATTAGTATAAAATAATGTTGAATATCATCATTCCAGTGTTTAAAATAAGGAGGTATTTCTGATACCAAATATATACTTAAGAGACGCTTTTCATTGTATTTTCCATGCATTTAACTTTTTTTTTAGTTTATAAAGTAGCATATCACTTGTATATTTTGTATTAATTTGACAACAAAATGTAAAAAATAAATGCAACCTTTACAACAAAAGTATTTAATTTTAATTACCATTACAGCTATCCACGTATTCACTCTAATGGATTAGGAATGAGGAAGGTAAAATTTTTGGGAAATAGGCTTGTATTTGCGTTGGAGAATTTTAAGCATTTTAGGAAAAAACACTCATTACACCCGATCGGGATTTGAGCACTGATATCCCAGTTATTTGCAGTCCAGTCTAATAAAAAAGTGAATCCTAAAGAATTGTGACCACAGAAGCTGGTCACAAAATATTTAATAATTCATTTACAAATAAATTTCCAAGTCTGTGTGTTGCTTACATTTAAACACTCTAGAAGCACTGGCATTGTATATTTGGGTCCAACACACTTAATTGTTTGAACATTTTTGTCAATGAAAGGGGGTGAGGAAGGTAAGGGATTACCGCTCCCTGAACTAAACTATTTTACTCAGAGAGATAATAGCTCTTGCCTCTTAGCTCTCATCTCTCAGGTTGTCTTTCTCACGAGGAACATTTTGAAAGTGAGTTGTTTTAAAGAATTCTCACTTGGAAGCGCTGCTATCACTGGATATTTTAAGTTATACCTGACTCGAGGGGCGCAGCAAATCTCCCGTAAGGCTGTGTATCAGTTATTTTCTTGTCTGTGCCCTGGTTATAAACATACTTTTAATTTGGTTATCATTTTGATTATTCGTTTTGTCTATTTGCATATTTAAGGTATTTTGTAGTTGTGGGATTTGGTTTTTGAATATTTTACAAAGGTTATTTGCAATATTTTCTGTTTTCTCAATTTTGCCTAAATGTGTATTTATTACTTCACCAATAATCATTTTACTTTTTCTACAAAAAATTTCACTTATTTTATAACATATTTTCTTAATATTACTACTCACTTTGTTTGATTCAATTTGGTAACATAATTTTTTTTCCTAAAAATTAATTTATTTACAAAGTGTTTTTTTTTACTCTATTTTATAGGCATTAGTGGATGGGCAACTTTTCTACTTTCTAAATAATTTATCTCTTTGCCACATTTCTCTGACCAAATCTGGTGTTGTCCATTTCTTTTGTGTGTTTTTTCCAACAAGATTATATTTATATTTGGAATTATCATAAATGCCATTAAATATCTCAGAAATGTCATTAAATATCTCTGAAATGTTTGCATATAATGATTCATAATTTTCTTGACTTAGTAACTTATCCCAATTAATGTTCTCAAACTTAAATTTAACTAAATTTTCATCAAGTTTTCATTAAATAAAGCTATTATTAGTTTTACTATGAAAATTATTATTTTGGTTGGATTCAATTTCTAATGCTACCATAAAATGATCAGTTATTTTAGTTTTTATTATGTTTCTTTTTATTTATATAATTGTTCTAACATATATATATATATATATGATCCAGGCACGATTAAATAACCCTACTTTCAAATATTTCTTCTCCTGTAACTTTATTAATGGTACATTCTAAACCATGAGATGCAAGCATATTATTATAACTTTTTATTGCGATGTAATTTGCATCTAATATGTTTAAATTCATATCATGTACCAAAACTATCTGTTCATTTAATGGAATTAAGTTTATTATGTCACTAATAGTCTTACTAAAAGTTTACTTATTCCAATTTGAGTATTTTGTTTCCTAATATGGTTGTCTCAATGCTATTTCTATAGTACATTATTATACCTGATTTTGAAACACCCCACTTCACCAGCTCTCACTTAAAAATATAAAATATTTTGCACTTGCTTATTCGCAAAGATCCATCTACCTCCAGAAATTTCAATTTTTTTTATCTCACCTAAAAGTTTTATTTCCTGGAGCCTTATTTAAATATTTTAATTTTAAGTTTTCTTTTTTTATTTGGAGTGGGTTCCAATGCCCATTTGTACAAACTTGCCTGACAAATTAAATTTTTTTAACATTTCTAAAGGCGCCTTTTGTTTTATACTGCTCCCCCCTCCTCTTTCCTGAGACCCATTTTAAAACTTGGTGTTAAGTCTTTATGGCTATTTGGAGTGGTCCCTTTACCTGCCTGCAGAGTTTCAATTTTATACCATATTGAGAAGCAGTTGTTTCTATTAGTTTTGGAAATTCTCAATACTTACACCTTGTTATCATTAATTCACTCTAATTAAGTTCTAATTTTAAGTATTTTTCAGTTATTTGGAGTTGTCTCTCTACTTGTCTGCCAAATTTTAAATTTCTACCGCATCTAAAATGATTTAAAATCTAACCATAGTCCCTCCACCCCTATTTCCTGAAGCCTAATTTTGAAACACACACACACACGCACATGCACTTACACACTTTCTTGTTTTACAAATTATATAGATACAAGTTTTCTTCAATACGACACCTTAACTCTGTTGGTAGCGTGTCTGTCTACTGAGCTAAGGGTCCCAGGTTCGATTCCTGGCAGCACAGAAAAATTTATTATTGGTGAAATGTGGGCTTACCCTTTCACAGTGATGCATTATCAGGCAAGAACTGGATGTTGGGCCTATCCTAGTCTTAAGTAAGACTATAAAGCATATGAAGCTAGGACAAGTCAATTAAGCTGACAGTGAAAATATACATGGCTTGAATGAAAAACTGACCCAGACCACAGGCTGAAAACAGTAATGAATGTAAAAGTAAAAAAAAAAATTCTCCAAATATCTATATTATTCTAAACACTTCTCTCAACGTAGCTTAGTGACTTCTTTCAACAGAGTCTAGTGGTAAGTTCATATTGAACAAAGGTCTGTACATAATCTTTTTTCAAATAACTTAAATAAATTAAAATATTCAATTGACTAGAATAGTAATGATCAAATTTGGTATAGGATTAATTAAAAATAAATCATAATTTTGATTTATGATAGTATCAAAGTAAACAAAGCTTTTAGGTTATAATATACCAAAATATCAACATTTAGAGCTTACCACATGATACATAATTATATACTTATCTCTCCAGTAGATTATTCGCTCTTACCGATAAGAGAAATAATTAGAAACTTTAACTTGAACCCCAAAGAGAAATTACTGGAGATTATCACACATTGTTGGCTGGTATTAGCTCATGAAAGTTGTAGATTAGACTTGCAGGACGTTTGGAAGTGGAACAGCTAAATAAATATTTTATACAACAACGTAGGGGGTCTTAAATAGAATAAAATCTTGACTATAAAATCACCCTTTTAACACAATACAAAAATAAATAAATTGACATCTCCTTTAGATATTGATGAATCACTGTCATATTTAGCAAAAAAAGAAAAAAATTAAACACTCAATAATGATGCCAAAGAAGTAAGAAAATTAGTTATAAATTTTGAATGAAGGATAAAAGGAATTGAGGGGAAATCACTACTGTTCCTTTAATACATTGCTGGTATCTTGGATGCTCATTGATACCACAGATGTTTGGTTATCTTGCATTTTGATTAGCTGGCCTTGGATCACTGGGCAGCAATCACCTTATAGTGAACACATGATGTTAGGATATACAATTATAATGTCAAATGGGAGAATTTGTAACTTCGAATTGGTAATAGTGAGTTGACAAAGGAGGTGGAGGCATAAAAGGGTGGGTGCTAGCAACATTGATTTAACCCAGCAAATTCTTGGCCCATCATGTGTGCATGAATGCAATCACAGCTAAGTATGACATGCAGTAGTAATTGTGAAAATATACTGGTGTATATCATTAATAGTAATGTATCAAAGTGTTGGGGGTCATGAGTCAGCAAGGAAAGTGCAGATACATCTGACTAAGCAATATTCTCGAAATTGTGTACATACCTCCTGATAAATATCATGAAGAGTAACATTAGCAACACAACCTCTTAGTTATATAAGTCTTAAAAAGAGTTTCATTGATTGTTCAAAATTACATATTTTAATAACAAAGTGTCAGTCAGACCTAAAGTTATGTTTAAATACAGTAACTAGTTCAATCATAGTGACGTGGGTGTCTGACACTGCCAGTGTAGAACTTGGACGATTCAAAAAGTAGGGATTTATGAGATAAATTAGTTTGAGTGCCCAACGTGTCAGTACAACTACTGCATACAATGTATTTTACAACTTATGCTCCTTAGTTTTATTGTAATTTTGTAAAACAAATGGTTATTAATTTTTATAGTTTTCTCACAACAAAATTAAAATGATTTAAAAAGTTTTGTTTATTAGTTCTGGCATTTGATTGTATATTATAGCTATCTCCCCATTCTACTCTTCCACTGATTTAACAAAATCTTACATTCAATAACTTAACTTATTTTAGTCAAAAAATGCTTTCCTTTTTAAAAATAAATACAATTTGGCTAGTTTTTATTAGACTTAAGATGATAAAATCAAATTGAACTTATTTTTGGAAAAAACTAAAAGCAATTTTCAGCCTTTTATTATTTATATGGTAGTCCGACACCCTAACTCAGCTGGTAGCATGTCTGCCTTTTCGAGCTAAGGGTTCCCGATTCCCGCATAGCTGAAAATTTATCATTGATGAAAATATGGGTTTACCCTTTGACATTGATAAATTGACGGCTGGGGACTAGATGTTGGTCATGTGCTACTCTTAAGATAGATTATAAGGCATATGAAGCTACAATAAACAGGCCTGGCCAGCCAGTAGTGGAAAAAATATATAACTTGAATAATAAATTTACCCAGGCCTTAGTCTGGAAACGGTAATGGATGTAAAGTAAAATTATTTCTTGGGTGAATTTATTACATATATATTAATAATAATGTGTTTGTGTGTGTGCGTGCTTGTGCATGGGTTTTCTTTGCTCTTTTAAAATTGACTAATAATATTCTTTAAACATAGTTGATGTTTTTGATTAATTAAAACAAAATACAAAATCTAGTTAGTCAAATGGGTTTTAAAATGCATGATCTTAGGGTGATAATGTTTATTACTACTACTCATAGTTTTGATTAGAATTAGTATAAGTATAATAATGAACAATATTTTCTGTAACTTGTTTTTGATATTTACATTTTTTTAATATTGTGTTGTTTTGGTTTTATGTGGGTTGTGTGTGTAATGTTTCATCTTAGTTGGCATGTAATGGTGGTGGTTGTATGTGGATTCTTGCAGGATTACTTGCGAGCCTTAATTACCTACCACCGCTTCTTCTCATTTTGCCTTTACATTGTGGGCTTTGTATGGTTTGTATTATCACTAGTCAAGAAATATTACATGAAACAGTTTTCCTTGTTTGCCTGGACTCATGTTGCTCTACTTATTGTGGTCACTCAAAGCTATCTCATCATCCAGAACATCTTTGAAGGGCTAATTTGGTATGTATAACTAAATTACACTTTTAAAACAGTCAAACTTGTGTCATAATAAAAGTCAATCTTATTTCATAATGGGCAGACTTCTTAGTGTTGTACAAATATGATTGGAAAATAATTCAAGTTTAAAACCAATTTCTGGCTAACTTCAATTTTTACATATAGATCAATAGTCAAAATTAAAGCTGGTCATTCACGCTTGCTCGAGTATGATCCCATGGAGCCATCAAATCTGTCTCGATGCCGAGTCAGCCTTCTCTTGGCTCTCACCACATACTATAGAGTAGATTCCTAAAGTAATACATTTTTAATTATATGCTGCTATCTTTTTACAATAGCGAAAAGGGGGGAACATTGGCTTTCCTAGGTTGAAAGATTTGTTATCTTAAACCAACTTTATCAGTTTACGGGCAAAGAAAAACATTGTTCTCCCAGAGCTGGGAACCTTTTTAACTTAAATATGTCATCCGTTTAGTGCAAGAGAAAAGGGGTCTTCTTGATATGAGAACCTTGTCACCATTTCTATTGAATGGTTTCAGCTAGCAATGTGTTATTTGTGTTTGATAGGATAAATAGGATAAATTGTATTTTCTACTTTATTGTAAGGAATATATCGAGTAAATAAAACCACTTTTTCGGCCGATTGTCTTGATATGAGAACCTTGTCACCAATTTCTATTGAATGGTTTCAGCTAGCAATGTGTTATTTGTGTTTGATAGGATAAATAGGATAAATGTATTTTCTACTTTATTGTAAGGAATATATCGAGTAAATAAAACCACTTTTTCGGCCGATTGTCTTGATATGAGAACCTTGTCACCATTTCTATGAATGGTTTCAGCTAGCAATGTGTTATTGCGTTTGATAGGATAAATAGGATAAATTGTATTTTCTACTTTATTGTAAGGAATATATCGAGTAAATAAACCACTTTTTCGGCCGATTGTCTTGATATGAGAACCTGTCACCAATTTCTATTGAATGGTTCAGCTAGCAAGTGTTATTGTGTTTGATAGGATAAATAGGATAAATTATATTTCTACTTATTGTAAGGAATATATCGAGTAAATAAACCACTTTTTTGCGATTGGTTAAGACTTCTCTCTCATTTAGACTGGCCCGCTAAGGATAAAGAGGTCGGGGTTCGAATCTTGGTCAGTATCTATTGAGGGTGGTTTTTACTAAATGGTTTCCCACTCTCTTTCCATTCAAATATGGGTAGAATACCACTAAAATGCCCCTTCCTCATCCCTACTCCATTAGAGTATTTATTATTATATATAATTATGTATAACCTGAACAGTTATTTAGAAGCAGTGATAGAAAAAAAAGATGAAATAAAAATAAAAATCTGCTTCTGCTGCAATAATTTGTGCAACTGTAAAAAAAAATAGTGTTTTTTCAAAAGTAGGAATCTTGTTGGGCAGAGACTTGGCTTCTAAAATGAATTTACCATTGCCACTTAAGACTACCAAAACAACTAAAAGAAAATAATTTACATGATTAAAACAATTATTTACACTTGGTTAAGGATTCTTTTACCCAATTACTGAATAAAGTATCTCTTTATATTTAAAAAAAACCCTGAACAAATGTGATTTATATTCTTCACTGAACATATTAAACATGCTGTAATTTTTAAATCGGATGCCATTGTGTGTGAAATTGCAATATAGATCATGTCACAACTTGTAAACTAGACAATATAAGGGGAATCGTCTGGGGGTTATAAATTCTTCTTGGGCCAAATTTATTTTAAAATGATTAACTCTAATAAAATGATTCCCTCCAAGAACTGTTTCCTCACCTAAAACTCTTAAATATATCTCCATTGACTCCCAAGTTATCATTTCTGAGTCAATCTTCTCAGAGAAAGGCTCTATGTTACTCCACAATTCAAATACTGCTGCACGATGAGAAATGTATACTTGAGCCACTTTTATACAATCTGGTCTTGAAAACTTCTTTATTTCTTATGAATGGTGGCGCCTTGAATCATGTTCATTGGCATGCTAAAGTTACAAACTAGAATTTCCCTTGCACAGAGGCCATTAACAAAACTGGTGAGATTACATTTTTTCAGATTGAAATGATAAACAAAAACACATTGTGTGGAACAAGCTTAAATTCCATATTGACAGACTATGTGCTTTTTCTCTAATTGTTTTGAAAGGTTTTAACATAGAGATTCCTTACTCTATCGACCAAGTGGATTCATAAATGAAAATATAATAATTACTAGGGATGTGCAAGACTTGAAAATATCTCGATTAAGAGAGGAAAAAAAAAATCAGGAGTTTAAAATGAATCTTGAAAAAATGAGAGATTAAAAAAAAAATGGCAAGCAAAAAACTGTCTTAAGATATTTACAAACCAAACAGAGAATTCATTATTTTTAATAATACCGTACAGACCCAAAAATAGGCAGCACTTTTCCTCCAAATATAGCCTTCTTTAAGAAATGTTTTGATTATAAATATTGTTTTTCAATGTCATACTTTGACATTATAAGCTTTTACACTTACTTTATTGCACTAGGAACTTGAAAGTTCATTGCCACACTTAGAAAAGTTGCCCTCTCTCTCTATCTTGAGCTAGCTCTAACCAGTCCCCCTCACTACACACTATCTCTTTCAGGTCCATTCTAATGTTATCCTCCCATCTGTGTTTAATTCTTCCCAATGGTCTCTTCCCATTGGGTTTGCTAATAAATACTCTGAACATGGTTCTAGATTATCCCAATCACACTGCATGTCCTTCACACTGTAAACTTTGAGACTTGACTATCCTAACAATGCCTTGTGATGATTATAGGTTATGTAACTCATCATTATATAATCTCCTTAACTCCCCAGTAGCCTCATCCCTTTTTGGACCAATTATTTTCCTAAGCATCTTGTTTTGTTTGCTTAAAAAAAATTCTATATATAATAAATTAATATATAATATATATATAATATATATATTTATTATATCATACTTGGCCCTTATTGAATAATATATACATATTAAGTTCAATAAACATACCGGTACAAGTATTTAAAAAACTATAAACTCATGTCACAACAACTTAAAGCATTTATATATGTAAAAAATGCCTAGAGACTAAATGTCAATATTGTCTATTATCATTAATCTGCAATAAAAATATATCCATTTTTAATTAAATTAAAGTCCCTTTTCTTTTACTACTATTTGATTATATGTACAGTAAAGCAGCTTAAAGGAACTGTACCTAAATTTGCACTAATGTGGATACACATCCCTCATATCCTACATTCCGCATTCCTTTCTCATTTATGTAATTATGTGGATAGTTTTAATGGATATAAGATAACAAAACACACATTTATTTTAAATACATATTATTTTTGCACCACATTGTACTACCTGTCCGGTCTTTTCACACTTTAATGGTGTGGGAAAAATAATTTGAGATGAAATTTACCCTAATTTGCATGGAGTTTGAGTAAGAAGCCATTTAGGAAAAGACACCCTCGTTATGTCTGGCTATGATTCGATTGGCCGATTGTCAGCTTCCCCATCGTCAACTAAGCAAACTAGACAAACCGAATCGGGGCAAGGCGAGCTTATCTTTATTTGCATGACCTATGATCGCTTTGAAAGTGATAATCATGTCTGGCAGCAGGTCCTACACGGGGACAATTTTAGGTAGTGAAAGTAAATATTGATGGAGGTGGCTGTGAAGGATGTTTGTTTGGGTTAGAAAACAAGATAAAAAGCTAGGTAAAATGACTTCCATGAGACATATGAAATATGGTATACCTGCACATAAATGGTTTGAGCAAAGTAATGTTTAAAAATTATAAACACCTCGAGATGAGATTCAAGCTTTTTCAAAAACTCGACAGAAAGGCAAAAATCAAACATCTAACAGTTCAGAACTAATTCACCATAAGTTTGAAATAAATTTAAAATCTTAACACAATAAGAAAAAAGTAAATAAATAAAAATTAACTTCTCCCTAAAAATGTAATTTTTATGTGTAGCATTAAATATTTAATAGCCTAGAAAGTATCCAGGTGATCATATTGAAGAATATTCACATTCATATATAGCAAGTTACTAGGTCAAATAAAAAAATCAAACACTTACAGTGAATAGGTTTGGACAGTTATTATTAATCTATACTATGAGTTTAAAGAGAATTTATAAAAAAAAAATAACTATTTCAAATTAAAAGCTTATTATTAATTATTATTATTATTATTATTATTATTATTATTATTATTATTATTATTATATTATTATTATTATATTATTAATACTAACCTTGAGGAAAAAATTGGTTCTCTCATGTCACTACAGTCAATTTAAAGAGTCAACTTGATGGTCCGCGCATGCACACACACACACACATGAAACACACACACGCACGCACACGCACACGTTGAGCCAAAAATGTTGCTAGGATTACCCCACAAAAATAGTTTCTTTGGATTCTGACAAAATTTAATATCTCCATGGGATTGGACTTGGCATGTTTGGCCAGCTTAAGACTGTAATAAAATTACTACTTGTGCCCAATACATTTTTATTTGTTTACAACCCGCGAAGATTCTACTTTTTTTTTTACATTCACTACTGTTTTCAGTCTGTGGCCTGGTCAATTTTTAATTCAATCTATACATTTAACAATACCGACATGCTAGGCCTGTCGTAGAAGAATATTTTACTCATTATCTTTAAAGTTCTGGATGAGTTTTTCCACCATAATAGATATAATTCTCCTCCAGGATCAATACAGTTAAGCCATTAAATTGTAAATTAACAAATATTTTCTATATAATTTTATTTTTAGAGCTTAATTTTTTTACAACCTATAAATAATACAATAGTTTAATTTAATAAATATTTATAGATATACTACCTACATCGATGGCTACTTGGTCTAAGGCAGATATCACAAACCATTTTGAATGTAAGGAACCCTTCTGAAATAAATAGAAACCCTCCCCCATCCTCATCTGTTCTCCACTCACTTGTAAAAATATATAATAATAAGAGTTACATGAAATCAGAAACTGTTAAATGTTTTACCCTGTAATTTCATAACACTTAATTTATCAATAAATCAAACATATTTAAAGGATAGAAGTGTATGTGTGAAATTTAGAGTATAGGTATATTTGCATATTTATACTGAGTCTCTTAATGAAACATCTGGTGCTGTTTATTTGCTTTCATAGATAATATGTATGGTTTAAGCAATGGCAATTTCACCCTTAAATCAACTTACACATCCGGCTTGTTTTGGTACATTAATTTCATTAAACAAGGTTACATATTTAGATTTAAAATCAATCTTTGCTGGTTGGTTGCAGTGATGAGAGAAACACTCACTGTGAAGCTATATATATATTAACTAGCTCCTTGACATAGCCCTGATGCCCCCGAAGGATCTGTTACTCCCAAGCTGGGAAGCATTTATCTAAATGTTGGACTTGCAATAATCTTAATTGCTAGTGGCAGAGAGGTTGAGTTTTGAGTCTTGGTTGTGTGTACTTGTAGTGGTTTTTTACATGTAATTTAGACTTTAGTTTTCCCATCTTCTTTGTGATAATACAGGTGCACTTCCTCATTCCTACCATATATATTAATCCTTATTGACCTTTTTGTTGACTCTAACAACAAAATAAATACACCGATAGGAGTTTAAGGTGAGATGAGGGTTCTACAGTATTTCACTGCATAATCGTTGCATATTTTATGCCAATTTTGTGGAAAAAAGTGGGGTTCAACCATTATGTGAAAATTTTAAAAAAAGAATAATAATTTATCGTTTGCAGACAATCATTAGCTTAGCTTGTGCAGGGAGATGCGAGTCTTACTGTATCATGTGACTTAAACTTGATAGCTTCCTTCACCTTCCCACCCACTCTCTTTGCTACAAACTACGTAACTCGGCTTTCGGAAATATACCTACGAACAATGCACATGTGTTGAGTATTCTAGGTTCACACTGAATTTGAAGACAACAGAACATCCAAGGTCAATATTTATAGATCTTTAGTGGTGTGTGGAAATAAGGGAGGGAGGAGGAAGTAGTTTGCCTCTGTTTACCTTTTAAATTGACATGACAAACAGGACTATACCATGCAACAATTATGCGATGAAATTTTATAAACCAGTTTTTGGACTGAAAAAACAATTTTGCGACAATTATGTTTGGGAAATATGGTAGTTCCTGCAAGTCCTACCTGATCCATGGTTGCTTTGTCTTTTATTTTGATGTGTTACAACTCCACTAGCGTGGGCTTGTTTAACAAAGGTGTCAAAAGTGTTGTTTTACCTTTCTTCTTCTAAATACCTTCTCTGGTAAAAGGTTTATAATTCCAGATTGTAATCCTTAAAAGCCACCCTCACACTGTTGCACTTTTTTTTTTGTGCCACCATTCATAAAAGAGTAGCCCTTTCTCTTGTTCTTTACGTAGCTTTCAAAACAAACATAATCTTATTAAAAACCAAGTTGTGCAGTATCGTTGACCTAATAACTAGTGTGCTCTTGCCCAATATATGAGCATCAAATTGATGAATTATCCTAAAGCCTTTTTATGGACAAAGCTTATCTTTTACTACTTAACAAAGTCATTTATACTTCAAAGTACACAATAGCATAGCCTTGTTATAAATCAAGTTTATATCTAAACAATAACATTATTAAAAATAACTTGAGATGTTTTGAATAAAGGTTTTTTTTATAACACATGACATAACTTAGTAAAATAAAGTTAACAAACGATTTTTTTCAATGGCAAATTTGCTATCCTATTAGTCGAACAATCAAAGTCAAAGTTTATTAATCTTTATAAAATAAGCATAGTCAGCTATAATCGCTACAGAATTTCTAATATATTGAGCAACTAAAAAAAAGGGGGGGGGGGAGAAGTGGGAGGTTGGGTTAATGATACACATAAACAGACAGAGACAGCCACAGACAAATAAATAGACAGGATCTTTTAATCTCCCACCCTCCCCAAATTAACACAACTACCCAAAATTAACCATTAAAAAGTAAGCACACCAATATGCCAGAATTAATTTGGAAATGATATAAAAATAAAGGTAGCAAAAATATCTTTAAAAACTAGTGAGAATATTTTTGTTTGCGATTTTTTGTCACATTAAACATAGTGACCAATCTAGTAACCAATCTACTGATTGAAAACATAATTAAATCTTGGCATCACATGCTACATCTTTGACCAACTTGATTTAATACTTATTTATAGAATCTTAAACTTTCCCAAAAAATTGTCAATCCTCAATGAGCGAATCATTATTACTTTGTGACAGCATCAGATTTCTTCCAAAAAATATCTTAGCTCTCTCCCAAAAATCCTCTTACCTAAAAATCCCATATCTGATTTGATCTGATTCTGCTCTGATATATTATGTTAAACATGTATCAATGCCAATATGCGTATTTATATAATAATGTTCTTTTGCTTATAGGTTCATTGTGCCAGTGTCTATGATAGTTTGCAATGATGTAATGGCATATGTATTTGGATTTTTCTTTGGACGGACACCACTTATTCAACTCTCACCCAAAAAGACTTGGGAAGGTTTTATTGGAGGTGGTATATCCACTGTTATTTTTGGTCTGGTGGTAAGTGACTTCACAACAAGGTCACACTATTATTTGGGATGGCTTAAACTCTTTTAGTCGAGCCATATTATGTGTTTATTAAGTTTTTAAAGAAGTATTGTGTATAGCTATGCCCTTTCGGCCTAAGAATTGTTTTCATTAACAACAACAGACAATGTATTAATATTTTTTCCAGGTATCATATGTTCTGTGTCAGTACCGCTACTTTGTATGCCCAATTGAGTACAGTGAGACATTGGGTGGCATGACGATGGACTGTGAGCCATCTTCATTGTTCCGCCCACAGGAGTACATGCTTCGAGAGTCCTTAAGCGGCATTCTACACCTTGTCAGTATATGCAGCCATTTGCTATTGTATTGTTTCATTGCCTGCTAATTGTTTTTTATTTTATGTACTTTATAGTTTAAATTGATTTAAATATCACATTTTGTCCATACAATTATGATTCTAAACATATTGTATAATTCATTTTACTATAATAAATGAATATTTTAAATGGTAGATTAATTTGTATTTCAAGAAAACCAAAGAATCTGCATTTTTGTTCATTTTGAAAATATTTGTTTTTTTAAAGCTATCATTTAATAATACATAATTTAGAACGTCCACCTAAACAGGATTACAAATCTTAGAATTTTTGCTTATCATTCTACTACTCTATTATTTACCTTTTCACCTTGTCAATTTTTAACAGCCAATTCTCACTCATTTTTCTCCTAACTTACAGACATGATAATATTGTAATACTTGTATGAGTGTTGAGAATAAACTGATACACAAAATAGTTAGTTTAGTTTTAGAAGAAGGTACAGGAAAGCACGCAAACACAATATGGCTTTTACAATGAAAAAAAAGAACACAGTTCACACTTTCCATTGCTGCCCCTGGACAAAGAGGTAATGGCCACCTCATGGAGAAAATATATCACTACTGCCCATTCCCCTAACCTAGGTTTCATTTATTGCAACTCATCAGGAGGGCGTGTGAAATGCAACTTCCTAAAAGAGGAAATCAAAACTCACAAAAGGAAGAAAAAATAAATTGGTAAAAAATGATAGCAGCAATGTAAAATGTGAACTGTGATCTTTTAATTGTAAAAGCCATATTGTGTTTATTCCCTTACATGAGTTTCTGTCAACCTTTCCTGTATCTTCTTCCTAATATAACAGATTACCTCAAAAAGGGAAAAGAAATTTTCCTTAAAGAGATGCATATTATTCAAAAAATTTAGTAACTGCTATAAATGTTTTAGTTGTGTAATTCAAGGAACTACTTTTTTTCCTTTTTTGCTTAATTTTAACATCAGATTAAATATAAACTTATTTTTTGTATTATTGAATTGTTTTATAAATTTTAATATTAGTAATCTTTCACTTTGTATAAACTATTGATATTTAATTAAAATTACTTATGATTTTTTCAGTTTGGAATGAAGAACACTATCACAATGTACCCATTCCTTCTTCATTCACTGGCATTGTCTTTGTTCAGCTCTGTCATTGGGCCTTTTGGTGGGTTCTTTGCTAGTGGCTTCAAAAGGGCTTTTAAGATAAAGGTAAGCCTACATTTTAAAATAATATTTTTCTTTAACTAAGTTATTCTCATCAATTATTGAATGAGCTAATTCTAAATATTACATCTTAAGATATTGTTATCTTGATCTGAATTTCATCTAGAATGTCATCTTCAATTTAGTTTTTTTTAGCACCGCGTCTTACTACCCATTCGGGCTATAAGGTGCGTCGGGGTAACTGGGCCATGGGGATTTTCCCGCCATCTTGTTAGAGTTTTTCAAGTTTCTTTGGTTGGTACCACTGATGCCCAGCTAGGATTACAGATAACAATGGATATCTGTGACTTCAGTTGTGTTCCCGCTCTCAGAGGAGTAGTTGAAGTTAGGAGCTCTAGCTGGCAAAAACAACACGCGTTTCCATCTTTTGTGAAACTTTACAGAATCCACAAAGTGAGTACTATTTTGTTGTTTATTGTAATTTGTGTAAGCAATGGGCTTAGTCTAAGTTATTTTGGTGGTTGGAATTCATTATCACCTTAACACTTGAGATGAAGGGGAATGGCCCAGTTAACCCCCAACAAGTGTGGATTGGGGCATCTGAGCCATAGGTCTGGGGTAACTGAGTCCACCTCTGGCCCAGTTACCCCAAACATAGCCGACTTACCTCTTTTACATTTGTGAGATTCAAAAAGTGTTTCAGCATTCCAGAAGTACCAAAAATACAAATATTTACTACTAAGATGTTGACAGAACACAGAATAAACGAGAAACGCTTTTGAACTTACGTTTTTTATTTTTACTTTATCAAAATGAAGAACTAATAACTTACATAACTGCATAAATTAATTTTTAATTGTTTATACATACAATCAATGAACAATTAATAACATTAAATAAGTTTATCTAATCAATGAATTCAATTACTGTGTTGTAGGTCATGGTACGAACCTATGTACGAAAAACATAGAAGGGAGCTGGCTTTTTATATACTGAGGAGGACCTACAGCAAGCTATCGCTGATGTCCGTAATGGCAATAGGACCACTCGAGGAGCAGCTTCACATTACGGGATCCCTCGATCCACCCTGAAGCACTGTGTCTTGGGTACAAGAGGTAAGGGAAAGAGAGCAGGAGCTGGCAAGGGAGGGGGAGGAGTGAATGCATTCTTCTCAACAACGGAAGAGGAGGAAATTGCTAGCTCTGTTAAAATGATGGAGAAAAATGGGTTTGGGCTTTCCAGAGAAGAAGTAATCGGTTTGGTGGAGCAATATTTGAAGCAAAATAATACATCTACCAGATTCAAAAATAAGCGCGCAGGCACTGATTGGTTCACAAGCTTCAAGCGCAGACATAATTTGTCCCTAAAAAAACCACTGAGTATAGAGCATGTGAGGGGTGATCAAGTAAATCCATGGGTAATTTTTGATTACTTTGATACTCTGACTCGGATTATTGATGATTTGAAATTGAATGGGAAGCCGGGCCAAATTTTTAACTGTGATGAGACGGCATTTTGCCATGACCCGTCGGAAACAAGGGTGGTTGGTGCAGTTGGAGCTAAAAGTCAGTGGAAAACCAGTTCATCGGGGCGAGAAAATACTTCGGTATTGCTTTTTGGTGCAGCAAATGGAAAAATGCTGCCCCTCCTTTGTGTATTCAAAGGCAAGTTTGTGATGGAGAACTGGATAAACAATGAAGTTTCAACTAAAACTGGTGTTTCTGTCACACAGCGCAGATGGATGGAAACCATTTTGTTCCATAACTGGTTCGAAAATATATTTTTGAAAAACATTAGTGAAAAAAGACCTGTTTTATTGATTTATGATGGACATGCCAGCCATGTTTCTCCTAAGCTCATAAGACTTGCACAAGAAAATCAAGTGACTATAATGAAACTGCCACCTCACACCACGCATGTCCTTCAACCAATTGACGTTGCCGTTTTTAAAGGGCTCATAACCAAATGGGATCAGGAGCTGTGTAAGTGGCAACGCCTCAACCCTAGGAAAAAGATTCCGAAATATTCTTTTCTCTCAACTCTAACCAAAATTGTTGAAGAATCTCCAAGAGAAAATTTGATTACAGGATTTTCAGCTACTGGAATATATGATCCAGATGTACAAGGGCCAAACCGAAATAAGATCCCACTTTCAATTTTCAAACCAACTGATTGGCGTCGCTACAACGAGTAACATACTGCTTGTGAGTCTTCATATTCACCCTTGACAAGATCACTTCAAAATCCTAACCCTACCTCAACAGCAGGTGCTTCTGGTGCATCATCATCAACTTCAACAAGTTCACTTCAAAATCCTGATCCTACCACCACAGCAGGTGCTTCTGGTGCGTCATCATCAACTGCAACAAGTTCACCTCAAAATCCTGATCCTACCACCACAGCAGGTGCTTCTGGTGCGTCATCATCAACTGCAACAAGTTCACTTCAAAATCCTGATCCTACCACCACAGCAGGAACAACCAGTACTTCAAAAACCTTGCAGAATAACGTTGAACATAAAAATATTCACTCTAACAGGGATAAGCGCAAAATTTTTGAGGAACTGCTCTTGGACATGGTGGCAAATACCTCTTCTGTGCAAAACACCACTAAACGCAGAAGGGTAGTTCAGAATTGTGAAATTATAACTACAGAAGAATATTTGAAAAAGATGGAAGAGAAGGAGAAGAAAAAACAAGAAAAAGAACAGGCTAAAACAAAAAGACAGAAGAAGAAGAAGAAGACAGAGATGCCTAATACAGAAACCAGAGAATCTGACTTAACTGAGGATTCATTGTCTATCCCAGAGAGTGAACAAGAGGATGAGCAGAGGAGTTCAACAGAAGATGAAGACATAGAAGACAGATTCAATCTTGATAAAGGTGATTATTGTATTGCCACGTCATTCAGGCTATATGTACTAAATATCATTGTAAAACTCGATTATTCTGGCTTCATGGGAACCTACCTCAAGCGCCATAATCAGACCTACAAGTTCATTGAGACTGATGAAGAGGAGTATTATATTGGAGAATCTGATGTTGTCCGAAAGCTGTCGCAACCGGTGAAGACAAGCTCCACACAATTCAAAGATATGATAATGTTCACTAATGATATTTCTGACCTTACTAACATTTTTTGAGAATCGTGTCCTTATTGATACTCAGGTTTTATTCATTATTATTTTGAACAAATAAATAAAAGTAATTTCTATGATTTTTTTGGTGGAGGTTGAATTTTACAATTTAAATTATAAGTTGACTATTTTGAAACCCCAATTTCAGGAAATGTATTAATTTCTTGATTTTCAATAAAATTAGTTGATTTTTAATTATGAGTGTGAATTTTTCTCAGTTTAAGACCCAAATACCTTGATATTGGAATATTTTTCCTTCACCGGTGTATATCAGATTTCAGTGACCTTCATTTACAATGCTCTCTGGGTAAGTCCTATTTTAAGAAGAAAAAAATATTTATATATTTTTGAAAAGGAGATATGTATACAAAGGGGCCCTGTTACCTCGTTATAAAAAGCCTTCTAACTGTAGGGAAATAGGGGGGGGCTAGTCCAGTTACCCCAATTATCAGGGGTAACTGGGCCCTCCATCATTTTAATATAAAAAAATAGTAAATAAAAATTTGAAATTATGTAGGAATATTATATACTCAACTGTTTTCTGTAGAGGAGCTATTTAGAATGCCATCCCTGAAAAAACCCACACGAAATTCGCAAAACTGATGAGGTAGTAAAGATTTTTATGTCGGTAACACCTGCATTTTTTTTAAAAAAAAGTGGACCCAGTTACCCTGACGCACCTTTCACATTTCAATTCATATGTACACTCCATTTACCCTAAAGGTTGAATGATTACAGTATGGCCCTATCTTATAAGCCACAACATAGTCTAATCCATCAATTATCTTTCAGGTTAAACATAAAATATTTCAAATTAATGCTTCTATATAACCAAATTCAACTACCAGAAAAAATCACAATTGTTTTGCAGGATTTTGGTGATGTCATTCCTGGTCATGGTGGGATAATGGACCGTTTTGACTGTCAATATCTTATGGCAACGTATGTAAATGTTTACATTTCTAGCTTCATTCACACAGCATCTCCGCAGAAGTTGTTGCAACAGGTATTTTTTAAATTACTATTATTTAAAAAATTGTTTGAGAAGCTTCTGAACTAGTATTTTTTTTAACTAATTATAAGTGCATTAATATATATATACCTGTATATCTGTGTGTATTTTTTATCGCTGCGTCTTACTACCTGCTCAGTTTATATCTGTGTTATTACTCTCAAGACCATCAAAGCTGCAATTTGTATATTCATTTACTTAGAATAAATGTATTTGGAAAATTAAAAAATAATAATAAGTCAGACATAATATGCTAGGTTATTGGCCGTGGTAGAGCTAATAATTATGCAAAGGAAATAAGTCTACTTCCCTTTTATATGGGACAGTAATATATTATGCTCTCTCATCTCCATAGTCAGTGTACTACTGATTTACATCCATTACAGTTTTTAGCCTGTGGCCTGGGTCAATTTTTAATTCAAATCATATATATTTTTCAAGTAGAGATCATTGTGATTAATAAAATAAATGGTATGATGCACCGCACAGACTTTCTCTCTCTTTCTATAAACTTGTAAGATTTCTGAACGGATTAATGTACATTGTATCATCACCACTCCACATAAGAACACGCATAAAATAATATACAATGATATAGAATCAATGAGAAAAGAGGCGCATCTTTGTCCACATAAGAGCATTTCAAACAGTTTAATGTTTTAAAGACCTTAATAAAATGGTATTTGAACCATTTGCTGACAGCTTGGAAACTCGGATCTGCTTTACATGTTCCAATTTATGAAAATTATATTACTAGAGATGAATGGAGGGAAGTAGAAAGAAATCGAAGGAATCAATAACTAATGAAAGAATGTGAAAGTGCAATATTAGCTATAGTGAATACTAGTTTTTAACTATTTGTTGTTGCTTGTGGAAAGGTAAAATCAAATTAGTAGGAAGTAATAACACTTGAAAACAGGACAGAAGATTTGACCTCTAATTTTAATAATATAGACAATAAAGATTTATGTATTTACAGATAATAAAGAAATCAGAGTGTCGGGAAACTAATTTATAAATTCTCAGTAAATTGGTTTATGGTCTGTAAAACAACTTTCGTACACTCAAATTTTCTGGTTATCGTCATATTACTGAAAATGACATCTATCTGCGTATTGTTGTTTGTCGTAGACTCGTCCGACTTCAGAATGGGTTTCAAACTATATTTGCTCATTAATTCCAACAAAAAATAGTCTTTATGTCCAATAATATTATAGTTAAAATCTCCTAATAGTATTACATCAGATTTATCAGAAGGGATTAATTTGTTAATAACAGTGACAAACTCAATGTTAGGTGTACTAGGTGATTTGTACCCTGTGATGATAGTGACATTCCCAATTTTAAAACCTATCATATCTATTCCGAAAATAGAGTTTTCTATTGAAATGTGCTTACATGTTTGAATTTTCATGTCTTTCTTTGCCAAACATAAAAGTTTTTTTATTTCTAACAGTCCTACAATTTTGCAATAATAAGTTGTTTAGTTTCACAATTAGTTGTGGAGATACGGAAATTAACGCTTCTGTAAAGTACCCTAAAAATCATTTTCATAGGAAAATGAAAATAGCCAGTTTATTTATAATCTTAATCAACGCCTAGATATGAATTTTAATCAAAATCGTTTGAGCTAATTTTGAGAAAACCTATTTTTTCTCTTTTTGCTCTTATAAAACTACTCTTAATTTTAAGTTTTAATAGACACACAGACAGACGGCATTGCAAAGACTATGTTTTAGGGTTTGGGGGGTCATGAGACGTCGACATCCATCAACATTTTAGGTTAGTTTTTTTTACGGTCGCAATACTCAAACTTGAATGTACAAAAAGTTAAAAAATATATATAATTGCGTATAGACTGAAAGTTATTGATTTTATAAAATATGTTTCGAATAAAATATTTGTATTATAAATATATATACATATTTGTATTATAAATATATATACATATTTGTATTATAAATATATATACATATTTGTAATGCTAAGTAATTTCATATCTCAAATAGTTTCGGAGCTATTATAAAAAATGTTAATTTACGCATCAGACCGGAGCCCTTAAAGCCATTTTGCCGAAATATTGAGAGTAGCCATTTTGTTTGGAATATTTATTAATGTGTATAAATGAAATTTAATCAAAATCGTTAGAGCCGATTTTGAGAAAATCGACTTTTTCTCTTTTTGCCCTTCAGTAAACTACCCTTAATTTTAGGGGTAGATATCCAATTTCAAAATCCCTTGGGCAACCCTATGAAACCCCTAGATATAAAGTTTTAGCTCAATCGGTAAAATAGTTTAGGCTCTAGTTAGAGGTACAGACAGACAGACAGACGGAAATTCAAAAACCACTTTTTCGGATTCAGGGTGTCATTAAACGTCATGATTCATCAAAATCTCGAGTTCGATTTTTTTGACGATCACCATACTTTCTCTACCTGTAAAATAGAGAGAAAGTAAAAATTGATGGGACATTGGACAGGCTTACTGACAAATAAATGGCAATCAATGACATTAGTGTTTACATGTAACACACTTCCTCTATCAAGGTAACCAATGGCTATACAGGAAATAGTTTACAATATAGAACCACTGCAATATCAAGCAGCGTAGCCCTTAGCTGCGCCAAATTCATGTTTTAGTGTGAGTGTTGGAGGAGGAGGGTTGAGAAGTAGATTATGAATTCAGGAAAGGGAAATTAAGTTGTATGAAACTAGTGCTGGAATGATTAGACATTTTTCAGATCATGACATTCCCGATTATTTGTTGCCGATTAGGCCGCTCATCCATGCTGATAATTTGCTTTATTTTCTTTCAAATCTCTTTTAAAGATTATATGCAGTAATAATACCTAAAACTGTGAATGTTCACATTGGTCACTTTATTTTGTTAAGGTTTGTAGGTTTGCTTATACAAGTTTAAATGAAAACTCTTTAAGACTTAATTTAAATATAATTCACTTCATCATTGGACCTACCACATTTTAAAATAGTTAATTCACTTAAATTGACTTCTTTTTTTTCTCAGAGTTAAGTTTGTGATAGATCTACTTATGAATTTTATTTTAAAATCCATGCATAAAATATAATGGCAAATATATTAATTTTAGAATAAAAACCCAAGAAAATATTTAATTAATAATATCTAATAGAGTTTTAATAAGCATGGTTAAATTACAATAATTTTATAAGGATCAACTGTTAAATAAATGTAAACATTGAAATATAAATCCTGTATTCATTCTGTAGCTTTGAAACAAACAATAGTTATTTAGTTATAGCTTTCAGTTAACATTTCCAATTCTAGTTTCCCTGTAATTTCTCCCAGTTTAGCACCCTTTGAATTCTCCCAATTTTTCGATTCCCTGGAATCTTCCAAAGTTTTATCTTCCCTTTAATCTTCCCTAATTTTAGCACCCCTAGAATCTGACACAATTTTAACTCCCCTTGAATCTTCCTCTCTTGACTCAGACATCTGTTTGATAGTTGACCTTGTGTTGCAAAGATCTCCCCAATACTCACAACCTCTGTTATACTTCTTCTCTTTCACTCAAACAAGCTGCCTCACTTGCTGACCTTTCTATTCTAAACAAACTCCCTTCTCTTCTCTTTATCAAAGATAAAACTGACTTACATAAGAGTGTATCACAAGTACCTGCCATACGTGACACTTCAACACACAATTCAAAAATTGGTGTTAAGAATCGGTGAACTAAATGCTTATTATCGGCTTAACCGACTATGTCATAATCAGCTGATGATCACATTGGTGATCGGCATCATCCCAGCCCTAGAGGAAATACATAATAATTAATGGTGATTAATGGGTAGAATCTTAACATACCAGCAGTGGTCAGGTACAAAGAACAAGATAATCTAGAAATAATAACAGTGTTGGTGCAAAAAATATCGGTATTAGTGCAAAGATTATTGTTGCATTGACACCATCATTGCCATATGGGTCGACAATAAGAGTAATTCTTTAGGAAAGTACTCTTATATCTCCATTAAAGGTTAACATTATTTCTTAGGCAAGACAGTTTTTTAAATGTCCTAAGTTTGCAGTAGATGAACAAGTTGTGGTTGACCAATAGGTAGCTAAACAGAACTATGAAATATATTAAAATCATTTACAACTTTTATTTTACTTTCAATTAATATCTTAAAGAGTTTTTTTTATGAGTTGTGGTTGACCAAACATGTAGTTACCAGAACTATGAAATGCATTAAAATGGTTTACAACTTTTATTTTACTTTTAATTAATATCTAAGAGATTTTTTTGTACTAAATCTTTTGTATTAAATAGTATTCACATGTTCTTTAAGTAAACCAAATACTTTTCCCTCGCTATCTTTGAATATGATTGTTAAAAAAAAGTAATTTCCACTTATTAATTCAAGTAAACATTATTGGAGTGACATTGTTACTGGCACAGTTTAGTTTCCAAACTCTTGGATGGGTTCGTTGAGCAAAATGCTATATCATCTTACATGCATAGGGTTCACAATATGTGCCCTAATCCGTTTTATATATATTTTTATATATATTCTTCCCACATCACTTGTCAAACAAACTAAGACATCTTTCTTGAAATAAACTTGATAGCTACTGACAGAGAGGTTGGGAGTTGAAATCAAAGATTACTACTATTAGTACTAAGAGTGGATTTTCCTGGATTGTTTCCCACTCTTCCTCCTCACAATTACAGGCACATTTTCTTTAAAATCCTATCTTTCTCACCCCTATCGATTATTGTAAATAGTTATATAATCTCAACAGATAGTAAGACACTGTACACAAATACTATTTGCTCTTTCCAAGGGCGCCCACAGAATTTTTCTCGAGGGGGGCAAACTGGGGTGTATGGAATATCCCCCAGTATGGCGAAGGGTTCAGGGGTCCTCCCCCGGGAGAATTTATTAAATTGAAACCAGAAAAGGTTCTTTTAAGGAAATCTTTGTCTCTTGAAAATAAGATACAACAAAGAAAACTGTTAGCAACTTCTAATATTTGTGCAACCTCAGAATCTCAGGGTGGGGCAACTCCCCCCACCCTCCTGCGGGTGCTCCTGGCTCTTTCATAAAGAAGGTTCAATGGTTAGGAAACATGTTCTTCCACATTTTATTCAACTTTTGATTAAATGTTATTCTTATATTCATAATTTTATTTTCCATATCTCGATAAAAATAATCAGACTACTGTAAAAATAATACCAAGTAAAAAATTATAGCTTATATGGGCTGAAGATTGCCGAATATTTACAATACATTTTATCGCTATCAAATTTTAGCTTATAGCTCGAACAGGTAGTAAGACTCAATGCCAAAAAAAAAAAATTAATTAAAATTGAAGTAAATACTAGCCTTTACTCATCTAAATATTACATATAATTTGTATGAAAACTCATGTTAATTTGTTAATAAAATCACGTTTATCTTACTTACAGGTTTTCAGTTTGAAGCCTGAACAACAGCTTCAACTCTTTTATACTTTAAAAGATACTTTAGAAGGTAGAGGTATCCTAAATCTACATTAAATCAAATGTCCAATGTGTAAGTGATCTGAAGCTATCCTAACAAAATACCACCGAAAATTTGGGGTCATTATTTATATCCATTCAGTTCCTTTAATAAAGGGATGTGTTTTGTTTGTTACACCTTTATTAGGTTGTGATCTTGTTTTCAATTAGTCAAACTTTAATTTGTTTGTGTTTGCACTTGTCTGCACGAGTGTGTGCTAGGGTTGATATGCACCAGAACCTAGAAAAATCAATCATATTTTACAAAGTGGAATTAAAAAAAAAAAAGTTGAACAATATAATACAAATTATAAGAACATTACCCATTGCAACCTACTAGTTTTATCTCAAATTATGTTTATTAACATAGACATATTTGTCTGTAAAAACTCTTCTGTCAAGAATCTAATAAAAAGCTTTGAAAGTTTTTTTATTATTCTTGAGATTGTATTCAAGATACTTAAAAAACTAATAATTTTTGTTCTGAAAAATCTGGAAAAGTTAGATAATTACAAAACTTAGAATGTGTATCAACCCTCTATGAGTATATAGGTGTATATATGTTTATATTTGAGAGTGTATCCACCTTACAATTTTAATCACTGGTAACTACCTATTTGTTGCATGCAAAATTAATTAAATGTCGTCTTTATTAATAATTAATGTATTATCATAGGGTCTATATTGTTTGCAATTTTTACTTTTCTTCTCCAGTAATTGTACAAAATCGCTACTCAAATTAATGTCATTGAATTAACCAGTTAACATGCAAAACAATTTAACTATAAAAATTCAGTACATAATGTAGTTCTCAACAAGTTTGTTCAAAAGTTTATTCCTTTTTCTTGCTTCCCTCATCTTTTTCTTATATTTTTAAGATTATATTACTTTGTATAAATTTATTTTTAGGTGTCTGCTATGAAAATAATACTATTCAATCAAAACCTTTTTAAAATGATTTATCATGTGAAAAATTTTTTTACTACCACTCTAATTTCACATATTTTAATTAGAAGTTTATAAAGTTTACAAATTTTTAATCCCTAATTTATTTATTCACGTTTAATACAAGAGTAAAACATAATAACTAGAAGATGTCACAAATCTCAACTATTTCCTATCCATAATGTTTTTTTATAGTATTCACTCACTTTTTCATTTAAACTCTTATTTATTTAATTATTTTTCATTGTATTTAACTATGTAATCTTACATCGAGGCATTTCTATTCTTAAAATGATTGTAACATTTATTTATTATTTATGACTATGACAATGGTTTTGATTTAGCTTTTTTAAAGATTATAGTAAACACACACAAATATAACTCATACACGGTTGGAAAGGTGGTTAGGTGACAGCTAGCAGAAGGTCTTTATTGCAAACATTGGCTGAAAGAGACTAATGTCAAACTATCCGAAACGAATTATTATTTGCTTGGCTTTTTTTTTAGCACCTTGTCTTACTATCTGTTGATGATATATGCATATATACTAATTATTCTAATGAATTAAGGGTGAGGAAGGTGTAATTTAGAGGTGTACCTACATTTTCTTGGATGTAGAGTGGTAAACATTTAGGAAAAACCACTCCCAGTACACCCGATCAGGATTTGAACCCCATTTCCCAATCATGGGCAGTCTAGTCTTACACAAGAGCGACTCCTTAATCCATGCGGTCACCGAAGCAGTTATTTCCTTAGTTATACTATATTATTAACAAAAAGTTTTATCAACTTATTCTAATAATACTTTCCTAAGAATTCCTTTATTATTGACATTATCATAACTTATTGAAAGAACAAAATATAATTAAAAAGATTATGTTCTTTGTTTTGTGATTATGGTGAAAAGATATATTATAGCATATGAAACAATAATTTAAAAAGTATTTTACTATTCTCACTTGTATCTTGTTATAGTTGGCCACCAAAATAAAACAAGTGTTTTCTAAGACTCTGAGAAAGACCTATAAAAATATTAACAACAAAAAAAGTGTGTATTTTGTAAACAGCGCATAAACACACCTGAAGATGGTTTGTATGACGTTATTAACCACACTTGTTTTGGCAGGTTTGCCATCTTATTTTAAGAAGTGAATGTAGCATTTTATAAGCTCTCATTTAAAAAGCTTTTAAGTGAACCAAATAACCACATCCACGAGGAAAAAAATCCCCATCCAAATAGTTATTTTCAGAAGTTTTTATATAAAAAGTTTAAAAGAAAAATAATAAAAAACAAATTGTTTGTTGTGAAAGTTTTGACTACATAAAGTGACAATTACTACACATGGTCTTGCTGATTATATGGTTTGGTAAATGGTTACATGGTAATTTTTCCTAGCTGTCGTCTACCACCTCTTCCAACCATGTATGATATATATATATATGGTAGAGTCGTATAGTATCGGACAGCGGCTAGTATCGGACAGATCAATTTTCAGTAACCTACTGTTAGCTATAGAACCGTTTCGGGTATAATAATATTACTTCTCTTGCTTGCAGCCAAATACATTCACAAGTTGAAGGCGCGCCCTTGAACCGTATGGCTCCCACGAGTGTTTGTGTAGTTATTGTGCTTTGTTTCTTTGTTCCATCTACATTTTCAAGACTTCTCATTCTCGCACGGTAATTATAATAATTTTTTTATTGGATAAAAGGTAAAGGATAAACTCATGAATAAGTTATAATATTTATTTGGTAAACAAAGAAAATATTATTATAGTGACTACCCTTATTTGATTGCCATACAGATCGGTTAGTATCAAACAAGTGGTTTTTATTCAGTACCGGACAAACTAAGGGATGCCACAAAGTTTTTATCAACATTGACAACAAATAAAGTTCAAGCTACAAATAAAACACCTAATTTTAGGTTAGGTAAGATTACTCAAATTAGGTAAAACATATATATATTTGTTTATTCATAGAACTTTTTCTTTCAGGCAACCAATTTTGGAATTTTACACTATGTCTAAATTAAAGAAAAGGAAAAAGTAGGCTAACGTGGGAAGTGGCAAGAGGAGAACATGAAGTTAGCTGTAGAGAAAGCTTTAAGTAACACTATGACAGTGAGAGAGGCAGCAAATACATGAGCTGTTCCTAAAAGCTCTTTAGGAGACAGAGTAGTGAAGTTAAAATTAGGAAATGATTTAAAAATAGGTCCTGACATGGTGTGATTCAACCCCACTTTCTCAGAAAATTTTGAAGAGGAACTTTTAATACATATTAAGGACCTTGATAACAGTTTGATGCCACTGGGCCGTAAGGAGTTTGGGAAGTTGGCTTTCGATGGGGTCGAAGCCTTGAAACTTGATCACCGCTTCAACAAGGAAAATAAGTGTGCTGGTAAGGACTTTTACAATGATTTTATGAAACGACACCCTGAAATCAAACTAAGAACCGCTGAAACTACTAGCATGCAACGAGCAGTTGGTTTCAACAAAACTCAGGTTTCTAGATTTTTTTACAAATTTAATCAACTTCAAAGTAAATATTCCTTTTCTGCATGTAGAATTTTCAATGCATACGAAACAGGAGTTTCGTGCGATCATTCAAATGATTCTAAAGTTATGTCCAATAAAGGACAAAAACAATTTGGAAAACTAACGTCTGGGGAAAGAGGTCATCTGGTCACTGTGCTGCTTTGCATACATGCTTCTGGAGACCAATTTATCCCTCCTCTCTTTATATTTCCTAGGCAGAGGATGAACAACCGCCTCATGATTTGTGCACCCCCTGGAAGTTTTTTTTGCAGATCAAACTGGTGAATGGATAACTGGTGAAATTCTTCTGAAGTCGCTTCAAGAGTTTGTCAAATGTGTCCATTCTACAGAAGATGAACCTATGCTGCTCATTTTAGATGGTCACTGCAGCCACAAGAAGCTTGACGTGATTCTGTTTGCACGTCAACTCAATGTCCATATGTTAATGTTAAGTTTGCCCCCCCCCCCCCCCCCCACACACACACACACACACACATACACACATGACGCACAAATGGCAACCACTTGATAGGACCATAATGAAGTTCTTTAAAAACTCATATAATGAAGCTTGTGCTATTAGGATGTGACAGAACTCTTTTTCCAGGATAACAGATTATGATGTAGTTGGATTATTAAGCTATTTTTTTTACCAAAATCTGCCGAATGTATATAGCTAAAAAAGGGTTTGAATCTACAGGTATACATCCATATAATCCAAACATATACACAGATTTGAACTTTTGCCATTCCAAGGACTAGATATTCCTGACTCTGTCTTTGAAGACTCAGAGCTATTGAAAAATGAACTAGGAAAGCTACAATCAACATCTCCTAAGACTCCACTCACATCAAATTATGGACACGAAAATTCACAGCCAACATTTGAATCTCCAAAAATTACAACTTCTGTATCTCCACAACTTCCAACTTCACAATTATTTACTTCCATGACCTCACAACAGTCAACTTCAACAGCACAAACTTCAACAACAAAGACTCCACAGTCATCAACTCCTTCAACTTTAATTTTCCACACCATGAGCACACAAGTGTCACCAGTGCCTATAGCTGCAGAATGCAGGTCAAATGTTAGAAGAGGACGTGGTGCTAAGGGCGAAATACTAACAGCAAGTCTTTATAAAGCTCAGAAGAAAAACAATTAATGAAAATGGAGAAATCAAAAATTAAGTTGGAAGCCACTACAAAAAAAGAAATAAAACTACATCAAAATAACATAAAAGTTAATAAAATTCTGGCACAACTTATGAGCGATCTAGTTGAAGATAAAACCAGGTTCATAACATGTGGAGAAAATTTTGACAAGGATTGGATAAAGTGCGACTTTTGCCAAGGGTGGGCGCACGAGAATTGTGCCAATACAGAATTAAATCCCTCTTTTTATAAATGTGATGCTTGTGAGAAAGCATCTTAAGACAATAAGAGAAGTTTGGTGTCCAAAATTGACTAAAAAATTGTAATATTGTATTATGTCCGGTACTACCTGACAGTACTTTTTAAAACTGAATCGAGCATATATTTTTTAATAAATCTAGAAAGAAGAATATTGTCTATAATCTTTGTTAATACAGCAGGTATATAAGTACATGTATAATCTTAATATTGACAGTTCATTTGTCTCATTTTCACTTAATAAAATTATAAATTAAATTTAAAAACCTTAGGTGTCCGTTACTACCCGATTCTCCCCTAGCTTTGTAGAGGTTCCCATAAAAAACTAAAGTATTTTACAGTGCCTATTAACTAATGCAAGTTATTTATAAATGTATTTATAAAAGCCTTTTATAATGTTTCCTTTCATGAAAATGAGTATCTATAAGTAACTTCATTTTTCAAATATTTCACCTGTCAAATGGTTCGATAAATTAGAGGAAAAATTTTAATTAGTAAACCTAAATTATGTTTAATAGTGGTTTTTCATTTCACCATACATACATTTAATTGAAATTTAAAAATCCTCAAATAAAGAAAATACTTTCCATGGAATTGCTTTTATAATGGTTAAGATAAAAACAACAAATACAGTAGAAATAGTTTACACACTAAATTTTTTATATTTTTAGCATATTTACTTAAATATATCGTAATCAAATAAAATTATTGGAGGAGAAGATCATAATTTTCACATTAAACCATACAAAAAATAATAAAACAAAATCGAAAATTAATATATAAATACCAGGGCTTATAATTATCACAAACAAACATAGATACAAATATATAATAAATAACATTTGACATGTACATTTTTTCATCAGATATTTTCATCTAACCTTTCCAAATAAATACTTTATTTATTCTCTAGAAAAATTTTAAATAATAAAATTGAGAAGCTGTTGGATAAATTTAAGCCTAATGTATGCTAATATTATATAAATTATCATCAATTTTTACACTCCAACAATCTTCCTCTATATAGGTAAGTTGTTTTAGCACCACGTTTTACTACCTATTTCGGTTATACGCTTATATACTAATTATGCTAATGGGCTGGGAATGAGAAAGTTTGAATTTAGAAGAAGTATACATGCATTTGCGTGGAGAGAGTGGGAAACATTTTAAGAAAACCACCCTTAGTACACCCAACCTGGATCGAACCACAATCTCCCATCGTCGGCAGCCTAGTGTATTACAACATTAGCGCCTTAGAGCATGCGGCCACCAAAGCAAGTATCTTTTAATTGATAATGTGTTTAAACATCAATAAACATGATTGTAGAGATATAATGGCTATTCTTATATAGTGATTAAATTAAGGAACTACTTTAAAAATACGGTTACCTGGTGGTCTAGGGGTAAGGTGTCAGACTTCTGTGCTGAGGGTCCGGGGTTCAATCCTCGGTCCCGGCACAGATTTATATGATTTCCAAACCCTTCCTTCACCTCTGACAAGATGTGTATCAATCACAACTTGTGAATGTGAGGAATGCCAGGTCTCCACCGTGGTTCGGATTCCACGTAAAACTGTAGGTCCTCCTTTTCATCTCATAATCACCCTACCATTGCACATTAGCGTAAGTGCGTATAACCCAAACGGGTAGTAAGACGCGGTGCTAATAATAATAATAATAATAATAATATTACTTTTAAAATAAAATTGATGCCTACCACAAAAATTACTGACTCGAGCAATTACATAGTAAAGATAAAATTATTTTTAAAATTGGAGGATTCATTTAAAATTTGGGGATTTTGCATGTTTTGTTGTATTTTGTAAGTTAAATTATTTAAGAATTATTATTTTGATTCTTAAACAAGTTTAAGTACTTTTAAATGAAAGTTCTCACATGTTTCACAAAAATTAGATGTGTGCACCGATTAGTCAATCAAATATGTGTACCTCAATAATCATACTTGTAGAGGCTGGTTTATTTTTGCATTCGAGCAGTAAAATTAAGAAACATTATTTGAAATCAAAATGGGTACTTACCACAGTTGTTATTAATGTTTTAACAAACTATCAAACACAAGATTTCATAAACTTAAATTTCGTTAATGTTTCAATATGTAAGTATAAAAATACTTAAGAATGATTTGTTTATTTAAATGTTAATAAGTTATAGTGCATACATATAAAATTGTATTAACTCCTTGTGAAAACACATTTTGCAATAATTTGGTGTCCCTAATTATTATGTATTTCAATAAATGGGTTGCAAGTCAGTATATATTTATACATTTCAAGTAAGAAGGTTAAGCTAATTGTTGTTTTGAATATGACAACGTTTAATCAAGTTAAAAAGGACGAATGGATTTTAACATGAATTGTCATATCAATTCTATTATCTGTTGTCTGTGAATATTTGAATATACACTTGGCAATAAAATAAATTTTCAATTACATTAAATGGCAGGAAATTATTTGATTCAAAATGTAGTTTATTGTACTTATTTGAGCAAACTGTTTTATCCTATACATACCATATTCATGAAATACTTGGAAATAATGAATAAATAAATATTGTCTGCTCTCATTAATACATCATTAATAGTAAATAATTTTCAATGTTGTGTATATGTCCTGTAATGTATCTGTTTACATAATTATGCACCTAATAATAATTTAATTTATTCAACTTCTTTAAACTTTTATTAGCTAGAATAACATCAACATATTATAAATGTAATATATTTAGCACTTTAACTAATGTCCTGTCTTATGGTCTTATTTTTAACCAAGACTATCAATATGGTTGTATTAAACAGAACATTAAAGAAAGGATGTCAAGGAGCAGCCGAACCGCTAACTTGAGGGGAGGGGGGGATGGCGTCAAGACGCACCCGAAGCGTTAACTCACTTGGGGGAAGGGTGTCAAGAAGTGGCCAAAGCACTATCTTTTGGGAGAGGTGTCAAGAAACAGCCTAAGAGCTAACATTAAGAATGCTAAGTTTTTTCTCTAATTTCCTTCTTTTTTATTGTTACAACTTAATGTTCTGTTTGTCTACATAGCTTAAATCCATATTGTCGGGTGTTAAATCTAAGTCTTGTGTTCATGAACTTATGCTAAGGGTTATAAAAATTTCACATGTGAAAAGGAATCATACATAGTGTGTTTGATGAACTAAAGAAACTATAGTAGTTTTTGACATGTATTTACACAGATAATTCACAAGTCTATTGTTATTTAGGCATTTCTTATGATTCTTTCTAGTGGTGCACTCTTTGTGGAGAGGTTCCCACTGAGTGTGTGGGAGAGGCTGGTCTCATGGGCTTAACGTTTAGCCACCTCTAGAAACCATCAAAGAAAGTTACGACTAATTCTTCCCAACACTCCCCTTGGTTGAATGTGACCGTATCTCCGTAATTCACTTGATTTTCTCCGGTACTTCACTTGACATCTTTTGACACTTTGCTTAGTTCTTTTTGATTCACCAAATGATTAGATGGTCTTACTGGTTTTTATGTGCCATCGGTGGATTGTCTCGGCAGGAGCTTGTCTCAGTGGGCCCTAAAATTATCTGCCTCCGGGTATATGTCATATTTAAACAGATTCATGTGTTTTCCCGAAGTGACCTCGAATGGTGTAAATACCCTTCCATTTGGGACAGAAGCCAGCATAAATTTCAGATGCAACGTTGGACAGTGGGTGTGTCCTTAGCAGTACGCTGGATCCTACTGGTAAAGGATCCCTCTCTTTTTGTGGTTCCATCTTTAAGTACCTCTCTTGATACTTAAGTTAGTGCCTTCTGGCATTGTCTCTCTATGCTGATAGTCCTTCCTTTCATTCGGTTTCTTGGTTGATTTCGTTTGCAATCCAATCATTTTAGACAATTTTTCTGCAAATAGAGAGAAAAATATGATAGATATCAGAATTTTGGTATATATGCTCATTTAAGCATGTAGTTTAACATACTAAAAGTCCTAATTAATATCGTGTGAACTTCCGCTGCTGTGACCTTGAAAATACCTTGAAATTTTTTTTTTTTTTTTGCGTATGTCTCATGAACAGTGGCACCTAGAAAATTATGTTCAAGGCAAATTGTGTTGGAAATTCAATTCTTTATATAAAAGGTCCCTATCACTTATCACCAGTCCACTCCTTCCCCTTCAATATCCTCATGAGTTAAATCCTCTTTTAACGAAATCATATACCTATGAGATTAGAAATTTTGAATTAGAAAAAGTGTTTGTGTTCCCATACTTTGAAGAGGTTGAAGAGGTTTGAGTGATAATATATAATAATATAATAAGATCTAATAATAAATAAGATGTAATAACTATGAATTAGTATAATAGATATAATAAGATGTAATAAATACCTATGAAAAAGTGAATTCAGATCTTAGTCTTTTTGATGCTCCATGCATCTCTTCATCACCTTCTTTGACCTCCATAGCTTCATCACTTGACGTTTCACTATAGAGTGAGAACGTTACGTCAGTACTCGATTCGTTATCATCGTCATTTTCCCCATCACTTTCGTTGGCATCATGGCAGTGGATTATCTCATCTCCTACAGTTCCACTTGAGATTGACATGTTATCGCCTATGATAGGCAAAGGTGCTTTTTTTCAAACCACAAATCCAATTTCTGAACATCTGCTGTATCTCTTTTGAATGAGATTCTCATGAATCCTTATATATATATACTCTGCACTGTCAGAGTATTCACTACACCCGCCTCAGTGGCGTAGTTGGCTAACGCGCTAGTCATGTTGAGCCCGATCACCGAGGACGGGGAGATCGAGGTTCGAATCTCGGTCGGGTGAACTGGGGTGGTTTTTCCTAAATGGTTTTCCCCTCTCCTTCCACGCAAAGGCGGGTTCACTTCCTATAAATTCAACCTTTCCCATTCCTAACCCATTAGAGTAATTAGTACTTAAGCGTATAACCCGAACGGGTAGTAAGACGCGGTGTTAAATATTAATATCAATTAATATTAATTAATTAATTAATTAATTAGTATTCACTACACAGAATCTCCAAGCCTTCCAAGAACACTCAAAACAAAGGGTCCTCCACAATCCATTTTCCTAAGACACTGTCACTCATGCCCCTTCCATGTGTTAGGCCACCTGATGTCTTTATTGATCTCATAAGTGTTAGATCGATAGTCATATTGTTCCACACTCCTGACCAGAACTTGTCACTTTGTCGAACTGTGTAGTATCCTTGTAACACAAACTGGGCACATTCTTCTTCGTCCAATTTTGTTTCCAGCTCAGCCATATCTTGCAAGTATATTAGGCAGGATTTTGCTTAAGTTAAATGACAACTTGCTTGAAAAAAAAAAGTTTCAGATGATTTCCAGGTGAAATTGCCAATCTCCACTACGTTCAACCAATATATATTGATGTACCAACGTTACCATTTGAAAGTACCGACACCACAGCCGCTTTAACCACCTTTTAGGTAACAACGCATCAATATCAGGTCGATCACTGCCCTTAGGGACAACTTTGCCTGAATCCCCTGGGAAAATAGCTCAGTCAAGAACACAGACGTCTTAGTTAAGCACAGTGTCAAAAATTCAGGTTCGCTGACTAGCCTCAGACACGATGCCATGTTAACTCCTCAAGGAAATTAAATAGGGCCCTGTGATCCTGCCCATCACACACGGGAATATGGCCCAGTCAGGCATGGAGGGGATAATTGGGGAGGGTATAACTGGTTCGCCACTCACATCCTTGCCCATATCAGAGTCAGTCGAAGCTTCCCCAGTCTCGCTTACCAGCTCACATAAAAGGGATCGCAACTCAACCACTGTAACGTTGGGTGGAACAGGGACATCACATACCGCGAGCTCAGCAAGTAATTGGTCGCGGCTAAGCTTGTAGACATCAGTTCTTATCATCTTGGCGAGGACTTGGCGTCGGATTTTGATGGAGGCACCATGGTCATAGATAGTGTTTAGCAAAAAAACAGGCAAATATTAGTACAAATTTACAACAATAGAATAATACATGTGGTTTATCAGCAATTGCCAGAGATCTACCCCTACAATCGTCTGTAAACGTGGAACCACAACACCCTGAACCATGGAACGATAAGCCAAATAACCATGAGCCATGGAACCATGCTCTGCTACCACTTTCCCCTTGTAACAACCTTTTCAGAGAAATAATACTCAGGGAGTTAGAAGAGAACAATAGTTTTATTAGAAAACCATAAATTAAATATTTGTACAATAATAATATTTATATACAGTGACTAGAACTCTGCCACCTTGTAGCTTCCAGAAGGGATAAGAATAACTATCATTTTGAATAGAAACAACAATGTACTGATCACAAGTCAAGATTCAAAGAAACCTAAACCTAAACTGTTCTCCCATCTAGCAGCAGTAACTTGAAGAATCAAAAAGTTCCAAAGATAACATAATAAACTTTAAACGTTGACGACTGTGCCATCTTGTTACAACAATATTTGTACTATACAATAACAAGACATAATCTATTTATAAGTGCCCTGCCCTCTAGTAACAATAATACGCACTACGGCAACATAGTAGTAAGGAGACATAATGACCTAAATTAGAAAATGGCTCATGACAACAAAATATGCTCGAAAGCATTAAAGTTAGATAATACAATTATGAATAATTAAATGCTCTGCTTCTCTATAACAGCAAAATGCTACACTGAAGTAATTAAAGTTATAAAGCATGATACTGGTTAAATAAAGCCTTGACCTCTTCATAACAACAAGTATGTAAATTCAAAGTAATTAAGGTTATAAGGTACCATACTAATAGTTTAGTCGAGCTGCTTTCTCATAACAATATGTAAATTTTAAAATCATAACATTATAAAAAACCATACTAATAATGTAAGCGCTCTGCTTTCTCATAACAAAATATGAACCTTTGAGTTATAAAGTTATAATGCACCATACCACAAATTTAAGCGCTCTGCTTTCTCATTACAACAAAATGTACATCTTAGAGCTATAAAGACATAAAGCACCAATATTTAAGCGCTCTGCTTTCTCATTACAACAAAATATAAATTTGAACTTATAAAATTGAATACTACCATATAATAATTATTTGACAATGGCGTTAACTATTTAGCAGTTAAATGGCCATAGCCAAGGCGAGAGCCCAATCTATGCTAGCCACCAAGCGGCGAAACAGAATTTACATTAACATCGAGGATAAACTTAGAATCTCCAATAGACAAAGTTCTAATTGAAACATGGCTACTCATTAGCCACGCAAATACCAACTATAAATCCTGGTCCCATAATACAGATTTAAATTATATTCCCAAACAAATAATTTAGAAACAATCCCATAACTTAGCCGAGAGGGAATTTTGAATAGGTTTGAAGTTAAGCCATAACTTAAGTCTCAGCTCTCACCTTGTGCTAAGCCGATGATACAAGGATATCGATACTAACAAAACATAGCCATATATATAGCGTGCACACAAAACAATATGCCCTCAGAGAGTAGGGGAAAACAAGGGAAAAAGGGAGGGGAAGGGATGAGATCGGACAGTGTGTGAAAAGTTTTCGGGTATCCTGGGAACTAGTAGAATGTGCCAGGACAGTCCAGGTGGAGGAAATAATGACTATTCGTGCCAAGCCACCTTCGATTGTTTTCCCTGGGCGTAGTTTTCCTCTTGTGCAGAGGGTCGAATCACGCCTCCATTCAGTTTGTGAAGCAGTGTGTTTCGAAGAGGAGGTAATGGCTATGTGTGCAGGAGATAGTCCAACAGGTCGGAGGTTGAGTATTATGCCATTTGATTTGAGCTGTTACTTGTAACTTGTTACACCGCACTATTGGACCATTCATTTCCACCCCTATTTAATTAAATCTCAACCACCTCGTGAACTTTCCTACAACAAAAAAAACTGCACTTTTTTAATAATCATAACTGAACTAGTAAATACACGGAATAATAACACAAGGCAAACAAATCACTCTGCCTGGACTTGAATTCACTCAGAGGGTGCAGTAGGAACTGACCAGACGATCCGTTTGCTTACATTTGCCAGAATCGGTGTGGGGGGAAAATGCATCTGCCTCAAACACATTTCAACTTTGCCTCTTTGTGCTCTTTATACGCATGTTGCATGTTTTTTGCAATTATCTCAAAAGTAGATTTACTTTTGGGGGATTTCGAGGTGAAGGTGGACTGGTGATCAACTTTGCTCTTTGTGCTCTTTATACGCATTGTTGCATGTTTTTTGCAATTATCTCAAAAGTAGATTTAACTTTTGGGGGATTTCGAGGCTGAAGGAGTGGACTGGTGATAAAAGAGATGAAGACCTTTTATATAGGAAATTAAGTTTCCAACACATTTTGTTTTGAAACGAGACATATGCAAAAAAACGAATTTCAAGATCTTTTCAAGGTCATAGCATAAGCTTACACGGTATTCATGATGACTTTTAGTATGTTAAACTAAACGCCTAAATGAGCATATATGCTTCCTAGTCTGCCGGGTATTAAGGGGTATATCCAAAGTGAAGTTCACTCATTGTGAGTCTTCGGCTATTTACACTTAATATATATACACATTCCCTGACAATTATATTAATTGTACAACTTGGCAATAAGCCACTACCGAGTCGCCAATGGCTGCGTTTTTCTGATGGCTTGTGATATTAAAAAAAAATACATAATTGTAGCTGACGATTTCTGCTAAGTCCATCATAGACTCTGCCTTAAAATATGAGTGAAGAATGACCCTGGGCACGGGACGAATCCTGGATAGCTCAGTGGTTAGAGCATTGGCGTACTAAGCCAAAGGTCCCGGGTTCGATTCCCATGTCCAGGTGTAATTTCTCAATTTTCAGAATGATATCTAACTGAAGTAATTACCATTTATATAGCTTCGGCCATTTACACTTAAAATAATTATTTGTTAATAGTATGATTAATAACATTATAATTTTATAATAATTTTTTTTTAAATTTGTATTTAATCCCATCTTAGTTTTTATTATTATAAAATAAATGTTAATATTTTTTTTTGTATTTTACAAATAATTATTTGTTAATAGTATTATTAATAACATTATAAATGTGAAAAACATGATGTGCAAAAACATGTGTTTATTAGCTGTCACTTCTGACAGCCAAAATTGAGGTCTTTACTAGAAACATATATGATTGTTTTATTTATTTTTTATTTATATATATTTATTTTTATTATTATAATATATTTATTTTTTTTTATATATTTTTATTTTTTATTTATATATTTTATTTTATTTATTATTTTTATTTTTTATTTATATATTTTTATTTTTTTTACTTATTTTATTATTTTTTATTTATTATTGACCTTGAAATGTTAATGTTAGGGCTAGTATTTTTTATTAATTTTTTCCACTATATATTTTTTTAAATTTTGCATTTAATCCCATATTATTATAAAAAATAATTTTTAATAATTTTTCTTTAGTATTTTACAAATAATTATTTGTTAATAGTATTATTAATAACATTAAAATGTGAAAAATCTGAATGTGTAGTAGGCCTATAGAAAAATATATGGACTTACGGTGATCGTTAGTACTAAACCAAATATTAATGCAAGATTTTTTGATGATTGAATAGTTTGGCCGAAGGATTATAAGTAGGCTTAACCTATATCTTGGCACCCAGTCATATCAATTGAAAAGTGGGCCTTTACAATGATTTAATTATTTAAATATGGCATAGTTATGTGGAAAAACAGCTTTTACTCGCAGATTTAATTCCTTTTTCGAGCACTTCATAAAGGTCTAGGCATATTTGTATAAAGGTCCCTTACCCTACATTAATTAAAGTTGCGCTTGAAACATGAACCTATTCGTTGAGAAAAAATTGTTCACACACAGCTGTGGTAGCCTAGTGTTTAAAAACTAAAACCTTTGTGGCTATGTAGTACCTTCTTGCAACTAAATGTCAACGCCTCTGAGTGGTGTAATAGTTTTTCGAGAGAAATGACAATGTTTTTCATAAAGGCCAGGCCTAGTTGAATTAAATAGGTATACTCTGGTATTATAATTTAAGTTTCACTTGATACCTGAACCCAGTTATTGAGGAAAATATTTTCACACCCAGCTATGGAAGTCTGGTGCTTATTTAAAAATAAATAAAGTAGGCCTAATGGCTTTAACAAATCAACACTAACAAATAAAATAATGATTGAGTAGAAAAACAAATTGTACTTGAATTTTTTATTCCTTTTTCTAACACTTCATGAAGGCCAAGGTCCAGTTGTATTTAGCCTATAATAGTTAAAAGTTTCAATTAAAACCTGGGTTCAGTCATTGAAAAAAAAATTCACAAACAGCTGTAGTAACCTATAAGGTGATGGTGCATAAAATCCTGTATATATAAGACACTTTTATTTACACAAAATAGGAAGTAATAAATTATTGTATACAATCATTTCCCTCACAAGGATACGGAGAATCCAAGGATACCGTTACTCATATTATAATTAGTTGAAAACCTTTTTATATCTACAACTTTAAACAACTCACCAAAATCACAATGAAACGTAAATATTAAACTTTTGTTCAAAATTTTAATTAAATTATTTAGGTTGTAAGTTATTGGGTTACCGGGCTATTTAAGTATTATAATATGCAATTAGTAATCCTTATAGTAAACTATTCCAAACTGTCAAAACCTAATATTTCAAGCATTATTAACCGTTTTTCTTGAATTATTAGGATCCCGCTAAGCGATATGGCAATACCCCTTTACTGAGGATGAGTTTTGATTTAATTGTTTATCATGACGAATATTTTTATTAATTTTGGTTTTAGCTCAAATCGATTATCCGTATCCTTATCAGTAGAAGGATTATGTTAAATTATTATTTATTTACTAGCTTGTATAAAGTGTCTTATATCTACTGGTTTTTGCGCACCCTCCCCACCCTTTTTTTAAACACACTAGTTTATTCTTAAGCAGGATAAAATAAATCATTAAATCTATTAACTAGATTTAAAAAGAATTTAATAGTTTTTGTAGGGAATATTACTATATAACATATTAGTAAAATGTGTCTGAAACATGCAAAAGACTGTATGTTTTATATGTTCTACAGCCTCATTTTGAGGTTATAAACTGGAAAAAACAATTAAAAAGTAAACATTTTGTGCTATTGTTTAAGTACTATATAACAATTCAAACTTTTGTTTATAAAATGATAAAAAAATCTTACCTCTATAAAAAAATCCTGGTTTCATCAAGGTAAACAAAATCCACATATATTGAATCGGACATATGCTGGAGGTATTCTCGAAGAAAATATATTCTCTTGGCACATATTTCAGGCTTATGCTCGCCTTTACAATCTGTTATATTGTTTTGTTTTAACGTGTAGGCCTATTTATGATGACTTTAAATAATTTAACAAACAAAAATCAATATCTTGGAAAATATGTTTAGGCCTATAAAATAAATGACAATGTCAAATCAAAAGGTATCTAATTACAAAATCTATTTTAAATTCACTACTCTTAAACAATTATAACAAAGTCTCTAATAAAACTACAATAACTGATCACTTGAAATCTTAGCCTGGTATTTTATTTATCAACACTGGAGAAAGACTCGCAAATATTTTTTATTACACTTCACAGATTTATTTGGATTACTATAAAAATCCTAAAACTCGAGGTTTAGCCTAGAGGGCAATACAACACAATCTTGGGGTTAAAATATTTATTTAATTGTCTTGATACACTTAAATTTTCGAATAATGTATATCGATCACTCATAAACACTCACTTTTTTTAATCACACGCTTTAATGTTATATTAGATAAATAATTATTCTAAGATCACTAAAAAAAAAAAAATTCCAAGGATAACACTCTCACAATCCGAAATAATATTCACAAAAGAACACACAGATTACTAAATAGCCGAATTAATATTTAAAAAAGACACTGTATTATTCAAAGTTGTCATAAAATTATTTATGGTAACATAGACACGCCTATAAATACTCAACTACAAATTATTACAAGTATTAAATATTTGGTTCGCATCAACTTGTTGACTCACGCACGTGGTTTTACTAACTGTATTTTATACAATAATTCACTGTTATAATATCTATTTAAAATTGTTAGATTTTGGTTATGAAAATAACCGTTTGGTTGGTTGTTTAGTTTTGAAGTTTTCTTTTGCTGTTAAATTCAAATTAATTATTAAAAGCAAGAGAATGTTAAAAGTGGCTTTACATGCTGAAAACAAATATGGCCACTGGATAGAAGCTATGCTGCCGGTTGATGACTTAGAGGAACTTGTTGCAGGTTGACCGGTGAATTGTAATAATACACGGGTGTTTACAAAATTTAAACTTTATATTATTTTACAAACATTTGTATTTTTTTCCTCTTTATTATCACAAACCTTTTATTTATGTTAAAGATATGCGAGGCCAATTATAAAAATATTAATAACTGAATATAATACCATTAAATGTAAAATTTCAAGCTCTTTTCAACCTGTAATTGCCACAAGAATTAAAAGAAAAACTAGAATGAATTTACTAGAATTTTTTTTCTTAAATTTGATTATGTAAAAGAAAATTATACTGTAATCCTTGGGGAAGTATTGTTAAAGTGATTGATAATATTTATAGTGATAATAATAGCAACACTTAGCAAATAATTATTATTTACAAAAATTTGACAAAAGTTACTTTCAGACAATGTTGGCACTACTGATAGCATCTGCTAGCTGTCATGTAAAACCATAAAAGTGGTAATTCAAGAGTAAGTCTTTTTTTCAAAGGTTCATCCAACACTTTTTTAGGGTGATTGATCTGTAACTCTTTTGCTCATGCATGTTTTAAAAAAGATTTTTCGCTGGTTCTGACTTCCTTACTTGAACTTCATCCATTTCTGTCCAGTTGAGTGACTGACTTGTTTCATTGTCTTCTCTTATTTGTAGTATTCTCAAATCCTTGGAAAGCTGTTTGAAATATAGAAATTCCTGGGTATCATTTGATTGACATTATACGGATTCTTACTTCTTGCAAACCTTATTACTGGGATGAGTTGAGAAGGTAAAAATAGATCTATAGCATGGGATACAGCATACCCAATAGTGCTGTGTGCTGAATCTCCCTCGCTTTGGCCATGGTAAGACTCGAGAACTCTCAGGGTGATATTGTCAATGGCCAAATTGTTAACTACATATAGCTTCATTGTACTATAATAGTTTTCTTATTTTGACCAGAGCATCCGTCTGAAAATAAACTTACACTTTTAGCTTCTTGAGAGCGCAAGATTTCAAAAACAGATACACGCAGGAAGATATCTCAGAGGCCCCACGTTTGCTTATAGCTTCATGCCATGTGTAACAGTTGCAATCCCTACTACCCAGATTGTAAATTGTAATATTAAAGACTGCCAAGCGGCGTTTTTAAATATGGCACTTTCATTACTCTTGGGAAGGTTATTACCTTTTGCAGATCAAACACAGCAGCAACATATTTTTTTGTTCAGTATTTCATTATTTTCTCAGGTATCCTTTATTTTCCTCACCTTTTTCTTTTCATCAATGTGCTTATTAAATATATCTTGGAGTTTTTCCTTCACAGATTCATCTCCTTCCTTGTACATATGCATAAGCTGCACTGATCTTTTTTTGGCGGCGAAATTCAAGTTCATTTGCTTGAATATGGTGCTATAAGTATTTATGCTGGCTACTTTATTATCAGGGTTCTCTTTGCAGAACATGCTGTTCATTCTATTTCGATTGAGGTCTCCATGTAAATACTCTCTACTGGTATCTGATCTAACATAATGTGATTCAACTCTATGGAATTTATTGATGTGATTTACAACAGTTTCTCTTAGCCTATTATCATTTTCAACCATGGCCAGATAAATATCTTCCCCCTCGTTTTTCCGATTCGACAACTCCATTAGACTCCAATTTCTCGAGTGCAGTTCTTACAACTTTTTCACTTACCACAAGAGTATTTAAAAATAAAACTTTGCACACTGAAACAGGTTTTCCATTCAGTGGCAAAGTGTAATACATGGTATTCTGTCTCCTGGATTTTTCAGTTTTGGTTAATGTACTTTTTTGCTTCAATAGTTGCTACCTCACAATGTATTCTCTGTGTTGCAATAGATTGCTTAAACCATAGTAGGCGTTAAAATGCTCGCTCTCCCCTCTTCTGTAAATGCATTGCATTGTTTCCCTGATCTTTTACAGGAGTCTCCTTTGCATTTTTCTTTCATTACTAGAGCTGCAACATTGTTACATGATTTGTGTTTACTTTACTGCATTTCTTAACTCTTTCTTCAATTTTTTTTATTCACACAACGTCTATTTGGCTGTGGTTGTTCACGCAATCATCCCTCCATGGTAAAATCTTCAGGTTGTTCTGATCTAATGTTGGTAAAGTCTTTATTATGGTTATAACAATCCTCATCTTTGATTAAATGAGCATAGCACAGCAGGTTCAGACATTTAACACAGACAGCAAATATTTCATCACTGGAGTCTTTTGATTCAAATCTATTGACAATTTATATCAGATTTTGTTAGCTGCCGATATTATCTTCAACAATACTGGTAGAAACTTCATCATCATTTTTTCTCTCATTTTCACCAATGAAATTTGTTGTGGTTACTTTTTCATGGTAAATTTGTGTTTTTGTTTGCTTCTGTGTGCATTTTAAGTTTCTTTCTTTTACTATTTTTCTTCTTTTTTGCTTGTTTGACATTTCAATATTATATTCTTCACTGTCATCACTTTGTATTACATGTTCACAGTGTTCATTATTTAAATGGGTTTTCAACCCTTCACTTTTACACTTCCTAATTTGGCAACATTCTGAAAAATTTTGATCAGTGTATGAATCGTCACTTTCACTACCACCAAATAAAGGCATTTCTTTATTTTCATCAGTGTCCGATTCTATAGAGCTCTTTCTGTTCAAATCCTTTTTCTTTATTTTCATCAGTGTCCGATTCTATAGAGCTCTTTCTGTTCAAATCCTTTACCTGCACTTTAATAATTTGTGATAGAGGTAGATTGTCTTCTAAAATAACATCGTCATCGGAAGTTACATGTATGCTATTGTCTGACTCTTCCATATCCATTACGCTGCCCTAATACCATTTTCTTTTATATAAAATTTTAACTTTAGTCTCTTTATTTATTATATTTCCATTAACTGCTAGTAGATCTTTAGCAGAAACTACATTACATCTGCAATTTTTCCATTTAATTAAAGCATCCATTTTGGTTTATTTTAGATCACAGTATCAATCTGAAACAAAAAACTATTAGATAATTCACTTGCGCCAGTTTGTACTTTGTCTAAAATACACTAGGAAAACTCAACACAAAAAGGCATAAGGTAACTTACGCCGGTTTGTGTTATGACACATGCCTTAAAAATCACTTACACCTAGTTCCAAATTTCTCCTAACAACACTACGGTTTGAAAATCACTTAAGCCAGTTTGTAATATGTAAGAGCCGGTCCTGAAATGCCCTTAGCCGAAATCGAAATCGCAATTTTGTCACTTATGCCTGTATGTATTGTGACCGGCGACATGTGCGGATCCCAACCTTGAGTTTTGATTACGTCGCTACACGGGTTTTTTTCTGGGATGGTATGTGGTGGTGTTCCATAATATTATCTTCCAAGCTTGGCACAGATTCTTATATCCAGAAGAACAGAACTGGGAGCCGCTGTTGATGAGGATGGCTTTGGAGTTTCCCTACCTGGGGATGATTTCTCTCTTTAACACTGATTTGATTTGGGAGGTGTTAGCGCTCGCGATTGGGAAGGCAATCCACCAGGAGAAGAGATCTGTGATGACCAGAAGGTCAGTCCTTCCTTTGGCTGACTTGGGTTAGGGTCTTATAAGGTCGATTGCAATCTTCTTCCAAGGTAGGGCATTCCTTTCCCTATGTTTTAGGATTTCACGATCTTCCATGGTTCCACTGGGTAGTCCCTGTACAGCAACGCCTGGGTTGAGTCTTTTCATGGAGAGTTCTTGTCTGGACTGCCTCTCGATGGGAACCTTCTGACTGGTTTCTATTCTTTCCATTAGTTTTTGGATGTGTGGGTTTGAACCTTGAACTCTTATATGTCTTTTGCTTGGATACTAAACAGTCTCTACTGATCTTTTTACAGAAAGTAAACAGGCACTTTCATTGTTTCAGTAAAAGTTAATTTTTTTGGATATAACTCTGAATATAACCATTTTGATTGTATTATAAACTTAATGAGAAAGCATATCTCTTTTTATATGGAAGAAGCCAGTGGATTGATAACTTCATTTGAAATAATGTTATAATCAAATCTCTTCACAGTGTTTCAATTTGAATTGAAAACTGATCCTTCATTAAAGCATCCTTATCGTGATTTCTATTCCATTCTACCCTCATATTGTTTCATAGTATAATCATAATGTGTTAAGTTTGGTGGTAGTTTATTGGTTAAACTAACACTATAGTATTCAGAAATTGTTATGACAATTGTGTAAGGCTAGTGGAAAGAGACTTAATCAAAGAAGATGTGTGCAAACCGTTATTCTTTTCGTTTCTTGAAATTTGTGTCAGTAAGATTTTATTAAACCAATTTCTATTAATGGAATCTTTTATCCAACCCTTCTTTTGCGCTGAATAATCTTGAGATATATACCTCCGTTGATTTAAAATTGCTTTATTCATATTTTTACAAAAATATTATGAATTTAATTATATTTGAAATATTGGTTGATCCAAAAACTAACATGTTGGTTTTTCAAGAAAATTTGAAAATTTGGTTGAGTCCCTTTGTGAAAATCACTTTGAGCTTATGTGGATCATATAATAAAGAGGTTTCATGGCAGCAAGTTAGTATAGCTATTATCAATACTATTGTTGCTAATAAATTATTTTAGCTTAATTAAATATGTGTAAAATTTATCAACCACAAATATTTACTCGAAGCTTCTCCTTTTTCTAATTTTCAGCTCTTGATGTCTTTATATAAACACATTAAGTAAATTAGTTTGAAAGGGATTTTATCATGTATTCAGCTTTGTTTGTACTTCAAGGTATTGAATTAGAAACCTTGATTTTTTCCTTGTCAAACCTTCTCCATGAAGAACAAAAACTTTAGGTTTTCCACCACTGTCCATTAAGAGTTTTTTCTTTCTTTCTGTTGTCCAAGCTAAAAGCAGATACTTTAAAAATTTTAGCTGCTTTTCTTATAGGAATTCATTATGTCAATCCTTCTTACCGATATTACTAATCAGTTTTGCTAAAATAACAATGACTTCTTTTTATACAAAGGAAAAATGGCGCCAAACAGCTACATTAAATTAAACATTGAAAGGATTATAGAAGAACAAGGACTACACACTTACTAGGAAATTGAAGGATTCACATTTCACAATTAAAACCCAACAAAACACATAATTATGTAATTTTCAGGGTACTTCAATCTCCTTCTTCAGCAGAAGAGAATAAAACACAGATTGGACTATGACAGCATAATTATTTGTCGTGTTGTGAATTGTGAACTTTGAGGACTACAATTTTCTGGTAAGTGTGTAGGCCTTGCCCTTTTATCCTCCTTTCAATGTTTAATTTTCTCTTTTATATAATTTTGATTAATATACTTAAATAATATAATTAATTTAAACTACTATTAAAAATACAGTGAATGTTCTTATTGAATTTGTTTACAGGTTTTTGTTCATTGTTTTATTCATCCTATTGTACTTGGTATTGAATCTTAGAATTAAAATAAACAATATCTTTCATGAAACAAGACCAAATGCTAAGTCTCTTAAGTCAAGAAAGATTTTCTGGCTGATACCTAGTAAATTAAAAATGAATTTAAATTTTATTTGAACTAGCTTTTTGAGCTCTTAAAATTATACATTTTAACTACCTAAAAATATAAACAACTGTATTTTTTATCTCACTGTACACCCCTTTGAAGAGAAAAAGTGCCAAATATGTGATAAGTTAAATTATAAAGCTGTTTGAGACCAATAAACAAATCTTAAATGTGCTATAAACTTTTACATTTATGCTGTCTCTAGTAAAGAAAAATCCTTCTTAGTTATAAGTGTATTTCTGAGTTTCTATTTTGAAACCCAGATATTTGTTTTATGATTTTCATATTCTATTGCCACTGTATTTTATTACCTTGCTTTCTCTTATTGTATTCATACTACTATCATTCCATTTGCGGCATTTAAAGAAACTTTCTTTAAGTACTATGACTAGTTATTTTTTTATAGAAAAGTATTATTTGCAAATATGCATTCAAACACATTCATAACAAATTATTTCAACCAAGTCATTTTTGTCTTAAAATGTATGGAAGTAAATAATGTGGTGGTTATAACTCATAAAAATAATATTTTTAAGGCCCTACCAAAATCAAATACATCTGTCACCATAACATCTAGCCCCACCCCCTTTTCCCCCTCTCAAAAAAAATCTATTATATTTAATTTAAATGCCATCATTTCAATACATTTCATTTAAAAATAAAGAATGCAGGGTAGCTATTGATTTGAAAAACCAGGAATAATGCTTTAATTTTGAGCATTGGGGAAAAAAAATTTGGCATTGGTTGGGGATATTGATATATTAATAGCCTTTATTCATGGGTGTGAACAAACTAAGCTACATGAAGGTTCGTAAACTAGATTTGGTATTAAATTTCCAGAAAATTACACTTATTGACATTTTTAGCATTGACAGTGATTTTTAATGTTAAGAAAGATTTAATTTATAATAAAATTACCACACTTGTTGCTTTGCAATGTTGCATCACATTAAGTAGTAAAAAGATATGCATAGTATACAGATATACACAGTTAATATGTAATATAACAGAACAATAGACAATCGGATAAAAATGAGTATAAATAGATGAGGCGATGAAAATTAATGACATGTAAAATAAAGTGTACAAATAATAAAGTAAGAAATTAACTGTATAAGACTAACAATTTACTATATTGAATAGATTTTATTTATTAAAATTTATAAAAAATTGAAAAGTAAGATAATAAATTGATTTTACATTATTAGAAAGTTATATGTAGTTGAATGGACCAGAAGATGAATAACGTGAATGAATACCTATAAAAAAATTTAAGGTTTTAAAAAAAGTTATGTAATTACTAGACGATGGTGTAATAAATTAAATGTTTTTCTAAAATTAATCTTTCTTATCTGTAGTTAGACCCTTCTCCTTAATTTTGTAGGTTGATTACATGTCAACCAACTAAGTCGATGACAAATTTGTATTACAGATCATTACTTTTAGTTTATACATTTGATGGTGGTGTTTCATCGGCTACACGATTTAAAAATATATCCCTGGCCCACATTTCTTCCTTTCTCTGTGCACACTCTTGCCTTCACAAAATTTAAGTCTAGATAATGCCTACATTTTTAAAGGTACAATATTTACACAGATACGAAATTGAATTCTAGATTTGGGCCAATATAATGCCCATTATCATAATTTGAACTATGAAAAGTTGAAATTAAAATTTTTGTGCATGCTTTCTATAGAGAAGCGTTTCAGTATACCTAATAAATGTCTCCAAAAAACTTAAAACTCCCTGATCTTTCACAGCTATCTTCTTTTTAGGTTGATGCGGCATTTCTAATTAAAACATTATGTGTTGGGAAGCTAATTAACATACTAAAAAAACACATACAATAAAATACATTTCAGTAAAGAATGGAAAAAAAAAATAGGTTAGTAAAGTAAATAGTTGAATAGATTAAAATTAACATGTTCTATTTAAAATCAAAATCAAAATAGATTTGCAATATTAAACCTCTAGTACTTTGCAGAAAGTTTTTTTTAATGCTTTGTGTCATAGATGTCAATTTAGACTAAGTACAATGCTATGTTTAACTATGACATTTAGCTTTAGGCATAACCTAGTATATCGGAATATGTACTGTTAATTTGGGAAATTTAAATACAGTTTTTTTTATACGTTATTAGTCTAGTTTAATTCAATACAATACTTTACATTAAGAGGAGTAACTTAAATATACTTTTGTGGTTAATTATAATTCAAAAATCTTATTACTTAATATTTTTATATTTGTTATGTCTCTCATTTCTTAATTAATAAGTATTAATAATTTGATGATCTCATTACTAAATTAGTGTTGGTGTGTTTTAATTCTTGTTGTTCTAGTTACACATTCTCATTGATGAAAGGAATAGATCTTAATCTCATTTTTAAATATATATTTGAAAATTGGAATATAATTAAAAGGTAAAAATTGTGTTCAGTTACAGTTAAACACAGTTTGATTAATGTTTTGAACTCTACTAAAGATTATTAATACTTTTCTGAAAATAAAATAAAATCTATAAATATGAGTGAAATTGAATAATTTACTGTTTTTTCCTGACAATGCTAAAAAAATATGTAAAATTGTGTCCAAAATATGTCTGCCTCTTATATTCTTTTAACTAAATATTTGTTTATCTGACTATACTGCCAATTTTCTTCTTTTACTGCATAATATATTTTCTAGGTATTGTAACTTGTTGAGACATGTTCTGACGCCAGCTGGTCCATCGTGTCACCCCATTATTCCTATTATTTCTTTGTGCGTTGCAATCTTCAATTTATTTTATTGGCTCCATAGAGAGTGAACCCTTGAATAATCTTTAAAACCTGAGTGCATCAGCAGAGTACTTGCACAGTCGACCACGAACAATAACACAAGATCCACCTCTAAAGGGTTTATATATTTATATTGAGAGTGTGTCATTACATACTGCCCTATACAAGACAAAACTGAATAAGCTTTCTCTTTTAGATGTGTCTTTTGAGTAAAAGAGAAGTGATCCAAAGTTTAGCAAATAATCCCATGTTGGCCTAGTCTTTATCAAAAGGCCCTATTTGACTCGTGCTTCTTACTATACTCAGTCCCTGTTTTGCATACAAAATTAGCCCTTGCTTAAAGGTAAACTGTCTATACGCTTATGTATTAATTACACTAACGGTTTTAGGAATAAGGAAGGTTACATTTAGAGAAAGTGTACCCATATTAACGTGAATAAAGAATGAAAAACTTTTTTTTTTAAACAGTACACCCGACCAAGATTCGAACCTTGTTCTCCCTATCATCGGCAGTCTAGTTTATTGTGAGAGTGACGCCTTTGACCATGCGGCAGATCAAAACCTCATTACGTTTACCCTCGTTCAGATGCACACTCAGCCCAGTATTGTATCAAAATGTGTAATTATGCTCTACACTTAGAAATGTCTCAGTTGCCTGAGACTCATTGTCAAGTATGTGTCTGCTCGATCTTTTATTAGGCTGTTTGGGAATGCTAACCTCCCAGCCACCCTTGATAAATACAACTATTCTGTTCTACTTCTTGTCATCTGACTCATCCACTATCCTTCTACAAAAATATATCTATATAGCTCCACAACATAATTTTACCCTCCACGAGTCTGATCTCTCTCTTACACCAGCCTGCCCCCTGTCAGCTTACAAGTTATTTATGATGTTATGTTGATGTATGACATCAGCGCATGATTCAGAAAATATAATAAAAAAATTAAATTAGGACACTCGAATTCTTGATTCCTTGAATCTCTCTACTTTCCTAGATTTTGAGACTAGTGATTATCAAGTAAAAAATCCAGAATTCAAATCTAAAAGTTTTGAATCGAAATAAAATGTTCATACATTCTGCAAAATAATTTATACAGGGTATATTTTAATTGGTGTCGAATATTCTAGGGCCATTTTCTCATCCATTAAACGTTACTTGAAAAGTTCACATAAACATGGGTCTAGAAATATTTAACATCAAAGCCATGCCTCGAAGGAGAAAGTTAAGTTTTTTTATGAAATGTATAGACACCCTGAACAATTAGGGAAAAAATATCTTAATTCCCTATTATTATTTCTATAAAAATAAAATCACAAAATTAGTAAAAAATTGAATAAAGTGGCTTTTCTCTTAATTGTAGAGTAAAATATACTATAATTCAGTGTAAATATGTTAGAAAGGTTACGAATAATATTGTAGACGTGAAAGTCCAAATGAACAGAGTAACGCTTTACTAAGCAAGAACACATAAATGAATATAGCACACACTACACATGGTGATCTTCAAGGTAACGAGCATCCAGCAAGACAAAAGACACAAAATGGTGGGAGGTTGTGTGCGCATTCGTACCGACATGAATGTGGGTATGCGCATGCGCAGAAGACACTAGTTGTGAGCCGAGACTTGTAAACAAAAGTTCCCATTGCAACTTGTGGTGTTGTCCTAGCTCAGAGCAAAGGACTCCTGACACTTCCCCTCGAGTCAAGGATCGCTAGAAGAAATAACATCCCTATGTCATGGCAGCCATCCCAGCAGATTTTGTGCACCAAGTATGTTTTGATCTTGGCAAGGCCTTAGTCAGAAAATCAGCTATTTGATGCTCAGTCGATATGTGACTCACAGTGAAAGACTTGTCCTGCAGCGTGTCCCTGACAAAATGGTAACGGATGTCAATGTGTTTGCTCTTGGAGTGGAATATTGGGTTCTCGGCCAGTCTCAGCGAGCTTTGGTTGTCACAATAGATTGTAAGATCGGCCAATTCGTCAAGGCCCAACTCACGGATAAAGCGTTGGATATAAATGGCCTCTTTCACACATTCTGATAATGCCATATACTCGGCTTCTGTGGTGGACAGAGCCACCGTTCTTTGTTTCCTAGAGTCCCAAGAAATTGGGCTTCCGTTGAATGTGAATAGATAGCCTGTATAGGATCGCCTATCCTCAGCGCAATTACCCCAATCGGCGTCTACAAACCCTTTCAGTTTTTCAGGATCTGTCCTGTAGGTTAGTCCGACATCTGATGACCCCTTCAGGTACCTGAGGACCCGCTTAGCAGTTTTCCAATGACTAGCATCATAACAGTTGTTGAATTGACCCAGGTAGCTGACAGCGAAAGCAATGTCAGGCCGGGTCGATGTGGACAAGTAAGTTAAAGCGCCTACCAGTTCACGATAAGGGAGCTTCTCATCTTCTTCATTTGGTCCCTGACTTCCCTTCAGTTTTGCACATGAGTCGATAGGAGTACTTACTGGTTTACAGTCGGTCATGTTAAAACGAGCAAGAAGTTCCCGTACATAACCTTGCTGTCGTAAAGAGATGTACCCATCACCCTGGTCAATCTCAATACCCAAACAACACTTCGCGTAACCAAGATCCTTTATCTCAAAATGTTTACCCAGCTCCAATCCTAGGTCAGTGATTGTTTTTGGATTTTTAGATGCAATTAGAATATCATCTACGTATGTCGCTATCAATGTCGCATCTTCCCCTGAACCGATTTGGAACAAGCACGGATCAGATTTAGTGGGAGTGGCGCCAAGTTTCTCAAGGGTTTGATCCAGCTTGTTGTACCAACTCCTGCCCGCTTGGCGCAATCCATACAGGGACTTTTTCAGAAGGCACACTTTATTACCTTTGCTGAATTCTTTCAACATGATCCTGGCCTTGTTGCCGGTCGGGCTATTACCCTCGGAGTTTATGATGCTCTCCAATACCTTCTCATAATTTTTCGGAGTCTCCATATGGATTTCCTCTTCAAGTTCGCCGTTTAAGTAGGCTGTAGTGACGTCAAATTGTCTGACCCTCATGCCGAATCGCGCTGCCAGCGATAACATGAGGCGAATGGACCCGATTCGTGCTACGGGTGCAAAAGTCTCTGAAAAATGAATGCCAGGTCGTTGGTTGAATCCTTGTGCTACCAACCTTGCCTTCTTCTTCGCAAATGTTCCATCCGGTTTAGACTTGTTGCGCAGTACCATGCGGCACCCGATGACTATTCCTTGTTCAGGTCGATCGACAAGCTTCCATGTATTATTTTTAAGAACTGACTTCATCTCACTTACGATAGCTTGGAACCATTCTGAAGCATCAGGACCCATCATTGCTTGATTCATCGGCACTTCAGAGATGAAGGTTTGCTCGACCTCCTCGACGATTTCAGTTTGTTCTGGGATACTGGGGTGAAAGATCTTCCTTGGCCTTCCCCTTGAGCCTGTCCTTACGACCATTGGTCGACCGCGTCCTCTTCGCTGGTGTGAAGTTTGAGCTTCGATGATGCCGTTATTGACGTCATCCACTTCACAAGGAGTGTTGTGTTCAACATCCACAGAATTGACAGGTACAAGCAGCTCTGCGTCAGGACCAAAGCCACGAAAATCCTGTTTTTGCTCAGAGTCGTCTGAGGCCGATGTCAGATTTTCTTCCTCGTGTGGAGGATTTTGTTCAAGGTCCACATGACATTGATCATGCTTTGAGAAGTCATCTGTTGGAGTTTGTAAACTATCAACATCAGCGTCATTTGTGTCCTTGAGATCGTCTTCTACGAACTTTACATCGCGGCTTATAATTACTTTCTTCATTTCCGACGACCAAATGCGGAAGGCTTTGGATTCCTCCGAGTATCCAAGGAAAATTCCCTCCTGACCCCGCTGCTCAAGCTTGCCCTTGCCGGGTTCTCGATCGAGGTAAAGAACATGACTGCCGAATACTCTCAAGTGTGAGATATTGGGTGGTTTGCCGGTCCATGCTTCAAATGGTGTGAGACCGTTTAAGCTTTTGGTGGGTAAGCGGTTTCGTAGGTAGTTGGAGGTGTTGATTGCCTCAGCCCAAAATGAATTTGGCAATTTTGACTCCATCAACAAACATCTGGCTGCATCGAGGAGTGTACGGTTTTTCCTTTCGGCTACGCCATTTTGTTCCGGGTTGTGAGGAACAGTCAGTCTTCGGGTAATCCCTTGCTTCTTCAAGTATTGATCAAACTCTAGGCTCGTGTACTCGCCACCATTATCAGATTGTAAGCACTTTACCTTTTTTGCCCTGTTGATTTTCTACAAGGGCTATGTACTCCACCGTCGCGTTGAAAACCTCAGCCTTGGACTTCAGGAACCTGACTTCACACCATCTCGTGGAGTCATCGATAAACTCGACGTAGTACTTTGCACCACCTAGAGAACTTGTCCTCATCGGCCCACATGTGTCTGTGTGGATGAGGTCCAATAATTGTGTTTTTCGTTCAGACTTCTTGGGAAACGCAGTCCTCGACATTTTCCCCTTTGAACATACATCACAGTCTGGTTTAATTGTTGTTTGTGTGAGTTGCACTCCGGTCACGACCTCTTTGCGTACAGCGTCAATGATGTCTCTCGTGTTCGCGTGTCCGAGTCGTCTGTGTAATAATTTGAGCGGAACTCTAACCTCTTTTTGAGGGAGCGATGCGGTACGAGCGTCTTCTTCAAACTGGCGCACGTAGTATAGATCCCCAATTCTGTCAGCATGTAGTTCGACTTGCCCGTTCGAGTTCACTACTTCCGCGCATTTTTCTTTAAAAACAACATCAAAGCCTCGGTCGGTGATCTTACTGACAGATAAGAGGTTAGTCCTCAGATCTGGCACATGCGATGCGTCAGTCACTGTGACGTTTTTCTTGTTGCCCGACACATTGGCGGTAAACAGTAACGTTCCTTTACCAATGATTTCTGTCGACGAGTTGTTCGCGAGATTTAACTTACCGCACTTCTCGACACTGATCTCGCGGAAATTGTCCAAATCGTGGCACAGATGAGTCGTAGCACCACTATCAAGACACCATCTATTGTTTTGCGCTGATGTCTCTGCGGAATGAAAACACACGTTTCCAGTTTCCGATGTGTTTTTGTTTTTGCCATTGTACCAACATTCAGACTTTTTATGTCCCAGCTTTTTGCAAGTGTAACATCGCACTTTATCTCCGGATTTTTGATATTTTAAATCACTTTTGTTATCGCCCGGTTTCCTTTTTGGATAATTTTGTTTACCACTTTTGTTTATGAACATGGCGCCCGACGTTTCGCCGCACGTGTTATTTTTTCGAGCATCGTTTTCCTCTATGATCTTAGCGCGTAGGCTCTCGGGCGTTGGTAGCTCGTCACGCGACTCGATCGCGCACCTGAAATTTTCAAATGTCGAAGGTAAACTATAGAGCAACATAATGGCCAACTGATCTGGATGTATGTCGATGTCCATGTCACTTAGCTTGTCGACGGTGTCGAAGAATTCGTTCAGGTGGTCGCGTATGTCTCCGCTGTCCGCCATCTTGTGTAAAGTCAATCTCTTCAAGAGTGTTGCTTTCCGGGCCGGACCTTGGGACTGGTAAATTTCTCGCAACCTCGTCCACATGGCACGCGACGTTTCACAGTTTTTTACCTGTTTTAGCTCGTTTGGAGATATCGACAAGATTATGTCCGATCTGGCCTTCTGATCGTTTCTTTCCCATTCTAGCACCTTGTCGGCATTTTCGTTGTTATCACCCAGTTTCGGTTTCACATTTGTGCCGATAACAAATTCCCACATGTCGTTTTTCACTAGAACGGCCTGCATTTGCAGTTTCCACGTGTCGTAGTTTTGTTTGTTGAGCCATTCAATTCTTGCAGTGTTCGTGTTCATCATGGTTAATGGCGGTCTCACACACGCTATGATTAATAAGTCACAGTTCAATTTTTTTAACTCGTAACTTGTACTTATTTTGTTCGCGCACCTGGGCCCATAACCTGTTAGAAAGGTTACGAATAATATTGTAGACGTGAAAGTCCAAATGAACAGAGTAACGCTTTACTAAGCAAGAACACATAAATGAATATAGCACACACTACACATGGTGATCTTCAAGGTAACGAGCATCCAGCAAGACAAAAGACACAAAATGGTGGGAGGTTGTGTGCGCATTCGTACCGACATGAATGTGGGTATGCGCATGCGCAGAAGACACTAGTTGTGAGCCGAGACTTGTAAACAAAAGTTCCCATTGCAACTTGTGGTGTTGTCCTAGCTCAGAGCAAAGGACTCCTGACAAAATATTCAATGTTGGTTGCCAAACCTTTATTGGGAAATAAGTTTTGACCTTGATGCTAATTTTTTTTAATACAAGTAAGTTACATTGATTTATTAGTAAATGCCTTTCCATAGAGCCAGTCTAGTGAAGAAATATTAAAATAAATATTTCATATATATATTTAAAGAAATACAATGTGAATTACTGCAATAAATACTGAGTGATATTTTATGTCATCGTTATTATTAGTGAGATTAGACTTATAAAAAGTTCTTGGTTTCCCATGACAAAACTCTTAATAGTACTAACTATCCCTGATGATCCCAGTATTTCTGAATGTTCGTTATCTCCAAGTCATTACTCCTTCTCTTCCTGACAAATCCTATAGTTTCTCAAGTTCAACTATATTTTTCACCTCAACACCCCAAAGAGATTAAAAACACTATCTTAGATTACTTTATCCAGCTTCATTGACAAAATTGTTCAAATCGGAGAGTTTCATGAAGTCAAGCCATGACCCTGTTTATTGGTGAAATGGCAAATATGTAACTGAAATTTAATTGTTACAGAATTTATATGTTTTTAGGCTGTAAAATGAGACTACTTCTGTAAACTATATTTAGGTTTTAATTTTGTTTTTGTTTTTCAAATAAAATAATATAGTATTTATATTTGTGTTTCATATAACCTGCCCTTATCAAAATAACCCTTAATTTGTTTTCTTCATAAAGGTGCGCTGACAAGTCTTTGAGAAGGAAAAGAGAGACAGCAAGTCCTGATTTGTGCCAAAACACCTGTTTTTTAGAGATTGGCTTTAGTTCTTTGAAAGGCAACAAAGATTTGAAAGATACTGTTATCGTCAGAATATTTGTAGTCAAAGCACATATAGTTTTAAAAATAACAATATAAAACTTCTTGTTTAAAATTTGCAGTTAATCTTAATCTAGGAATAACACAGTGGAACCTATCATACCTGGACAATGTCTCACACCCCGATATTCCATTGCTACCTCACCACTAGTGTGCTTTGTCTGCAAGTATTTTCTGAGTGCTTCTTCTTACCTTATTACTCTAAGTGGTATTTTATTTGTGTTGAAATATAATTTTATTCATTATTTTATGTTTGAGTGGAATGGGTGACAAAATGTAGGAATTGAATAGGTGTGGATACATATCATAGGCTGACTAACTACATAGTATCTCACACATTATGAATATTTGAACTATAGATCAATAATTACAGCTCTGATGGACCACCTCAAGAGTTAAGCAACATTTACAAGAACACAATTGATTGGCCATCGATCATGTCCACATTATCTACACAATTCTATCCCTTTTGAGGCATGGGCATTTTCTTATATCAATGTCTGCAATCGAAAATTATGTTTCAAAGGAAGTTCAAGCAACACTTTTGTACTTTTTTTCCCTCGTAGTTCTTATTACTTGTTCGGGTTACACTCGGCCGTTAATTATTCTAATTGAATAGAGATGAGGAAGTTAGAATCTTAATAATGTTACTAAATTTGTCTATAGGAAGAGTGGGAAACCAAATAGAAAAATATATACTTAGTACACTATTCAGGATTTTAACTTTGATCTCCCTGTCCACTGTAAATCTGTCTTATATGAGTGTGACGCTTTAGAGACCATGGAACCATCAATGAGGGTAGCTCAGTTCAAAAAAATTATAGTGATTACAATGGAGTTATTTATATAACAAGTGTGTCTGACTCCCACCTTTTTTCATTATTATGAAACTAAGCAATTAATTTGTCTGACTTGCCTCCCATTTTGACATTATTTTGAAACTACACAATTAATTGTAAATTACAATTTTGTAGTATTTAGACAAATATCATTATTTTTATTACTATAGTTAGTCGGTTGGTGCTTGCCACGAGGGGACGTGTTTTTACTGAACTCCGCAAGTGACCCCATTCCATGTGCAGTGTGTTGTTCTATGTGAGTTTGCCTATCCTTAGGCCTGGTAAATTGATTTATTTAATATATTGGGCAGTAAGGACAATTTTGCAAAATGCTCCTGTGCATTTTTGGCCGATAAATATTTATTCGGTGCTCTGGGCCTTGTAAAGCAAGGCTTGTCTAGACTGCCTCAAAATTAATGGGACAGAAAATGAGCTTTTTAAGGAAAAGGAGGGAGGGGGTGGTATTTTTTAAAGCATAATTTATATACCACAAAGGCTAAAGCTTTGTTTGAGGATGATACCCTCACCAAATATACTTCTGCACACTCTCTTCAAATGTGACTGGATAAGCCCATTCCTCAAGTAAAGCAGTCTTTTGAGGAGCTACTCAAAGCCCCATCAACTGATCGGGAAGCGGCTAACAATACAGTTGTTAAATTTCAAATTTCCTGATAAGCATGATATATGATCTGTCTACTCAGGTAAAGGATTTGAGCAAAGATAAAGCTGTTGTGAGATCCCAAATCTCAGATCGTTCAGCTTGTCCCCGGTATGTTCATTTTCAGTTGAAACTCAATGATCTTTATATTCATACTATTCTACTCAAATTGATTATACACCATCTACCACTCACCTATCTAATTCACAATAATTACCTAAATTAACTGTTAACCAAGCTTTAAATTCAAATAAAACAAGCTTTGTTATCAACTCCGATATTTTTACGCAATCACCAGCTGGATCGCAGTCCACATCAGCAAGCGCAGAAGATGGAGTTATGGTTGTGGTGCATCATAAAAATAAGTCGGCAAATTCCAACATGTGCGAGGATCCACGTTTCCACGTTCGCGTGCAAGAAATTTGCTGACTGTTAACAGGACAGCCACTGACCTACAAACAACTAACCAAATATTTTAAAAACAATTATCTATTTGTCACTTGGTTTTCACCTGTAGTTTCTTCTCTGGACATTAAATCTTATTTGACTAAGGAACTCAATCCTGCCCTATTGCGCCCTTCTATTGGAAGTTGCTCCCAAAGTAAACAATCAGTGAGGCGTGCGTGTGCCCCTGCGAAAGCCATTGTTGCATCTGACCTTGGCTCACAAGAGGATATAATTATATAGAACCCCACCCATGACCATCGATGGAGATCTGGAGAATACCACTCAATCCAAATCCTAGTGAATAATAGTGATATTTTATTATGTTATCAAATTGTTCGGGGTCTTCAAACTAAAGCCAGGGAATTATTTACTATTTTGTTTGAATGAATTCTGTATTATTTGTTTTATTGAATTGGATTTCTAGTGAGTATGTTAATGAAAATTCTTTTCTTCTAACAATAATGTTTATAGATCTGATAGGCTGTATGATGAAGCTATGTCCCAAGGGGTGGTGGTGTTATTATTTCTATTATTGACTATTTCTGGTGTGGCTAGTAGAACTGATCTAGAGAAAGAATGTGAATAACCCTTTGATAATCAAAAACTGTTCATTGGGAACATATATTTTGCTCCCCAAACAACATTTGAAATAGTTTGTAATTACTTTACATTTCTTGAAGGTGCTTTGACCAAACTGCCCCTTTTGAATAGTAGGCTAACTATTACGGTGATTTTAACTGCTCCAAAATTGATTGGAAAAATCATGCTCAAAATATATCTCATTTCTACATTAAATTAAAAGCTACTTGGCTTATTGTATTCATTAATATAATAGGATAAAACAATTTTACGAATCTGATAATGATACCTACCTCCTAGACCATGTTTTTGCTATTGTACTATTATATTATATACTGAGACTAAAAATAATATACCCCTACCACATATATCAATTATGCACGTGGTGATTAACTCAATCTTTACAATGTCCTGGCCACAGATGATTGGCCTTGTGTTTATTCAAATAATGATGTTAACTTGCCACATTTAGCTAATTTCACTTATTCCAAAGGAAAATCAAAATGCATACCTAATCCTCAAATTACTATTCGAAATTCCTCCAAATATCCTAATTGGTTTTCTTCTACGCTTAAATACTATATTAGGAAACAAAATTTTTTTTTCAAGTTTAAATAAACAAATAATAGTTAATTCTATTTACATCTTTAACACTTTGGAAAATTAGCTAAAACAACTTTGAGTATAGATATAGCCATTTGGATGAACTCAATAGATAATAGTCTCAAGATCAAACTCAGTGATTTTTGGAAATTTGTTAAATATAATAGTGTGAAAAAAGTATCCCATCAATCCTATAAATTAATGACAAGACTATAGGGATCCTTTATTAATTGCAAAATTATTTTGGGACCTACTCTCATTAGTGTATAATAATTCATCTTTACCTGGACTTACCCTGCCCCACTATTGAAACAAGCGTGTCCTTGTATCCATACCACCAAGGCCGTAGCCAGCCTATAATTTCACGGGGGGTTTGGTGAGCACATCCTCCAATTGCCGGAGGCTAGAAAAAATTCTAAATGCTAAACAGTTCTAGAATCTATCTTAAGTGTTTTTATATGGCAACATAACCCCCTAACTGCTGGAGGCTAGAAAAATTCTAAATATTAAACACCTCTAGAAGCTCTTTGAAGTGCTTTTTATGGTAACACAGCCCCTTAATTTGTATTTGTACCTTAATTTTGATATAGTTTGAGAAACCCCTCCCCCCCCCCCCCCCCCGTGACTACGGCCTTGCATATCACATTACACCCTTGGACGTTGCTAATGCTACCAAAATGTTGAGTTCTTATAGATGTGCCGGGACAGATGGAATTCTAAGCTTTATTGTTAGAGGCTGTGACAATTTTTCAGTCCATTACTAGCCCATATTTCCATAGCATTATCCTGTCAAACGAAACGTTTCCTCTAAAATGGAAGAATCTGTTGTCATACCTATTAATAAAAAGGGGCAAAAACAAATGTTTATAATTATATACCTAGTTATCTTTAAATACTTTCTCTAAATTATTCGAGAAAATAATTCACGAGTATATTTTCCACCACCTAAAGAATAAATTCTCATAAAATCAACATGGGCTTATAAAAGATAGATCTGGCACAAATTTAGTAGAATTTTTTAGAATTTCTGGGACATTTTTCCCCTCAAGTGTGTACCCAAGGCCAGATTGATGCTATTTATTTTGACTAAAGTAAGGCATTTAACTTATGTCAGCATAGCATTATTCTCTCGAAACTTTGTAATTTCGGCCTATCTCACTCATATGTAAATTAGTTTAGCGGTTATTTATATGAAAGCTCATTCACTATTAAAATAGTAATATATGGTTATATTGGCAACTCTACAAAGTTTTTGTTATGTTAGCTACCTCTATTCTTACTTACTGTATCTGTTTATTCGTTCATCTGATGACTGGTTAAACGTATGTCTATTAATTAAATATAAACTCCATTCACGGTAGGAATTACTCTCTGAAAGGTCTTTTTTCCTATCATATCCTACTATATAATAGAGTTCAGGTAGGGAAAAATGCCTTTCAAAAAAAATTCCTACAGTGAACAGATTTTACTGTTATACACTATATCAATGCGTGTGGGATTTTGTTTCATAGCCTATTGATCCTAATAGATTATGGGCCCAGAAAGTATCAGTGTTTATTTTATTTATTTAGCACCACATCTTACTACCCGTTCAGGTTTTACCAGTATGCTATCAGTGTTTATTAACTTGTGTAATGGTATGATTTGTGAAAACTGTATAACAGTGACCAACTTTTGTATCTAGTTCAACATGGTGGTAGCATCTGTATCCTATACACATCAAGGATTAAAGCCTTTTGGTGGTAGTGGTTTCGAAAACTTGTTATATTGTCTGGATATGCTTTTGGAAAAGAATGCTGTGCTAGAAATGCTGACTGTTGATCCACTGGATGCATTGGTGGATGCTTGGGTTAAAGACAGCTTCATCATGAAAGACGCCAAGGATTTGCTTATGTAATGCATGACTGATAATGTTTTGGAGCAAATCCAAAATGCAGGTATCGCTAAAGAAATGATTACGTCTTTGAAGTCGGCATATGTTAAAAAGGGGATAATGAATCGTATTTAACTTCAGATAAAATTAAGAAATACAGTATGTATTTTGAAGGCAAATCAAGCTTGAATGAGTTTATCATTGAATTTTATAAAACAGTGGCTGAATTTAGGAATTCTAGAGGTACTGTTGAAGACCAAGAGTGTAGGCTATTACTTAACAGTTGGCAGCTATGCCTGAACGATATTTACCAGTTGTGACATCTATTGACATTTTATTTACATTTAATACAAGTGCAATTACTTTAGACTTTGTAATAAATAAGTTGTTATCAGAAGAAGAATGTATTTAAAAATTCTTTGTTCAAGGGTTTCAAGTGCACAAAGTCATTCTCTTATAGGTTAAAAAAATAAATTGAAAAAGGATTGTGCAAATAAGTTTGGTGAATGAATGATAATTCGTGGAAATCAAATAGGGTAATGCAACCTGAATTATTTACTGGTAAGTGCTATGCCTTTAATCGGAAAGAGGTTTCATTTCTGATATTAGAATTTGATGGCAACACAAAGTTAAGTTGTTGTGGGATGTCAAATGATCTTAATAGTGTTAATTTTGTTGTTGACGGTGGGGCACAGGAGGGTTCCAGGCACATATATGGGTAAGCCCTAGGCCTAATCCTAATCAGGACACACATATATTGGTTAAAATAACCAATTGAAACAAACCACTCCAAACAGATTCTATCTAATTACAACTACGGCGAACACCACAAGCCTTAAATGCATCTGAAGGGTGCCGGCACTCAACAGTAGCCTACAAACACGAGCCATACCTGGCACAACTGATTCCCACAAGTTGCATACCCGGAAAAATAGGTGTCTACAACATAAACATAAGCTCATATGAGGCCAATGACCTAATTAGGTCCCTAAAATAACACCGTGAACCTCATGTCTTCAAGTCTGGGTATTTAGAATATAGAAAATTAACATTAATTAAGCATGGCAATTAAGAGCAGGACGAGCAGGGGTAACGGTAGGATCCACCATCTTGCTGTTGTCTAGTCAGTTGAATGACCTCGTCGCTTGTAAAGTGAACAATAGAAAAATATGTGTGTCATAATATGGGTTCAGTGGCGCAGGCACGTTTTTATTTGGGGGGGTAGAAATAACCATGTGCTCTTATAGGGGATAACATCTTTGAGATTAAGAAAAGAACAGGAAAATGTAATACAGCTGTCCCTCACACAACGCGAGTGATTGGTTCTGATAAATAATCGCGTAACACGAAAACGCAAGTGAGATGATTTTAACATGGGGACGGTAGGCTCTTGCTCTCTTAACGGCCCTTGGACGGGAAGCTCTTGCATTCTTGAAGGCCCGGGGACGGTAAGCTCTTGCTGGCTGAGGGCCTAGGATGTAGCTCTTGCTTTCTTGAAGGCCCTTGGATGGTAGGCTCTTGCTTTCTGAAGCCCTTGATGTAGCTTTTTTTCTTCAGAAGACCCTTGGATGGTAAGCTCCTGCTCTCTCGAAGGTCATGGAACGGTAAACTCTTGATCTCTCGAAGGCCCTTGGACGGTAAGCTCTTGCTCTCTTGAAGGCCCTGGGACGGTAGACTCTTGCTCTCTTGAAGGCCCTTGGACGGTAAGCTCTTGCTCTCTTGAAGGCCCTGGGACGGTAATCTCTTGCTTTCTTGAAGGCCCTGGGACGATAAGCTCTTGCTGGCATATAGGCCTTAAGGCGGTAGGCTCTTGCGTTTTTGAAGGACCTTGGATGGTAAGCTCTTGCTCTCTTGAAGGCCCTAGGATGGTAAGCTCTTGCTGGCATGAAGGCCTTAGGACGGTAAGCTCTTGCTGGCATGAAAGCCCTGGGACGGTAAGCTCTTGCTGGCATGAAGGCCATAGGACGGTAAGCTCTTCCTGGCATGAAAGCCCTGGGAAGGTAAGCTCTTACTGGCATGAAGGCCCAGGGATGGTAGGATCTTGCTTTCTTGAGGACCCTGGGATAGTAAGATTTTGCTGGCATAAAGGCCCTGGGATGGTAGGCTCTTGCTTTCTTGAAGGCCCTGGTTGGTAAGCTCTTGCTGTTGTGAAGTCCCTGGGTCTTAGACTGACGATTTTCAATTTCTTTAATGAAATGGTGACTCAATTGACGGGCAGCATTTTCCCTATCTCTATAGAGTTATTTGCAGCAAGCTAAAGAACTCTGGATCTCTCTGGCAACTTTGGTGCTTCTATCCATGTTAGGGTCATTCTCTTCAATGATTCTAATTGCACTGTCAATGTGCTTAAATAAATCAGCAAATTGTTTTGTTGTAAGTTAATTGATAGGCTCAACAACATAAGGCTCTTCCTCTTCACTCTTTATGCCATTCTCCATTTCTAGAAGATCTTTATTGGTGAGTTTTGTTGAGTGGGATTGGAGCAATTAATCCACATTTGCCTGATCTATGTCCTCAAGTCCAACATCTTGCTATGTCAACGATGTCATGTATTGAATTGGAAAGTTCATGTTCAGGATCAAAATCATGAGAATCAGAAATTTCAGGCCAAATATTTTTCCAAACTTCCTTCATACAGGACTGTTTAATTTCTGCCCATGCATATCCAATGTTGTCAATACCACCCCCCCCCCCCAACACCAAATTATACAGTAAAGATCAATGCTTTCACTGGAATGTATGTACACTAGGTCACACCACCACAGCACAGGAAGACTGCGAGATTCCAGCTGACCATTCACTTTTTTTTTCTTTGAATCGTGTTATAGCGAAAAGTTTGCTCACTGTACTTCATATGGTTAACCACTATATATATATATATATATATATATATATATATATAATATAGAACCTCTTCTGTTTTCTAGGGTTCATCTCTTGGTTTACAAGAGTTCAATATTGTCTCAAGAAGAAAACCAATATCTTCAATTAAACGTTTAACACTACATATCCCTTTACACAATTAGTAAGGAAGCCTGCCGAAGTGGGTCAGGGGAGCGTCCCCCCCTTCAATACCTCAGGAGGGTTCCTTGTCAAAAAGACAAGTATTTCAAGATCAAATAAAATAAAATTTATCGCCTCCGGATGCAGAGCTTCCTCCCTAGGCCTAGGATAGAGCGGAGGCATGAGATAAGTTAGGGCTAGAAGTAATACTTCTTTCTATATTAGTCAAGACTGATTTCATATCCCAAGATCCACTACGAGGATCAAACTAAGAAATCCAAAAATATCAAACTTTAATTTGAAAAGTTACTCACAAAATTTAGGAAAATAATCCAGAGTGTCCAATTTTAGGTTCCCATAAACCTATAAAGAACTTCCCGCATGGTTCTGCTTAAATTACCTGAGTAAAAAAAAATTAGTTAATTATTTTAGCAATACTTTGAGCTTACAACTATTAACCATCAATAGATATGACTTAAGCTCCTTAGGTTGGTACCAGCTTAAGGTGGCTCACATGAGCCCTGCGCGTCTCGGTGGAGTCTGTCGGGTTTTGTAACCTCACCGACACTGGCGTCAAGAAGGAGTCCATCGACCATGGTCCGCTCCATCTGGAAGAGAGCTTGGCAGCTACTTTGTCAATGGTGGAGCTCTGGGGGAAACATATAAACATTACAAGGTACCAAATGCCATGTTCACAGGGATACAACCTCTATTGTAGAACTCTGCAACTCTCCTCTGTGACTTTTCAGATTCTGAAAGGCAGCTGAACACCTTTCAGAATAAAAAGGGTCATTCGGAGCTCCCAGCAGAGGATGAACATATCAGACTGCTAGAAGGGGATGGTTAGGTTCTCTACCTAACAATACCGAAGCAGGCAACGCCCAAATTGACTCGTATAAGGCAAAATTAAAGTCCAAATTTTAAAAGTCTAAGTCACGGTCCCAGTGGACTTGAGACTCGCTGTGATAGATGGTCAGTGCTACCTTAAGAATTCTGTTAAATCTTTCAACACGATTTGGGAAGGATAATAAGGGCTGGTGGTAACATGTTTAATGCCCCACCCACAACACATGTTCTTGAAAGATTTTGACCTAAAACACGGATCACTATCGCCTACGATCTTACGAGGGGCACCAAACAGCGACCAAACGCTAGTAGTTAGAACGTTTACAGTTGTAGTTCCTTTCATGTTCTGAAGTGGAATTAAGATAACAAACTTGGAAAATACATCTACCAAAACCAAAATACAATTGTTACTCTTAGTGGATCGGGTAATGGGACCAACAAAGTAAACGAACACTTTCTCCCAGGGGCGTTGGGTTATATCAGCTGAATGTAACCCAACGCGAGTGCTCTGAGCGGGTTTAGTTTTAAGGCAGGCTTCACAGTCTTAACCCAATCTCGCACGTCGCTATAAAGGCTAGGCCAGGAAAACTCTTTCGAGATTTTCTGTTGTGTCTTAAGGACTCCCAGGTGACCTCCAAAAAGAGAGTCATGAAAATAACTCAATAACATGGGCCTAATCTTTTGTGGCACAAATATCCTTCTTCTCGTCCCACCTTGATCATAAGAAACTACAAGACCTTTGAAAACACCATATCCACCGATATATTCACCTTTTCTCCCACTTTTCAAGGAGTTCAAAATAAAAACGGTCTTCTCTTTGATGTTTTGAGATGGACAAAAGGACTAAGGAATAGTACGTGTAACACACGCGTTTTACAGGTTCTCCTCCGTACCAATAATATCTAACCCCTCATTCATCCTCGATACGGTATTAGCTACAATATTCTGCCTACCAGAAATATAGTGGGTCTTGAATTTGAATTGCGAAAGTCACAAAACCCAATAGACTATATTCCCAGGTTGCTTGGGATGAGACCACATCCAAGCCAAGGCCATATTGTCTGTGACGAGATCAAATTCCCTTTGCTCAAGAAAGTAAGAAAACATCTCTACCCCAAATACCCAAACGAGACACTCCTTCTCGTAGGTGCTGTACTTCCTTTCAGCCTCCGAAAGGGTTTTACTCGTAAACGCAACGGGCAAAACTTCCTTCCGTATGACGCTGAGCACAGCCCCGAGTTCAAGAGAAGACGCGTCTACCTTTAGCTGAAAAGGTAGTGAGAAATCTGGCATCCTGAGCACTTCAGGGGAAACTAAAGATTTCTTCATCAAAGAAAATGCATTTCTCTGGTCCTCCCCCCAAGCAAACTTAGAACCCTTTCTTTTGAGTGAGTTCAAAGGAGAAGAAGTTACAGAAAAATGGGGAATAAACTTTGCGTAATACGCACACATGCCCATAAAACGTGGAACAACTTTTATATTCTTAGGCGCAGGAAAATCAATAATAAGTTTTACCCGTTCAGGATCCACCAACAGGTTGCCCTCAGAAATAACTTAACCCAAGTACATGATGGACGTGGTGGCCCACGTAACTTTTTCGGGATTTACAGTAAGCCCAGCATCTCTGATTTTACGCGAGATTATCTCAATACGAGCCATATGATCCTCCAGAGGATCAGACAGCTTATTCAGCACACATTCTTTATCAAATGGTCTAATACCAGTGCAAGCAAACCCAGACATTATATTGTCTTTTGCTTTTGGTTTCAAGGCATTCATTAGTTTTTTAACAGTTTTGGGAAGACCTCCTTTAAAATACTTTCAATGTGTCTTCCTGCAGTGATATGCCACTCCACAAGAACTTTACCCCATTGATTTTTAAGGAGTGCATACACAGTAACATCAAGTGGTTATGTTAAGTGAGTTTATTTGCAGGTAAGCACACACATTTTAACTTCTTTAACACATCCGGGGAAAAATGGGAGAACAAATTGTACCCTATTACTAGCTTTATACCTTGCCTCAATTTTTCCCATGGTAGAACGATTTAAAAAAAAAACAATATTTGAAAGGGAGAGCATCAAACCAACCACTCTGGTACGGTTGTACCTAGCTCAAGCAGGACCTCCCTCTGTCCAGGTGTTCCAAATTGCCTCAGATTTGTAAACAACATAAGGAGGTAGGCATTCACCAGAGTATGTAACTGCAAACATAATCGAAAAAGCAGACTCTGTATAGTTTATTATTCTCTCTGGACATTTTACCTTAGCCTTAAATATTTTTTTTTAGACTTCGGATCATTAACTAAATTTTTTTCATAATAATTAAGCACATTGCCTTCCGGTACTCCCAACAAATACTCATTTAGATTTGTAAAATATTCTTGATATCCTCTCTGGAGGTTTTGGCTCATTTTTGTTTAATGTTCTGGCACATCCTTTGGCTTAAGAGCCTTCGGTTCTATTCAAAAATGACAGAGCCCAGTCTCTTCCTGGGAGTTTATTCTTGGACAATGTTAGCCCACGGGCATCTGGATATGACTTAACTATGCATCTTAATTGAAGTTTGTCTTGTGGGAACCCCCCCCCTCCCCCTCGCTCAATAAAATCAAATTGTCAACTATGAGAGCTTTATCTTCCCTTGAGAGAGTCGTGGGGTGGCCGGCTTGTTTTCAATCAAGTACAAGTTCAGGTTCACTTTCACTTTCGGAATCTTGAGTTCCAATTTCAGTATTGTCATCTCGGGGTCTAGCTTGAAAATTATGGGAGGCTTGCTTGTAGCTTCTGACACATTTAACAAGAGTACCGATACTAATTTTGTATTCCTTTACTGCATCCCTAAACTTAAGTTAACCTTTCACAATTTTTTCACTGCATCTTGTAACTTATCATCACAATAGTTCTTGTGTTGTCTAGAACCAACTTTTTTAATACGCTCTAACCATTTGTTTAACGTTCTTAAATACTGCAGTTCCGGTTCATAAATTAATAACAATTTTGGTCAATTTACTTTTATGCAGTACCGATACCCATAAACTGAATGAAGTAGGCTAACCTGCAAGCAAAGTAAGGATGTTAAAAAATGAAATGGTACGTTAGAAATGAATATAAACAAACAAACATGTGATAAAACAATCTGAAACAAACATAGAATAAGCATGTTCATATTAGCCTCCTAAAATTCTCATGTTCACATTAGCCCCACTTTGGGAAAAAATTGCATTGATAAACATAAAAATTTAAAAAAAAACTTATTTCTCACTATAAACAATGAAACTTGTGGGAATTTGTTAAGAATGTATCAAATAATTATAAAACAGAGGCAACATCCCAATTTACTACACATCGGAACGCGGGCATAGATGATTTGCAGCATTACAAAAAAAAAAAAAAAAAGTGGTACTGCTTTTTTTTTTAAGGAGTATCAATGTTTTTCAAATATGGTGAAATTATGATGTTTTGATATCAACAATGTATAGGGGGAAAATGGTCCTTCAAGTTAAGTGACAACATTGACAAAAATGCCTGTTTATTATTTTACAAACTTTTGTTTAAAGTAGCCCCATTTAACGGTAATATAAAATTGGAACTTACTTTGTTCAGGACCAACTATTGATTGGTAAACATTTAGGAAGGTTCTTCTTTTGAAGGTTCTTCAGAAAATCCTAGATAAAATGCACAAACTATATAGGGCCTACTAATGTGTGTGGCACAATACATATCTGCAGATATCAGAATGTAGGCTCAATGATGTTTGCAGCCTACTATTACTTTAAAAAAAGATTTATCTTTTTTGTAGAAAATACTTTAATACCCTAGGCTAGGCTAATTAATATTGGACATAAAAAGTGTGAGACATCCATATGCTAAGACAATTTAATTAATAAATTAGAATTACATATTTTACACTAAAACATCTATGAGGCCTATATTTAATCATAATAATTAGGCCTATATACAAATAATCTTTTATGTGTTTAGTATAAAAATTAATTAACCAGGCCTAGCCTTGCCATTGAAATCCAAGAAATTAAATTGCTATACAGTTTTGAATGGATTAATACATTTAGAAAATAGTTATATATTCCATGTTAATTTGTTATGTGTGTAGCCTATAATGATAGACATTTTAATCTATTACTAGTCTTACAATTAAACTAAAGCGCAATGATCAAAGAAATATTTGAGTTGCCGACCACATAACAGAAAAACGAATAGCCATAATGACTTCTAAACTGGCAGTAACGTGATCACGGATCACTACAAAATATTAGGCAGACACAGCAACCAACTATTAACCAAAAAATCTTTATTGTTGTTCACACCCGCTCTCAATAAAACTATTTTTTAACATTGAAAGTCATAGATCTAATTTTCAGAAACACATTTCCTCCCAATGGCTTTGTTAATAGGTCGCCTAATTGTTCATTAGTATAAAGATACTCAATATTAATTGTACCTTTATCTAAATTTTCTTTTATATAGTAATATCTAATATCTAAATACTTTACCCTCCTATTTCAAGGATTATGTTCAATTTTAATTGCATACTGATTATCTTCATATATAGTAATACAATCAATACGAACATCAAACTCTAAAAGCAAATCCTTAAGGTGCGGCCGACGGGAGCGCGAGTAATTTTACAGTTTTTATAGCACTACATTTTTTTGGCCAAAATAAATCAAATATTTCTCAAGTAGCAACATAGAGTTTAGTTTTTCGCACATGCTAATATCAACAGATCTTGAATATCTGTCAAGGGTGTCCTGGAATTTTGTCAAAACTTTTTAAATAAAGAGAAAACGTTTTAACAAAATTCTACGACACCCTTGACAGATATTCAAGAGCTGTTGATAATAGCATGTGCAGAAAACTAAACTCTATGTTGCCACTGGAAAAATATTTGATTTATTTTGGACAAAAAATTTCAAATCTATAAAAACTGTAAAACTACTTGCGCGCCCTTCACTGGTTGCAGTACTTAAGGCCATATATTCTGCCTCTGTAGTTGACATTGCAACTGATTATTGCTTCTTTAAAGACCATATAACAGGTCAATTAAATGTTGTAGTTGACCTGGTGGTCTAGGGGTAAGGTGTCAGATTTCTGTGCTGGGGGTCCGGGGTTCAATCCTTGGTCCCAGCACAGATTTATCTGATTGACAAACCCTTCCTTCACCTCTGACAAGACGTGTATTAATCACAACTTGTGAATGTGAGGAATGCCAGGCCTCCACTGTGGTTCGGATCCCACGTTAAACTGTAGGTCCTCCATTTCATCCCACAATCACCCTACCATTACACATTAGCATAAGTGCGTATAACCCGAACGGGTAGTAAGACGCGGTGCTAATATAATAATAATAATAATAATAATAATAATAATAATAATAATAATATAATAATAATAATAATATAATAATAATAATAATAAATGTTTTAAAGTAATAACCTGTTGTTGATCTTCTATCTATTGGACTACCTCCCCAGTCACTGTCTACAAAACCTTGAACCAAGTCAGTACCATCTCTTCTGTAAATTAAACTTAAATAAATTGTACCTTTTATGTATCGTAAAACATTTTTCAACAATTTATATAACAACATGCTGGCACAACCCTGAAATCTACTTAAAATTGTGACAACAGCACACAAATATGGTCTAGAGCCCATTACGACATACATGATACATCCTATAAAATTTCTACAATCTGACTAGCTCTTTACTTTCTGATTTGTCTTATTTAAGCAAATCAAATTTAAAGTTCTTATCTATTGGCAAAGATAAAGGTTTACAGTTTGACATACCATAAATTTGTAACACATTTCTCAGGTATTCAGACTGGTTAATTATGGTCACACCCCTCTTAAGACCTTGCTTTACATTTATACCTAAATTTTTTCTCATGTTTCCCATGTATTTCATTTTTTTTTTACATAACACATCCTTCATCTTCACGTTTTCTAACTCTAACTTATTGTTTCCAAAATACAAAATATCATCAACATATAACAGCAAAATCACTTTAACATTTCCCTTATATTTTGTATACAGACACCTATCCTTACTTGATTTGGTATAGCCTTCTGAGCACATTACTCTATCAAAAGTTGTATTCTAATACAGGGTGACTTTTTAAGACCATATATTGACATTTTTTAATTCACATACGACACGATTATTACTTCCAAGGTCAACTCCCTCTGGAAGCTTTAATGACACCTCTTCTTCAATCCCACTATTTAAAAGTGCACTAGTCTTACATACATCAATTTGAAAAACTTGCAAATTTAACTTTGTAGCTACCGCCATGCAAACTCTAAATGTATTCAACTTTGCAACAGGAGCATAAAGATCATACACACCTGAAGAGTCTTTTTTTTCAAAACCTTTAGCCACTAACCATGGTTTGTACATAACCTCATTATCTGACTTCCTTACTTTAAACACCCATTTACTGTTTATTGCACTTTTTCCTTCTGGCATTTCACTCACAATTGTGCATGTATTGTTCTCATTCAATAAACGTAGCTCAGTATTGACTGCTTCCCTCCACTTTTAAGCATCTTTGCTCTTCATAGCCTCTGCATAACTTGTAGGTTCATTTTCAAGACTCAAAAGAATGCTTGTCTCAAAATCATCCAACCAGGCTGGTTTTTTGATAGACTCTGTGTCTTCAACATCATTTTCTTCCTTTCTTTCTTTCTTTCATAAGATTTTTTCTTTGAACTTTTCTGTTCCGCGTTTTCAACATTCCTTTCCTCTGCCAGCTCTAACATATCTTCCACTTTCATAAATTGTTGGTCTTTTCTCTGTTTTATTCTGATTCTGACTTAACAAAAACCACATCTCTCTTCACCTCTACCGGTACCGTTCTCTTCTCTGGAAAATATATTATGTAGCCCTTCGTTTTTTCTCCATATCATACGAAGATTCCTTTCTCTCACTTAGGGTCCCATTTCTTCCGTTTTTTCCTTCGGAATATGTACATAAACTGCAGTCTGGCAGACTTCTTAACTCAAAACTTCATCCAGTCCATACCTCGAATGGTGTTTTTCCTTGTACCTTACTCTTACTCGTTCTGTTTAAAACATATACTGCTGTGTTCACTGCTTCTGCTGCCCACATGTATTTATATATTTTCTTTGCATGTAACATTGTTCGCGCTGCTCCTCTACTATCATTATAATGTTCCTTTCAGCCTTGCCGTTTTGCTCGGGTGTATATGGTACTGTAGTCTCTTGAGTTATTCCTTTACCCTCCTTGAGTGATCTCATGTCCTTATTAACAAACCCTAACCCATTGTCAGTCCTTAGATTACAGACTTTGGGTTTAACAGCTGATTATAACTATTGAATAGGGTGCTCTCAAAAGTCAAAAGTTCACTCGCTCCACTATCTACTAGCCAATTGTCATGTAACTGTCCATTTCCTACCAAAGCTGTCACTACGAATGCATTAACATCCTTTCCTTGTTCTTTACTAACACGAAAACGACACTCGCTCTTTAAATGTCCTGGTTTGTCGTAATAATAGCATAATTTTACATTCTGGCTATCCCTGTTACTTCTACAGTTTCTTATGAAATGTCCCAACTGTCCGCATTTAAAACCCTTTAACACTGTTTCATGTTGTTTCTTCATCGGTACCGGTAGTGCGACACTGTCCTCAAAATTACTTGTCCATGCCTTCAGTCTTTCCTCCTCTATCATAAATCTTGCGATAAAGTTTTCCAACGTCTGTTTTTCATCAGGTGTAGATTCCCATCCTGACACAAAATAACTGTATTTTTCTGGCAATGACATTAGGATTTTAGTAATGATAAAAAAACTTATCTGAGATTTCTTCGCCTAATTGATTCAGCTCATTTTGAAATTCTTGAACTTTTGATATAAAGACCGACATATCCATGCCTTCAGCTTATTTATATTAGAAAAATTGTTGCTGCACCATGTGAATATTGGTATGACTCTTCTGTTCATAGACACTGTGCAATTTCTGCCACATATCAGTTGCACTTTGACATGTTAGAACATCCAGCATTACCGCTTCTAACAACCGAGTTACAGTTAAACTATGTGCCTTTGAACCTTTTACTCGCCCTGCCTCTCGTTCTGGTTCATCCTATAGTTTTACCGCCTTACCCTCTGCGATCTTAAACACCCCAAGACCCCGCAGTAGTACTCCTACCTGGAACTTCCAGACATTCCAGGTTTTAGCTCCCTCTAATTTGATGATTCCAACCGTGGCCGTATTTGTGAATTGCTCCATAGTATCTTGATCACACTCAAAACTTTCCTGCAGCTAACACTTTTCATTTTTTTTCATACCTGCCAACGCACAAAACAAGATGTCTCCCACCAACGCTGTGATTTTTCAGTACAACATAAGTGCTTAAAGTTTTCTTTCTAATATAACTTTCACTTCAATTACACAACATATTTATAGGTGCCTGGGTCCATAACCTGTTAATGGTTTTACAATGAAACTAGAGCCCAGTGATCAAATAAATATTTAATGAGTTGCCGACCACATAACAGAAGAACGAATACCCATGATGACTTCCAAACTGACAGTAAGGTGATCACGGATCATCACTACAAAATACTAGGCAGATACAGCTACCAACTATTGAACAAAAAATACTTTATTGCTGTTCACATAATTAAGGCCCCATTTATAGACTCTGTATGCCGTAAGGTGCGTAATATTCCATAAGAGACCAACTCCATATTAACAGAATACAGAGTCCTTATCCTTAATACTTTAGTCTTTACCACTCCGTGTAAGTTGACTCAACTTTGACTTTCCAAGGACTAGTCGATACAGACTGCTAAGGACTACCAATAACAGCAAAGTAAGGGTGTGTGCACATTTAAATGAAAGCACCAATGGCATTTTCATAACAATTACACTAACTAGCTCATGTTTTAAATACATTCTTTGTGATTGTACTTAAATTACCGTTTTATCAAAATATGTTGTGTAGTTATTTTTATTAATATTATTGTTCAGCTGTGATATAGTCTGTTTCACAAATGACGTCTGCTTGCACCTAGCTATAGAAAATTTTCTTCTGGAGAGTTTAATTGGACGTTGTTTCCAACTTTCCCATTGGTTGGCACAGTCACATGATTACGAATACCGACTGTGTAGACGTGATTTCTATTTCTAAGGACTTTGTAGATTGGACTTAACCCTTAAAAATATTTTAATGGCGCCTGTTTTTATTTGTCTTGTGGAATTAGGCCTAGGCTTGTACATAAAAATCCATGCTAAGGTTTTTTTTAAATATTCTCTCAAAAGTAACAGTAAACGTTCTTCACCCCATAAGATAATATCGATAGGCCTACCGGTAATGTAAATCTTAAAATCTAAATATTATGAACTCTTACCTGGTAAATGTAAAGTAGCCAGAGAGTTTTCACCCTCTTAGAACCTCCCATTATACAAGAAACGATAAATTACTTTCACAAATCTTATCACTTTGTGAATGGGATGTAAGATGGTTATTTTGTCATTTTTATCCACCTTATCGACGTTTCATAAGTTCTTCATACACGGGAAACCGATATCGAGATGTCATATTTTCATAACCCGTAACACATTGTTCAATTTCCCTTCCTTTAAACATCAAACTATACTGGGAAAAAAATATAATCATAGGTCTTCCCTTCTAAAAATAAAAATTAACAGTGTGACACGTTGTTATTATATGAAGTCAGCCATTTTAAATAAAAAATTCAAAACAGATGTAACGTAAGGTTACATTATTTTTACAGTATGAGCAATAAGAATATATTACAGGTGTAACAAAGCAGTTTATTAATAAAGAAACATATCAATAGGAAGTACATAGAACTACAGTCAGAAACTATATAAAATTTCCATCGTTTAAACATAAGAATTATGAACGGATGCAATGGTATACACAAATATATATAGCTGCACATTTGAGCATCAGATGTGAAGCACCCCATTACCCGCACTTTTGGGTAGTAAGTGTTATGAAAGCTAGTAGCTCGTTAAAGCAGGACGTATCCTAAGTTATCATATGGTATAAAGCAACAACTCCACGGTGCTATACCTAATGGCCGTAATCAAAACTAATTAGAATCTTACTATATATTATTTAACTCCAGTCCACTGACTGAGACTACCAGCTACTGCTGTCATCAAAAGGTACAAATAAATATGCCACACAAAATTAGTCCCAATTTAAGGAGCTACGAGGAAGTAATTAGCAAGAGCTAATTAGTGATGAGTTAACTTCATCGAGAGTTGAAATAGTTAGGCATTATAATTATAACCTCCTAGAAGAATAACTACAATATTACAATGAGTATTAGGTGAACTACCAGGCAAACTAGACGCTACTAATACTATAGCCGGACTCTTCCTAATTAATACTGCCTGAGCAATCAATAGTATATCAATTGTGTTACCCTACTAATGGGGAAACATTACCATCCCAAAATAGTGATAAGTATTTCTAACGTTAACGGCTCCACAAGAGGACCAAACATAATACAAAACCCCGCGGGCCACTACTAAGGACCAGTAGCACTTCTACAGGTTGCGCACCGCAAGCCAGTACACAGACACATCAAAAACCAGTGTCAGTTACGGACCCAATCAGATAGTGAAACATAGCAATAGAAAACCTGGAATCGTCTACTATTAGATTCTATACTTTAGACTAGCCGCAGCATGGTCATATAGACTAAGGAGTCTAATTATCACCCTAATATTTGCGATTAAGACTAATAGACATAGGAAAGTTGTGCATAAGCTCTAGGATATGGCATATGGGCATAGAGAAAACAGTCAGTAACACTGACATAAAAAAATTAATGTCATAAGGACATTAAACAAAATGGAGCTCAACGCTCAACAAAATGATCTATGCCTGAAGGGCATAGGGAAACAAGTCAGTATCACTGACATACAACAACTACAGTCTTTATCAATACTTATAATATTCACCGTAGCTTGCTCTGCGGCGAAGAGGTAAATCAGAAGCCCCAAACATCGTGGCCCTCGGTACTTCTCCCTGGTCGAAGTTTATGAAGCTTTTCCTGCAGTTCCTCCGTCAAGTGATTACAATAGAATAGTTTGGCGTGAACCAAGGACAGACCCATTTATACCAGCGGGACTAATACAATTTGGCAATGTACGGAAAAGGGAGGGGATTCATCAGAAATCATGCTAGCTGACACTTAGCGCTAGCAACTGCCTGGTGGAATGCTCTGGACTTATGCCTCTCTCCTCATTTAACCGTCAAAAGTTAGTCAATATTTTAAATATGTTAACATAGTGAGTTTTGTTTTAAATGTAGTCCATATAGGCCTAATCATAATTATTCTAAATTATCGAACCAGATTATATTAGTATTGTTCGGTTAGATATCTGCTTGAGTGTGTAGTAATAACAATGAAATGTAAAAATATATTAGGATCACAAAGATAAAATTATTTATATTAGCAATACTCACTATCCTCTCACCCACATAGGTTCACAGGAAAGTTGCACATCATCGTAAATATTTACATTCTGAAGTTATCTTGGGTTAGTTGTTGGGGAGGTTTGATTAACTTAGGTGTAATTTTAAAAATTTTAAAATTACTAAATCTTGGTATCATCTGATTTACGTATTAATGTGCACGTGTATTGAAGTAAATAAAAAATCTAAATTTGCACCATAAAAAACAAAGAGCCTAAAATAGAAAGACTATTTAGCGTCCTATCACTGCGGCTTTCAACCAATATCTAGTGTAAAAATTCTGCTAGCTGTCGATTGCATCCATATTATTGTAGATAGCCTCTAGGTTGTATTTTATATGGTTTAGGGGGCCTATCTAGGCATATTATTTGATTAATGAAAGCCTTGGCTATTATGTTTAGTCCAGTAGGCTACTGCATGGCGGTAATATTTCATTTAAATAAAATACCTATTTTATCTATTTGTTTAGTTATATTTCAACATTCTATTCCAGTTCTTTCAGGGCAAAGGAAAACTTTGATGCCATTCGGTTCGATACTATAGCTCAGTCTGTAGCGTGTCTGCCTGCTGAGCTAAGGGTCTTGGTTCGATTACCGGCATGGCCTATAAATTTATCATTGGTGAAGTGTAGCTACACCCTTTCATAGTGAATAAATTAACGGCCGAGGACTGGGGTGTGTGACTGTTATAGATTTTAGATAGTTTATAAGTCGTGTGGTGATATAATCAGTTGGTTCAGAAAGTCATCATCATCAACTTTTTCCAGCCTGTGGCCGAGTCCGCTTAGTAAAATGCTTCTATCTTCCTCTATTTCTCCACCATTCTATATATGGGATAGTGATGCGCAATACAAGGATATATTTATAATACAAATATTTATTCGAAACATATTTTTATAAAATCACTAACTTTCAATCTATACGCAATTATATATATTTTTTAACTTTTTAGATATTAAAGTTTAAGTATTGCGACCGTAAAAAAAACTAACCTGAAATGTTGATGGATGTCGACGTTTCATGACCCCTCGAACCCTAAAAAATAGTCTTTGCAATGCCGTCTATCTGTGAGTCTATTAAAACATAAAATTAAGAGTAGTTTTATAAAGGGCGAAAAGAGAAAAAATAGGTTTTCTCAAAATCTGCTCAAACGATTTTGATTAAAATTCGTATCTAGGCCTTGATTAAGATTATAAATAAACTGGCTATTTTCATTTTCCTATGAAAATGATTTTTAGGGTAATTTACAGAAGCGTAAATTTCCGTATCTCCACAACTATTTGAGAAACTAAACAACTTATCATTGCAAAATTGTAATACTATTAGAAATAAAAAACTTTTATTTGACATATATTTTTATAAAAGCAACAGTTTGAGATATTTGCAAATATATTAATACAATTTTGTGAGCTTTAGTTGTAAACATATACTACTTAAGTCTTAACGCAATAATTCTCCAATGCCATAGAGTAAGTATCTAAAAAAAGTATGTTATTTTTCCTTAAAGCTCTTAGGAGAAATGTTTGCACCGCAATGATCTATCTCCATTTTAGACTCAATAGTCAATATTTACATTTTTTTTCGGTCAAAATGTATAAATTAATAATTAAATATCAATGCGATGACTAGAAGATGTGCAACACCTTATAAAATGTTAAAATTTTAAACAGAAATCGAAATTTTAATACGAAATGTTGACCATTGTGGACCCAATATTAATCTTTTTTATTGGTCCAAACATACAAATGAGGACATTAATTCTTTAAAAATAAATATATAGGATTTAAAACAGAAATTTTGATGAATCTTGACGTTTCATGAATCCCTGAATCCGAAAAAGTGGTTTTTTAATTTCCCTCTGTCTGTCTGTACCTTATAGGGCACATTGACACATAAAACTAGATTCTATATTGTTACCCTTCTCGGTGCCGTATTTGACTAACGCGTTAGTTTCGTACTGAGATTAACGCGCTAGTTTCATACTGAGCTTGACTGTCGAGGACGGGGAGATCAAGGTTTGGATCTAGGTCGGGTGAATGGGGGTGGTTTTTCATCAATGTTTTTCCATTCTCCTTTCAAATGCGGGTTCAGTTCCTGTAAATCCAACCTTCCCAATTTCTAATATATTAGCGTAAGCAGATCCGAGTTTCCAAGCTGTCAGCAAATGGTTCAAATACAATTTTATTAAGGTCTTTAAAACATTAAACTGTTTGAAATGCTCTTAGGTGGACAAAGATGCGCCTCTTTTCTCATTGATTCTATATCATTGTATATTATTTTATGCGTGTTCTTATGTGGAGTGGTGATGATACAATGTACATTATTCCGTTCAGAAATCTTACGAGTTTATAGAAAGAGAGAGAAAGTCTGTGCGGTGCGCCGTACCATTTATTTAACTCATGTAGCATGTAGAATTCTACAGTTACAGAATTTTAATTAAGTTACCTGAGCACGGCTCGTGGCTAAGCCAGTGACAGGATCCACCAACTGTACTGTAAGGGGCGTCAAAAACTTCGCTATAGTCATTGGCTCGGACCAATGATAGCACAGTTTGGCCGATTACCCTTCGTCTGCCTTGCTAAGTCTATGCAGTTCGTGGACAACTAGGTCACCTACTTTATTAGGTGTTACATATCAACGAAGATTATATCATCGAGAAGACCTCTCTCTCTCTATCGCGCACGTTTTAATTGTTCTAGGGCTTCCCGCCATGTTGCTTGAACGTCCCTCTCTGTTCCCGCATTGAGGGTACCCAGTAATACCTCCCACTGCAAATTAACGGGGGAAAGCGGTTAATATCCCAGCATGAGGGAAGACGGAGTTCTTTTTTGACTTTTGTGATAAGCCCTAATGAACGCAATATTCAAGGAAGTAAGGTGGGAATCCCGACCCTTGTGATAAACATTGTAGAAGGCAATCAACGATGATTTGAGGTTCCTATGAAATCTTTAGGCGTTTGATGGTTGAGGATAATAAGGGGACGTGGTGACGTGTTTAATCCCATACCGAAACACATAACACGAAAAATCTTTGAGGTAAACTGACTCCCCATATCTGAATCTAATATACAAGGGAATCCAATTTGCTAAAATAACACGGTCTAAAGCTTTTATTATGGTGATAGAAGTAGCGACTATCAAGGGGATTAACCACACACAATTAGAGAATGGGTCAATGGCAGTGAGGAAAATACAGTTTCCTTTCTTAGAATGAGGCAGAGGTCCGAATAAGTGATAAAGACCCTTTCAAGAGGGAAAGTGGCAACATTACTGAACAACGTCCCGTACTTGGTGTTTTGAGCGGGTTTGGCCCGTAGACACACAATACATTCTCTTACCTTTTTTCGGAATTCGGCCTCCATAAAATTCCAATAAAAACTCCTCTTTATTTCAAGGGTTAGTGCGGCTTATCCCTAGGTGTTCTCTAATGGGGGATCCATGAAATTATTCAAAGAACATCCTAGTTAAATGCTATGGAACAAATACCTTCTAAACTGAACGTAAACTTGGTTTAATTAAAAGGGTTACGGTTTTTTAACTTTGAATTAGCAGGTTGCAACCTAGACTCACACTCTCCGATTATTTTTTAGAATTCCATGTCCTTCCTTTGCGCCTCACTCAAGGGCGTGAATACTTTCGGGATGCTGATGAGTACTCCCAGGACGAAATTACTACAGTTAACCAGGGTTTGTTGGGTTGGATCGGGTTCTTCAAACATTCTTGACAAATAATCGGCCACTTTGTTGTCGTTACTCGGCACATGAGCGATCTTGAACCTAAGGGACTGGAGCTTAGCAATCCAACGTCCAATCTTCCCGATTTGTCTTGGATGGTTTAGTAGACAAGACAAAGCCTGGTTATCAATCTGGAGATCAAATGTACATACGCCCTAAATTTATCGATAGTGAAAACTATTCCCGGTGCTTCTAACTCAAAGGTAGAATAATTCCGCTCGCGTAGATGCAACGTTCTGCTCGTATACGCAATAGGCATAAGCAAACTTTCCGTCTCTTGACAGAGCACTGCTCCGAGACCGGTTGAACATGCATCCATGTGAAGTACAAATTTTCTTTTGAAATCAGCCATTCATAATACTAGGGGGCCAGAAAAACCGAGTTTCAAAGCCTCGAACGCGGATTGGCATTAAGGTGACCAATTGAACGGGACTTCCTTATTCTTAAGATGGTAGAGGGGTGAGGCTATACTGGATAGGTTTGGGACGAATCTTCCAAAAAAAACCTACCCTTCCAAGAAATTTACTCAATTTTTTTAAAAGTTATTTGGTATTTTGGGTAATTTCTTGTGGGCCCAGTACGCTCAGGATGTATTGAGATTCTTCGGTGTGACACCACGTGTCCCAAATATCCACTTTCATTTACGGCTAATTTTATCATTTGGGGTTGACCGTCAGGTTTTCTTCCCGAAATTTTTCCAGCACCTCCCTAACATGAATGGCGTGAGCCTCTAAATTATCCTAGTAAACAACTAGATCATCTAGATAGTTAAATACATATTCAAACAGGATGACAGAGAAGATGGTATGGTAACGAGATTAGTGTTTAACAGTGGGACCGGCGCTCTCTCATTGCTTACCCTGGCTGCAATCCCTGTTGTCTTTGTATCCCTCCTTGTCTAGCAGGGGGGAGGAGCACACGTCTGGAAGGGTCTGGGTCCTTTTAATTTTGGTCTAGTATTCTAGAAGTGGAGGATTCTAGACCCTTATCTGGGACCACTCCTACACGGTCATCGTTAATCAGTGTCACAACTTGTGAATGTGAGGAATGCCAGGCCTCCACCGTGGTTTGGATTCCACGTTAAACTGTAGGTCCTCCATTTCATTTCACAATCATTCTACCATTGCACATTAGCGTAAGTGCGTATAAACCGAACGGGTAGTAAGACGCGGTGCTAATGATGATAATAATAATGATAATCAGTGTGCTCAGTTCTTGGTTCTCAACCAGTGAATCTGGGAGTCCCCAGTCCGAGTTGTGGACTGTGAAGTGAGTGGACCTGCGTGTCCAGTGTGCGTACCGGCGTGTCCAGTGAGTGGACCTGCGTGTCCAGTGTGCGGACCGGCGTGTCCGTGTGGCGTACCGGCGTGTCCAGTGAGTGGACCTGCGTGTCCAGTGTGCGTACCGGCGTGTCCAGTGAGAGGACCGGCGTGTCTAATCAGTGTGTGTATGTATGTTAGTTTTAATATTCAAAACCTTGAATATTCCGTGGGCGTTTTCATTCGTGTTTAATTAGCAACCCACTCCAGTATCCCTAAAATAACTCGTGGTTCGCAAGGTGACGTGTGACCAGCCCCCATGACCCTCCCAGGTCACACGCACCCTACGTTAGAGTATGTAGTAGGCAACATAGGGTTTGAGCCCCAGTACTCAGACAAAAAGGGACATAATTAAACTCTAAAAGGACGCACTGAGTAGTAAAGATCGTGTACGGCTTCGACTCCTCTGACAAAGGAATTTGGTAATACGCCCTATTTAAGTCGATAACCGTATAAAACCGCGCTTTCCCTAGATATTGGAAAGCCATGTCAATAGTAGGTAGAGGGGTGGCTTCGAGTGGCGCGAGTCCCAGACCGGTTTTACCATTGCTCTTTACAATAGAGAGTTTTACAAAGCCAGACAAGTGTTAAGTTTTTGTAGTGACTTGACTACTTTGAAGAATAGCTCAAATTTGAACAACTAATTCGAGCAACAAACTTAATTTAATTTTTTTTTGTAATCAGTAAATGTTATATTATATATCAAATTAACATCATTGAGTGTTCTTATTTAGGATTCTATTTATATATAAAAAAAAACAAGAGTCAGGTCATTTTGACACCAGTACCATAACAGCTATGTGTCACAAATCCACCTTACCAGATAAGGGTTAAAATATTTATCGTGTTATTAAGATATTTTGGTTCATTAATTTAGCACCAAGTCTTACTAACCATTCGGGTTATACGCTTAAGTACTAATTACGCTAATGAGTTAGGTATTGGGAAGGTTGAATTTAGAGGAAGTTAACCCGCACTTGCGCGGAGGAACAGTGGAAAACCATTTAGGGAAAACCACCCCCAATTCACCCAACCGAAATTCTAACCTCGATCTCCCCACCATCAATAGTCTAGCTCAACACGAAACTAGCGCGTTAGCTAACTACGCCTCGGAGGTGGTTTTAGTTAGGGTCTAATATTATAAATTAATGTGATAATTGGAAAAAATGGTGGGTTTTTCAAAACTACTTTAAGTAGCTTACTATAAAGTTATATTATCTTAAATTAATCGGTGACCATGGTAAAACAAACAAAAAAATCCTCCTTCTCAAGCAAAAGAAAAAATAAAGTTTTTGGTAATATTACAAAAGTAATTCCCAAGCCTAAGAAAGAAGCTGTATCTGTCCCAAAGTAAATATTGAATGTTAACGTAAATTAAACTCTAAGAAGGTAAAGATTTTAAAAATTAATAAAACACACTTTCAGTTAAACTATTATAAAATTATTCATACTACATATTACCATCATATTTACACTAGCAACATTTTTACAGATTATTTCTACATTTAATAAACAAATGTCCTAGCTACAAATGTCCTCTTTAAAAATTATATATATCATTGGTAGTTTTCTCATATATACAAAATATATTTATCAATGAACCTTCTGTTAGCTAAGCCCACTACGTGTATGTCTGTAAAAACATGTTGGTGTTCGTGTGTTTATTAATAAATCAAATGTTGCATAACATTACCAAGAATAAAAATACACCCCGACCCCATCTTTTTTCATTTTCAAAGAAATAAACAAAAACCTTGTGTATTTAACTCATTAATTAGTAATTACTTTATATAAATACAACCGACTTTGTCTCTTGGATCATTGAAGCAATATAAACAAAACAAAGCCTTTATTCAATACAATACCACTTAGTATCATTAAATAATCTTGATACCATAACTCACCTATCTCTCAAAACGTTAGAACAGAATAAAATTAGTGTTTTTTGAATTGTGAAATGTATTTTATCAGATCTGATCTACATAGAAAACAATACGCTTACTAAATTTTTTATTGTGTCAGAAAAAATTGGTGGCTGTAGACTATCATGATTTTTATTATTAACCAGCAAACCCGCACGGCGCTGCCCGTGACCATCCAGTTATCTCTGAAACGTAATTATAAACCTCATTTTAAAGATAATTAAATAGCTAATTAAAAATTTAAAAATCCGGCATTGAGGTGCATTTGTACCCCCTTCCGTCCACCTTTGTTAAAAATTTCAGATCTCTGTGTGCCGTAGATAAGACTGGGTATCGCACACAAACAGACACACTAACAGACAAACAATTACTTTTATTTCATCACGTCGCCATTGCCCTAGTATGGTATTTTTCTAGTCTATATCGATGGTCGATACACAATTTTGTTAAAAATAAATAAAATATATCATTTAATTGGACTACACGGTATACCTTGGTTCCGTTATTGATTGCAATAATAAAATAATCACTTATATTATTTCTTGAACGTCTGCCTCTCCAAGACGTGTGCTTGAGAGACCTGATTGGCTGGTACGTTGCCATGGAAACAATAAACGAAGACAACGCAATAAACGGTCTATCTCACTTTGCCATAAAAACGATTAACCTAGACAACACAAAAACCACACGCTATCTCTATATAAAAGCGAAAGTCCTCACTGCCCTCACTCACTCATCACTAATTCTCCCACCTCCAAAATATCTAGAAGGCTGAAATTTGGTACAATTGTAAACCAGAGGATAGGCCTACTTACAAAAACTACGTAAATTTAAAAACGAATCTCCCGGAATTAGCGGGGTTTTGGAGGAACTGAAATTAAAAAAAAACAAAAAAACATAAGGGATGGTAGAAAACAGAAATTTAGCATGCAGGTAGAGATAGCACTAAAGCCTTAAATTATGAAATTTCAACCTCAAAGTTGGTAAAATAGGGAAGAGGGCTCAAAACTTACAAAACTACCTACTCATCCCTAATTCTACTACTTATCAAATAGCTAGAAGGCTCAAATTTTGTATAGTTTTACACCAGAGGATACTTCAAAAAACTACGAAAATTTCAAAATGGAGCTCTTAGAATAGGGGGGTCTAAAATTAGAAAAAAAACTATTAGGGAAGTTAGAAAATAGAAATTTGACAAGAAGGGAGGGATATCAATACAGATAATCATACAATTCTTAAAAATTGTGATTTCAAGGTAGGAGTTTGTAAAATTTTGGAAGGGGACGACTAGACACCAAATATATGTCTCAGGTTGCAATAAATATGGAATTAAAATAATGCATTACTTTTATGTACATTTAACGTAATAATTCCCAAAAAATATTGTTTAATTACATTTAAATGTCAATGTGGGTAATCGTGAGCGCTTTATGACGAGTCTACCTAAGCTTTCAATTTTACGAAACACTTGAAATGAACCCATGGTATAAAGTTCAACATATCTCAGGATATAATTTATATATTTAACAAAATAATTTTGCAGCTAATAATAACTGAGCAATAACGGGTTCACATTTACCCGAACTGTGTTCACAATTAATCTGGAATTGAGGGTAATTGTGAATGCCACTATGAAAAATATTAAACAGACAGGTATGGAAGATGTGGGCAATTGTGAATGAAGAGCATGTTATGCTGTTCACTTTTTCTCAGTTTCAAAAGGTTTTGGTCAAAAATAAACGTTCACAATTGCCTTCAATATCATGCAAAAATGTTCCAAAAAATTTAACTATTCTCTACTAGCACATTATGACCTGAAACGATATAAGAACGGATTAGGTATAATTAAACTTCAACCAATAAGTTAGCAAGTATAGGCCCTTGAACGAAATCAAATTAAAAAAATTAGCTGTAATTTTGAAAGATCTTTTAGAGGTTAATTAACTGAGAGTCAACAACAACTGAGGTCACTGAGAGTCGACAACTGAGGACAACTGAGACTCAACAACAACCAAGGAGGTCAAATGAGAGCCATAGTAAGGCCTAATAATTTTAAAAGTATACATTTAAAGTATTCAAAATATTAATAATGTATTTAGGCCTAAAGTAATAATTTTTGTCTGCGTTCACAATTGCCACCTAAATTGAAAAGTAGTGGGTAATGGTGAACTTGTAAATTAGGAGACTAACACAAAGTATAAAAGAACTTTTTAGAAACCAGATTATCCTATAGTTAAATACAAACTACAGAAATTGGGTTTCAACATGTAGAAGTTTTTTTGTACCTAGAAAAAATTATTTTGTGAGCCTATGCACCATTAGTTTATTAAAAAATACACAAGGTTTTTTTATAACTAATCTTGACATGAAACAGTGAAGATAAATGATTGAAATTTTTGCAGGTGATATAAAACTAACAACATTAAAAAAAATATTTTTCTTTCCACTAATAGTGAAAATGAAGAAATTATAAACAACGTTCACAGCTATCCCTGTTCACAATTACCCACATTGACCTTTTTAATGTATATTTAATTTAAAAATTGTCAGATTTAGGGGGGTGGGGGGTGGGGGTGGAACCAAGGTTGGAAAAAAATTATAATTTCCCCCAAATTGTTAAAAGAAAGGGGGGCTAAATTTGTTATCCCCCAACCTTAGCATCCCCTACAACATGTGCTATAAACATTCTCGTGGGCCTTTATGTAAATCACAGATCAAAAGGTCACCCAAAGTCACAATTATCATTAAAAACACACCTCCGAATAGCTTCTTGAAGCATATAGTATTTTAAAAAGTCTAGGGATGAACCCACCTTTTAAGCTTGGGGGGCAAAGCCCCCGAAACCCTCTTTGCTAGCTTGCTTAAGTATTTTTCAGTTTATATCATATCGGCTGGCAAGGTGTGGTTGAGACATATTTTAATTTGGTGTTGTTCTTTTTTCATTAGTCCTGATGATGATGATGATGATGATGATGATGATGATACCATTGCTGCATCGAAACATGTAGAATCTCAATGCGTTGCAGGGATTGAAGCATTCAAAGGAACAAGGGATTGCAAGCTAAGGAATGAATTCAATTTTACACTAACTTTTTTCATTTCTGTTAAAAATTCTTTATTAATTATAGATGAATTGTTTTATTCCCATTTCAACGCAGTTCAATTAACATATACATGTTTGGATTGTCTTGTCATATTACTGGCTAAAAGCAATTTAACTCAAAAGTTCACAATGTTTAATATTTTTTTTAAATGTTTAAAACTTTTTAGATGTTGGCTTGGGCTTAAGTCATTGTATTATGTATTTATTCAAATGATATTGACTTGTTATTGTGTTACAAAACTTTTTCATAAACTTAAATTTTGATGCCTATACGGTTGTTATCTTGCATCTTATATATTCATGTTTATATATTCTAGATTGACATAGTTATCAACTTTACCTAAAATTGAATTGTTCTACTATTAATAATACACTTTTATTGATGATTAATAATATACTATATTATACAAGTGTACAAACTGAAAGAATGTTGAATGAGCACTACAACAGCTATGTCTCATTTTGAAATAGAGCCCCGGCCTTACAAATATAGGCCGAGAAATAAAGGAGAAACCAGCCCTCTCCTTTCTTTGTATCGGTATTTTATTGTTTCCTGTGAGCTGGGCTGTGTTAAGGGAATCTATTTTTGGAAAGAATGTATACCTGCCAGTCAGTCAACCCCATAGGCGACGAACGAAATGTCTAGCTGTACACAAGTTGAATTATCAGGGGGGAAATGGAATTGAAGTTCTCTACAAGCACGAAGCGTAGCGGATTTGAAACAAAATAGAATGTATGGGAGTTCTCCCTTAATCCACAACGAAAACAAAATAATCAACCGTAAACATGGACCAAAGCTCTCAAAACAGCTGAGACAGACTGTACTTAAGACAAGGCACGAAATTTCGGTGACACACACAAAGCGCATTCTTGCAGTTAGCCCCTTTCTTATGAGAGCGCCACCCCCTGCCATCTTGTGATAATATTTTTAACTATTTAGAGAGATACTGGCACATTGCCCTATTCATCAGCTTGGCACATAGGTATATAAAGTTATCTGTCATATTAGAAGGACACTAGACACATACCACTTTACTTAAGATTTCAGATTATTTATGTATGTTAGTGCAATTATTATATTTATAATCTATGTTTCAATGGGTTATCTCTTAACAACATTTTAAATATCTTAGAAGAGGATGATTCAGTTTCAAATTAATATGCACAACTTACCTCACTACCCCTAACAAATGCTTGTGGGGACATTACATATGAATACTCCAGGAGGAGGATAATGTGTCATTGAATAACCTTGCTGCCTCACAGTTGAGAGCACATGCTAAGCTATAAATAGCTGATTTATCTCAGGAGGAAGACAATTAACTTCCTTATAGTAGGAGTTTGCCTAGCACTAGCCATGAGAAAGAATCAAGTAGACATAAATCAAGCAAGAACAAAACTTACTATTAGAAAAAGGCTGATAAGAATAAATAATCTATTGACTTTCCAAAAATAAGTGAGGTACCAAATCATGTATCACATACAGAGTATGTATATTAATGATGCAGTGATTGATTTACTAGCTACTCAATGTAATCGATACGCAGCTTTGAAGAATAAATTATGAGCCATTTCTTTGACTGAAATGAAATCGTTAGTTGAAATTCTTCTTCTCAGTGGCTAAACCACTGTTCTAAGAAGAATTATGCATTAGGAGTTTTCCCGTGACACAAATCATCAACTTGTTATGTATGTGCTTACAAGATATCTATTTTAATTTACTATTTCAAATATTAATTCTTGTAATAAATATTCATTGGATAGGAGTGATCGCTTTGCCAAAGTGCAGCCTCTTATTAACTTGCTAAATCAACATTTTCAATAATTTACGCCTCACTCAGAAAATCACAATGTAGATAAAACTATGGTGCCATATTTTTGAAGGCATTGCTCCAAATAATATATAAAGGGTAAATTATTAGATATGGATTTAAGTTCTGGGTAGGGAAAACCAGCTCATGATATGAAATCTGTATTGAGCCCTATCACTTTGCTAACTCATCTAATACAGAAGAAAATAGAGAGCTTGTTCTTAGAGCATGTGTGGTTCTTCAATATACATATGTTGTTCAAGACATAAATGACTTTCCTTATCACATATTCTATGGCAATGTTTTCACATATGAACCACCGTTTGAAGAGTTAAAACTAGAGGTTTGCGTGCAACAGGTACACTGAGGGTTGACCTTGTTAATAAATGTCCTTTGACTGATAAAAGGAAATGAGAAAAATGCAGCGTGGGTCACATGAGTATCAAACAACTCCTGGCAGAGATATTTTAATCATAAGATGAAATGAGAACAGCATTGTCACAATGCTATATAATGTGGAAATGTTGTACCCCGTTCCCTTTGCACAAAGATATTCTCAAAAAGTGAAGAGAAAAATTTCTCTACCCAGTCACACCCTTTACATGTTTACAACAACAATATGGGTAGAGTTGACCGATGTGATCAGAACACTGGCTTGTATCGTAGTGGTATTAGAGGAAAATTTGTTATGTCCCTCTTATCTTATCAAACACTTTATTGATTTGCCAATCCAAAATATTTGGCAACTTCAGAAGAGACAGCCAGGATCGATCTATCGACTAAACTTTTGAAGAAGAAGAATAACCAGCTCCTTCTTGGAAGAAAAAAAATCACTAATCATCTTCAAAGAGGATTAAAATAGTTTATAATACAGAAAACTTAGATTCCCGGTACGACCGACTCGAGTCACTAGACCATCTTGTTAGGCCACAAGGTAAACAAACAAGATGGCGTGTTTGTCCTTAGAAAGCTAGCACCAAATGTGAAAAGTGTGATGTAGTTAGCTCTTCATATCGACTGCTTCCCCATTTATCATAAGAAGTAGATTGATAAATGTGTGTACGAACAGTTTTCAGAATTTTATAATTTATTTATATCACCGAAGTTAATAGACTTTTAAATGTGTACATTTGTGGTATTTTTACTTAAACCATTCTTAAACAATCGTTTAAATTAGTGTATTGTAAATATTTTTATCTTAAAAACAGTACTACTCAACTATACAGACCACATGTGGCGAGTGATCTTTTAAAATGACACAATATTTAAGGACTTTAAAAACTAAAAAATAAATAGTCCGGTTATTAGTTTGTATTTTAAAACTATAAAATATATACAATTAAAATATTAAAAATGAAAAATATTATTTTCATACATAACTGGAATAAATCTACATTCTAATGATTTTTTTTTAAATATTCAAAAGCACTCGCTTCTACGCAACTAGTGTCGGAAATAATAAAATCTAGTACCTCCCCTCCTAAATATGGTTAAATTACTGCCTGACGTTCACTGTCGGTCCAACCTGATAGAGTTGAGGTATGTTATAGTTTAGTAAAAAACAACAACCGTACTGTCTTCCGATTTACCATAACACAAAGGGATTGATTGAATAAGAATACGTTCCTGATAGATAAAGTAAGTGGCTCTATATCACTGATATTAGCCTGAGCTGTTCTAAGGCTCTTATTTTATACCCTTAAATTTTCTAATCGACAAGTAAATCAGTCTCAAGTAGTCTGTGAGTCAACCTCCATCCTGATGACTTTAACTGAAGCCATAATTAATATATCTGATGTTCCTTACCCTTTGTTGTTGTTAGCCCTCAGACGATCAGTTTATGGTTGTTGTTTTTTCGGACACAAGCACATGGTTTTACCTTGTTTTGTTCAGAAGCGCTCCCAGGGGGCGCAAAACAAGACCTCAAATTAATTTTCAAACATTTGGCAGATTAGGACAATACCAAATTGCTTTCAGGGCCATGTAATTTTCAAAATATCTTCAGGCAAAGACCATTCTAAATAGCTTCTAGGGCATCCATTTAAAAAACAATCTGGGGAAAGAATACTTTAAATAGCTACTTGAGGTAACACATTCTAAGAAAATATCAGGCCAAGGACTATTTCTAAAAGCTTATAGAAGCAGTTACATTTTGAAAATTTTCAAAGGAAATACCCCTCCAAATAGCTTCTAGAAGGATCACTTTTACTTGCAACATTTTTCTGGAAAGGATCCTTGGATTCTAATTTAGGTTGGAGGGAAAGACTCTTTATTTTTCTAACTCTCCCCTTCCCCCTAAACTAATGGGGTTCCTCCCAAATTCGAGCAAAATATTAAAATTGTCCCGTTTTGTGGGGAAACATTGTGTGCTGATATAATCAGTCGGTTCAGAAAGTGCACGTTAAATACCTTAAATAAATGAGGAAAAAAAATTGTGGGGAAAATATTATGTTAAGCTTACCATTACACGCATTAAAACTGCCCCAAAAATTACAAATTGGAAAAAGTTCTGTAAAATTAGCTTTTATATACTATCCAAGCTAAGGTCACTTACATTTTTGTAATCGTTGCCCTTAGCTACGATGAAAAGATTTAAAATAGCATCTAGAGGCATTTAATAAATCATAAATTGTTTTCATCTGCTGTAGTTATGTAGTATTAAACACACATCTCTTCCGAAATTCTATTCTGAACAAAGCCTCGATTGTTTGCCTCCTCCCCCAAATAAAATGTCTGGGTTCGCCATTGATTCTAGTACTAGCAGAGTTTCAATACTAATCCTTCAATGGGTTTCGTCTTGCCTTCTATACAGACTAAAATTAATGACAACATGTTTCGTTTTCTTACATTAATTGCCGAACTAATCCTCTCCACTGACATCAATTGTGGTGGACCCCTGTCCCTGAAGGGGCTCACTTGTCAAGATGGGTGCGAAAGAGATATTTAGGGGTGGGCAAATTAATAGCATTGAAACTGATTTTAATAGGGGTTAATAATAATAATAATAATAATAATAATAATAATAATAATAATAATAATAATAATAATAATAATAATAATAATAATAATAATAATAATAATAATAATAATAATAATATAATCACCGCGTCTTACTACCCTTTCGGGTTATACGCTGGTTTATTATAACAGTATTAAGAAGAATGGCTGACAATTGAATATACTATTGTGATGGATATTATGTCTAAACTAGGGGAAAAAGTAAGGTGAACCCATAAGAGTTCTAAATAGAACCATCATGTCACCAACCCACGTTATTCTAACTGGAACTAGATTGTTCCCCGGTCAGTCCCCTTAAACTTGATTACTCATGTTCACCTCCTGGCATGACAAATACGACTCTCGGTCTTTAACAATGTTTGTTAGTTCCATAGCACTGATTGAAATCGTCTAAGCGATTATATCAATCCTCCACCACTTAATACTGATTTTTTTTTTGGAAGCTATATATCTTGGCTATATAACCCACTCAGTGATTTAGAGCCGACCAATCAAAAACAATTACTTTTTTGACCTAACCTGATTTATAACACGTGTGACAAACTCTCTTTCGCGGCATTGTTTCACACGCATGGTTGTGAGACTTGGTACTATTATTTATTACTATTTGTTTATGTTACTGACACCGGATGGCTTACTTTGACAATGTCTTACATTACATATAACGAGTGCAACAGTCAAGTTTCAGAATATTAATAGAACGCTTACAATAATGACAATATTTATTATTTTTAATCACGGTTCTTCACTGTATCACTCTTTAACAGCAATTTTATTAAAAATAATTATTTATTTATTATTTTCTTAAGTTATTAATCTTACATGTTGAATTATCATGTATGTATCAGTGCTGGACTGTTATTCCTCTTGTGACTGTTGGTCGCCACTGTAGTGAAGGAAATTGAATTAAAATTTATTATTATTATTTTTATTATTATTACTATAAGTCTCTAAAATATAGTTGATTCATAAAAAAAAATAAGATTTCTTTCTTAAGGTAAAAGATAAGCTATAAACAACACATAATTTTTTAGTTGTATTTTAACATATATTTAATTATTTTAAAATACATCTTTGCCATTAACTAGTACATGCATTTTATTACTTCACAATTTAATTTTAAATTTGACTACATTTTACGTAAAAGTTAAATTTGGTCAAATGATTGAAACTATTCCAGCTAAGAAGAATATGACATTTGTATCACTTAATATTATATTTAATATACCCTTCAATTTTTTTAATAAGATAGAAAATATTTTATAGGCCTATAATATATTTTAAATGTGTTATTGAATAAAAATCACAAAAAATATTAACTACATGACTATATTTTCATTTAGTTAATATTAATGATTTTAATTAAAGAAAGGAGATACTTATCCTGCTATGAATATCAATGAAAGATTATTTTTTAAATAGTTATATAAATTTGTATGAATATTATGAAATAATAACAAATAAACAATAAATGTTTTCAGCTAATATTTATTTTTGTCTTACAAAATACACATCAAATTAATGGCAAATTAATAATCCAAATACATAGGAAATAGTATCATCTGAGAAAACTTGTGACCAGATAAATAATCTTCTTACCAAGAATAAAGCTATTCTTTGACTATAAACATTTTGATATATATTATTCAACCTATTGTCAAAACTTATCAATACTCATACATACCAATTTAATAAATTAACGTATAAAAATATATAACGATTAATGTGTTTTTTAACTCTTCTAAAAATCATTTTTATATTTCAAATATATATATATTTTTCGTATTTATATTATACAAATGCGTTTATTTCCGTTAAAGTGTAGGGGTAAAAGTTGACAAAGTGTGTTATCTGTTTATAATTGATCTTAGTACCAATAATATAACTAGTAACACTAAATAAAATTTCAATTCAAATGCATATGCATACAATATAAATTAGTTATAAAATTTACTTGTGCCATTTAATGATTAAATGCTAAACTGTAGGTATAGAACTAATTACATTTTAAAATAGTCATACAAAATGTAAAACATTTGAAATGTCTTTAATTAACAAATTTTTAAAATGAATAGAATAATCCAATTTGTATATCTCTTAAAGTAGTTTATTATAAATTTTATATAATATTTAATTGAATATAGGTAGGCCTTACTGCTATTTATCATTCTTAGGATTTAAAAAATGCTGTACACATTATTAATAATATTTATTACTCATGCTGAGTTTAAACAGGAAATATATTATTGTAAACATGTGTAATATGATACAAATGAGATAGTATCGATCGCTATGTCTTCTTTATATCTAAAGCTATAATAGTTCACAAAGCTTGATCAAATATGTCAAAACTAAAATAATGAAATAATTATAGTTTTAATTATATTCATAACTCTTTTTAATTAGATTCTATTCAAACAATTAAGTTATATATATTATTGTTATTATTATAATATTATGATTTAACTACTAGTTTGTTATTTGTTATTTTTGCTATTTTTTATTTTTATCATTATTAATTACAATTTTTTCGTAACTATTCATCAGTATATATAATTATATAGCTATTATTGTTTATCTCATTTTCTAGTGTAATTATATATATTTGTAAGGTACTTGTGTACTGTTCAGTGATAGCCTGTTATAGGTCTTACGACTGTTGGCCAGCACTATAGTAAAAGAAGTTGAAATTGAAATTATTATAATTATTTATAAAGTATATAAATGTTAGCTGATCACGTTTGATCACCTTTATGATTTGTTTTTGAATTTATGATCTCTCACTAACATAAACTCTGAAGATAGACTGTTCTCATTTATCTAGAACCTGTTTGGATAAACTTCTACTTATAGTCTTTATCAGAGCATGTGTAAACATTGCAACAGTCAGGATAGGGCTTATCTTTTACTCCAGACTGCATCAGCTCACACTGGCCACTTGCAATCATATCCATGTCATATTCCACACAGCTGAAACCCAAGCGTATCAACATTAAATCATTATTATTATTATTATTATTATTATTATTATTATTATTATTATTATTATTATTATTATTATTATTATTATTATTATTAGCACCGCGTCTTACTACCCGTTCGGGTTATACGCACTTACGCTAATGTATAATGGTAGGATGATTGTGAGATGAAATGGAGGACCTACAGTTTAACGTGGAATCCAAACCACGGTGGAGGCTTGGCATTCCTCACATTCACAAGTTGTGATTAATACACATCTCGTCAGAGGTGAAGGAAGGGTCTGGCAATCAGATAAATCTGTGCCGGGACCGAGGATTGAACCCCGGACCCTCAGCACAGAAGTCCGACACCTTACCCCTAGACCACCAGGTCACCCAAACATTAAATCAAACTTACATTTGGCGGAAACAAAGAGATTAATTATTTATTTTCTTTGGTGTTATTCCTTGACATATAATATTAACACTCACGTTTCCAGAAACACCAGAATTATACTGGACCAAGAAAAAAATTACCTTACACACCATAGCCCATGGGTTCCCTTCCAACACTTTACTTAAAGTCTAATTAAAATAAAACGTGAACAAAATATTGTACTAATTTTAGTTACTTTAAGCTGGACGAATTTTATTCTATACAAATAGTAGAATCATTCACGGTTATGGGAAAGGTCAGCTCAGAAATAGGTCTAAATGATATTTTGGTATAATATTTTCAAGTAGTTTCAAATACCCAGAATAGTGGTCAGAGTAGAGTTTACAAAATAAAATGTGGGCTCACTTCACATTTAACCTCTCTTTCATTAGTCCCATTTGTTTAGCCAAAATCAGATAGTACCTACTTTGTTTATGTTTTTTTTTTAAATAAATTGACTGATTGTATGCACCTGTTTAATAAATTAGAATATATTATGTTATCTCAGATCTAACTAGTAGGGTTGATTGCTGCACACTACATTCTAACGTTGAAAATTGTAACTAAATATGCATTTTTTCATTTTTTTTTACCTAACGGTTCATAAGTCACAAAAAACATAAATTGGATTAATTCTTGGGTGGAGGTGGGAGAACTAATATGTATTTAAGGTGTTATTGTAATAACGTATCAATTAGCTCAAATGTCACAAATGAGTAACCACTAATCAGGGGTGGATCCAGGGAATCTAGTGGGTGAAAGAATTTTATATTAATACTGTATGCTGGGGAGGGGGACTTTTTTTTTTAAGTTAGGGCCACCGAATTATTAGAAATCATTTGACGGGCCACTGAAACCAAACTACCCTTCCTCACCACCATCTTACCACATGTATTACCACGTAACACATTTAATATCTGGTCAAGAAAATAATTTTCCTTGCTCCTATTTATTAAAAGTATTACAAACATATATTAAGGTTATTTTATAAGATTTTGTTAAAAAAAAATGTAACCCATGTACGTGTAAGCCAGTCGTTTTATTTAGATTCAATTATATTTACATTTTAATAAAAAAAATTAAGTTAATTGATATGACAAAAAATATTTCTTCACTAGAAATTAAAAGAAAATTAAAGGCAAATTTAAATATCTATACAATACAAATGTTACTTTTTGAGCCTGCTTTTCACTTAACATTTATCCACTAAAAACGCTAAATCACAAAGCCAATCTGGATAGTTAGGACTTTAAGTAAATTACATTCCACATGCATACACACGTTTCAGCTACAAAAATGAAAGTATCTGGTCTCTTAGTTTGAAAAAACGTGAAAGCACTTTTCCCATAGAAAGCCACCTCAGTTTTGAAGTAAATGTTCACCATTGTATTTTCCATCTCATCTGAAAGCAACGTCAGAATTGATCTCACATATAAAAGTTGCTTTCCAACGAGAGAGAAAATACCGCTTGTTTCCCATGTTCAGTTGTGATTTTGACGTGGTGTAGGATACAAGCGGCTGTTCTAGACAAGTGGCGTGGGAATTTTACCGCGCGATTTTTTTTATCTCCCTGTGTGAACGCTCCCATTTGAACCAATGTATCTCAGCGGATAAAATTCGCCCGACAAAAACATCGCGCGATAAAATACCTCTCGTATGAAACGGAACTAAAGCTAGCTGTCTGGTGTATACCTAGCCATCAAATTAAGGGTAGTTTATCAATGAGTGATTTTTTTTTAATTACAAATTTTTCGAAAATTACTCTAATGATTTTGTTTAAAAGTGATATCTATTAGTATTTGACTTCCAAAATAACACTGTATGCTTGGTTTTTGGGTGAAAACTTGTTAAATTATTATTTAGCACCACGTCTTACTACCCGTTCGGGTTATACGCTAAAACTCGTTTAAGAGTGGTTTACCGAAGAGTGATTTTAGAAAATTCGAAATATTTTAAAATAGCTATAACGATTTTGTTTAGAATGTATATTTTAGAAGTGTTCGACATGACAAATAAAACTGTATACATTTCTGATTTATTTTGAATTCGTTTAAGATTAGTGTATTGATGAATTTATCTTTAAAATTGAATACAAAAAAAACAGCTTTAATGATTTGGTACAACATGGGTATCTATAAAGGATGACTGATTTTTGTAAAATTATATATATATTTTTAAAAATAACTCAAACAAAATTTTTCATAATTGGTAGAGGGAGAATATTTTACATTATCAATAATAATCTAGACTTATTTTTCTAAAATACATTAATATTTAAGGGTAGTTATCTACGATAAATCACAGAAAATTTATAATTTTTTGAAATTGACCTTAAAGATTAAATAATAAATTTTTATCTGGTGACAGTTTTTCTTATAAATAAGAATAGGATTTTATTTTTAAAAACTTAACATAATTTAATGGTGATTTATAAAAACTTAATTTTTTTAAATTTGATTTTTGTTGAAAAATATTTGAACGCTTTGGCTTAAAATTTATATATAGATTATCATTGTTGTGATTAACAAGTTGATTTATTTGGTTTTATGAGGAAAACTTAGGATAGTAAATTGATAGCTTATTTAGGAAAATTTTATTCCAAGCTATATAAGAGAGTCTTGCCACTTATTTTATTAGTGTAGGCTATTATAGAAAATGTTGGAATGTGGATCATTATGAGTGGATACAATTCAGTTGCCTCGTAATTGTTCGGTTCTTTTGGAGACAATTGGGAGAATTTGAAGATAAATTTAATCTGCGTACTATCAAAATTATTTAAAAAAACACAAGTTTACGCACTCTTTTTGTTGATTAATTTCATACAGAACGATTAATTGGATTAACTAGGATAGTGCCCGTGTATTAACTATTAATGTTATTTCAATGGTAGAGGGTGATCTATAACCATAATGTGGAGAATAAAAGTTTATTGTCATGAGGTTAAGTGATCAATCACAGTAATAGGAAGGATCTTTTTTATTCTAATGGAAGGACATTATCATTCACCATTAAGTGTAGGATTAATGTTATTCTTTCAATTATCCTGACTGGAAGAAAAATGTATAGTAAAATAGTAAATATATTGATATTCCTGTTGTTTTGGTTGGGTGAGCTGCACATTACACCCAATGTTAAGTTAATGTTCAAGTTAAAAACTAAGAAATTAAACCATTCTAGCTATTTCAATTCCTTTTTTAAATGCACGTTGCCTTTTAGATTTGTTTTTAAAAATGTGAAGTGTGCACTTACGTGAATGCAATATATTCAGCCTTCTTCTTGCCGTCTGAACCAACAATGACGTCACACGTGAAGATGGCACATTCAGTTGGATGAGGGTATGAACCTTTTTTGTAATACTTGTTGGCTTCACGCAAGTAGCATTGGGGCTCATCTGGATCCTCTTCTAATTCTGCTGCTCCTAAAGAAACAATATATTACTTATTGTACATTTTACTAGAGTACAATATTTGTGTACTGAACTGTAGTTTTTAAATCCCTGCATATTTCCAGTATTTCAAGTATATTTTCTTAAACAATATCACGTATGTGTCAAAGGCTTTCAAAACCAAGCAAATGTGGACCATTTTTCTAGTGTTATTTTCCGTTCTAACGTAAAAGGGATAATAGGCCCAAAGCCAATAATAATAATATGTTATAAAATAACATTTTCAACCACGTCCTGTTAACTCTCCTGTCAACGCCTAAAGTAATGTGCTAGTGAGGTAGGATTAATAATGTTGAATAGAAAGGGTATGTACCCAAATTTACTTGGAGAAAGGTGGGAAACAATTTAGTAATAAACACCCACCATCCTCTCGTGTTAATACTAACCCTAACTTCCCCTTCACAGGCAAACCGTACTAGAATAGCATGATATATTTAACACGTGAAATTTGATTCATGTATCAAATATTATCACTTTTACATTTATATATAAGCTATCTTATTAGACAGAAGTATCTATTTATTTGCTCCAAGGTTTGAATCAGCTTGGAATGACTGCCTTCGTAGACTATTTTATATTCTCCTAAATATCATTTGACCAATCATACACAATATGATGTAGTTATCGAAGGTTTGTTTGTTGACAACAAGACAGATTTAATACCAAGGGAGAGGAAACAATTTACTAGTAAAGACTTATAAAGTGACAACTACCCATAACCCATCTCTGTTAGTAAATATAGGCTACGCACCAATTTGATATATTGATATACATTTTATTGGTTGATCTTTTCACGCTAAATGTATGAGTTTGAAACTGTCTAAAATATAAAATATTATGTTTAAAGTTTTTAAAAGGTTTATAGTCCTTTACTGTAAAACTGAAGAGTTTAAATGTGTATCTATTAACATATTTCAAGGGACAATATGTATATTTACATATGTATATATGTTTATATGTATGTATATACAAGTATATATATGTAGTATTATAAGCTGTCGGATGATAACATGTTGGTGATATTTACGCGGTTGTTTGAGGAACTGCGTTCACTTTGTTTTGACACTAATCCCAAGAATTGTGCAGCCTTAGATGAATTTCTTCAGTTCATCCAACATTTTTCTTTCCCCCAAGCAATCTAGAGCAACTAGACCTGAAAATCTCCCGGGGAATCAGTAATCGAAAATTACTCTCAGATCCAAACACTAAGGGGCTGACAAGGATGATTTTCAGACCTTTAGATCATAGACCAAGTTCACGAGAGTCTTAAGACCAGATATTAAAATATTCACTAGGAAAGGTGAAAACTCTTCCGTCATTCAGCTGTTGGAAGCAAATGTACATTTCCAACAATTCCGTAAAGAAATAAACTTGTACTTAGGGTAAAAAATAATTTTTTGTTAGTTTTCAGATGACAGATTTTTCAAACACTTAAAATATTTTACAAATGGCTCTAACGATTTGGTTCTAAATGGGTATCTTGGGAGTGTTTTATATAACAAATAGTACTGTTTACTTGTTTTGGGGTAAAAACTCATTTATGGGTAGTTTACTGATAACTGTATTTTCGAAAACTTGAAATATCTTACAAACGGATCTAATGATTTGGTTCCAAATGGGTATCTTGGTAGTGATTAGTACAGGAAAAAACACTGTATACTTGTATTTGGGGTATACACACATTTAAGGGTAGCTTACTGATGATTGATTTTTCAAATTTTGGAACATTTTACAAATAGCTTCGATTTGGTTCCAAATGTGTATTTTAGGAGTGTTTGATATGTTTATTAAAAATGTATGTTTATTTTTAGGGCATAAACTCATTAATGGGTAGTTTACTGATGACTGATTTTTTTTAAACTGAAAATATTTATAAATTGGCCTTAACGATTTGGTTCCAAATTGGTATCTTGGGAGTGTTTGATATGACAAATAACCCTATATACTTTGTTTTGGGTTAAAGTTCGATAAAGAGTATTTTACCTAGGAGGGATTTTTGAAAATTCAAATTATTTTTAAAATGCTGTAACAATTTTGCTTAAAATTTTTATCTGGCGAGTGTTTGACATGAACATGACAAATAAAGCTGTATTCTTGTTTTGGGGTTAAAGTTTTGTAAAGGTTAGTTTACCAATAATTACATTTTTATAATTTGAATATTTAAAAAATGACTAGGGATTTTTTTCAGAATGGGTATTGGGAGACTATTTTGTAATAATAATGTATCTTTATTTATACAGAATAAATTAATTTAAGGGTAGTTTACTTGCAACAATATAGGTCTATAGAAAATGTGAATGCTTTGGAAATTGACATTGAAGATTGAATTCAAAATAACGTTCTGTGAATAATTTTTCATAATAAATAAGAATACAATTTTATTTTAAAATATAAAACATAAGTTTAGAGAATTTTACATAATTTTTTTTAATTTGAATTTTATTGAATATATTTGACCAAGATAATTTAACATAATTTTTTTAAATTTGAATTTTATTGAATATATTTGACCAATATGGTTTAAAATTTATATATATATATATATATAGAGTGTTTAGGTATTTTAGAAGATAATGTGTATGTTTTTATGAGTAAGACTTATTTAAGTATATTATGCTAAAAATCTATTTTTAGAATTTTTTTTTCGAAGCTATAATACACAATATGAGAAAGTTTGTGCGATTGTGTCGTAACGTTTATTTAGGTTCTTATTCACATAAAACGTAAAGATTCATCATAAGCTCGAAATCGATTTATTTCACGATCACAATACTTTCTCTTAATATGAGAAAGTGTAAGGACAATTTTATACATACACAAGGTACTCGGAAACTCACAGCCAAAACTGGACATTTAGTTTGTTTGAACCAAATGCAATACGACACCTGTACACCTACATCCGGAAAACTATGCTAATACCATTAAATTCTGTTCAAAGTTTCGGCGTACAGCACCGGGAGATAATAGCTATTCAAGCATACAACAGGTTGCACAGGAGCTAGGTGCTTGGCACTACACCTCGATATTTTGGATCATGGCAGCAGAACATACCACAATTAATAGTAAACAACACACCAGTCCATCTAGAAAGGCGAATACTTATTGTGGGTCATCATTAACGGTCTTACATCACCGAAAGTGCTTGCCATTATTACACGTGCAGTGCCGCATGCCTAACTCCTATGCAACTTGTTGTAAAGACATGCTTGAGAGCTTTGCTCTCCCAGCGCTGTACGCTTTAAGACGATCAGCCCTTTTCATTTGGCGTGGAAATGCAGAACCATGGGAAAAAAAGGTTATCTTCAAGAATTTGTATTGTTTTGCATTTTTTTTTAAATGGGTTGTTCAATAATAGTAACATGTTGATTAAGTTATACTTTTTATATACACATCTCCTCTATAATTTTAACAATGATCAAATATCGATAAGATTGACATTTTTCAATAGAAAACTGCTGGCTTCATAACAAAAAATAAGAAAATGTAACAATAAATAAACATCGATACATTATCCTAGAAGGGGTGTTGAAAATATTAACGTACAAATTTCACTTATTCTTGAGAAAACTTTAATTTCCAAACGTATGATTTCTCCGCAAGACCTGTCCGGTAGCTAGCGCCATCCACGGTTTTTGTGATCCATCTGTTCTTGTTGACGCTTATGGATACTTTGGTCGGCCACCTGACAGACTGGCACTAGAAATTGAATGAACATGGCCGCCATTCCTTCTAAAGAGTGACGGCCCTCTTGAGGCGCTGAGGAAGTGTTTTTTTATACTGATACCTGTGAGATATTGTTTATTTTTCTGCGTTATTGTGATTTGAGAAGAATGGTAAGAAAAGAAAGTACACGTTTGACTGTTGGTGCTAAAAGAAAGCAATGTAAGGGAGGAAACACTAAAAAAAAATTGGATGTTAGCTCAAAGCTATGTAATTTATTTTAGTGCCATGTCTTACTACCCGTTCTGGTTATACACCAAAGTCATGTAATATATAGTAATAATAATAGCTAAAATAGTAGTAGTAAACTTGTTTAGTAAAATTATAAAAAAGGTACTTACTAAATCCTAAAGAAAATCCTTTTATAAAATGATATAATTTTTCTACATATTTTTTTTATCATCGCGTTTCACTATCCATTCGGGTTATACGCTTATGTACTAATTACACTAATAGGTTAGGGATTAGTAAGGCTTAACTTAGAGGAAATGCACCCTCTTTTGCGTGGAGGGAGAGTGGGAAACCATTTAGGGAAAACCACCTTCAGTGCACCCAACCAGGTTCGAACCCCGATCTCCCAATGTTAAATATTTTATTCCGGCAATGATGTCAAGTGTATATTGCCATCGCCTTTCTGTCTTTAAAACTCAAAGAATTTAAAAAAAAATATTCTAGTGACAGAACGAGTGCTTTCCATTTGAAACAATATATTATTCTCTCGGGTTTGGCAACTACAGGGCCTGAAGCACCCAGTGAAAGATATCAGGGTTCGAGTCTATGTTGGGTACACAATCTAAATGTCAAGCTCATCTAGTTATGACTTTCCGATAGTGGGTGAGGTTGGGGATTTGAATACCTACTGAGGTGTAAGGGAAAGGCGTCCAAGAGTACGCACTTAATACATTTTAAGTTATAAACACTATATTTTTAAAACTTAATCAATAAAACACACATGGTTATATCTAATGCTTTGTGCTTCTTTATATTACAGCACGAAACCTCAAAATAATCTTATATTAACAGATAAAATAATGTTTTTATTGAGATGTGTAAATGCGTACTCTTATACGCCCTATAGTCTAAGAGTACGCATCATGTATTCCAAGAGTACGCACTAATCTTCTAAGAGTACGCACTAGCAGTTATCACACACAAACGGTCCATTCTCATCATATACCGAACATGCTTCATGCCACCATCCAGAACAGCTGCCACACTGCACTCAGTATTCTTCAAACAATTCTCCACAGCCTCAATAAAAAGATTGTTTTGATAGATTTTGTTAAGGATGCTTTCTTTGATGTAGATGGCTTCGAAAAATCAAGTTTCTTTGCAGCATTTTCCATTTTTCTCTTATTTCTTTGATTTTTCCTCCTTCTTTCTCCAATTTCTCCTTTTCTTTTTGTAGCAGACAATTTTTAAATGGTGTTGCTACAAAACTTCTGACTTTTGATGTGCCCTGTGTCATTTCTTTTCGTTTTGGCTTTTAGGAAGTGGATGAATTGACTCTATACCCTGCATTGACCTTTGGTTGGGAGCAGAGCTACTGTCATTTTCTTGAGAAAGGATATGTTCGGCAGATAACACAGTATTTGAAGAATTTGCCATGATGTCTTCAGTACGTTCCACAATATTTGTAGATGGTTGCACAGTGCTATAAGCTGGCTCTACAGTATTTTCAGCAAAATTATCAGTTTCATTTGCTTTAATTCGGTAGGTTACCTCTGCTGGAGCGAAGTCTTTATCTGAAAAAACGTCCGGGCTCTACGGGAAAATACCTGTTGATGAGAAAGCACGTTCAGCTTTTTATAATGTGGCAATTCTTGAATAAGCTGTACGAAATAAAGCTCCTACTTGCATTTGTGTGACTGCTTGACCTGGATGTATAACCAACCATTTGTCAACCTCTTGTGCGTAGGCTACTTTGAGAGGCCCAAAGAAACATTCATCAAGAGGCTGAATCTTGTGACTTGAGTGTGGCGGTAGAGAAAGCAACGTAATGTTATTCTCCCTATAAAAGAGAACTGCAGGGAGGGAGCAATGAAAGGCGTGATTATCTAGGATCAGTAACACAGGATCTTATTTAGTGGGTTTTACGTGGAAAGTGAAATGCTTTAGCCAATCAATGAAAATTTCAGAATTCATGTAACCTGTTTCTGAAATAAGAAGCAAGGTTGCGTATGGTGCATCTTTAAATAGTTCAGGATTAATTCGCTTGCGAGGAAAAATCAAAGCTGACGGAAGTAGAACCCACTTGCACTCAGACAACAAACAGCACTGACTAGTTGACCCCTTTCCTCCGAAGACACTTTGCAAACCGTCTTCTTTCCTTTGGTAGAAATGACCTTGGGAGATTTATTAGGAACAGTCGAAAATCCGGACTAGTTCATGTTTAAGATTCTGTTGGGTGGAAATTTGTATTGTTCATAGCAGTTTTTTAAATTCCCCAAAAAAATCTCAACCTGAACTTTATTTAATCCCATCGCACGCGCTAAACTGCACTGTTCTGGATTTCTAAGTGAGAGGCCTTGTCGTTTGTAGAATCCAACTACCCATTCTTTAACCGCTAGCTTCTTGTTACAGTTGAACCTGTTACTGACTCCTTTAAATTCTGCAAACTCGAAAGCTAACTTCATCAGTTGTCTTCTTGTCAAGCCATAAAATCTCGAGTTACTAATGGTTACTAAATTAAAAGAAAACACAGAGCGTGTAAATTATCATGACCGGTTTTTAATTTTGTCATGGAGGGCAAGAGTACACACAGACCTTTGACAGCTACTTAGCTGCGTACTCTTGCACTCTCCTGCAATAATTTGAATTATAACCGCTAGGTAGCAACCCCTCTATGACAAAAATTTGATGCTTCGCATCATTCTGTTCCGCACGAATCACACTATTATAAAACGCAAAAATATTTAGGTCTATTATTTTTATTTATTTAGGAGAGTTTATAATTACTTTATAAAAAAATACAGTTTATTGACTGAAAATGGATTCTTACCTCCCACAGCCGTACAGAATTTAGTTGACCAAAGTTAAAAAGCTCAAACAAACTTGTCGACAGTCACAACCAATGTGTGCTAACCAAATCACTTCCCATGTTTGCCAATTGCTGAAATCTTAATGTGCGTGCTCTTAGACGATGCATACTCTTAGCCGGCTTTACCTTACTGTTGGTAGTTCTCACTAAATGGTACATTGCGACCAAGGGTCCATGGTGGTATAGCGGATACCTACATACGTATGTACATGGTGACAGTAGTTATCAAACAAAACAAATGTTGGTAGGCTTTTGTCGGGAGAGCTGCTCCACCAAAGGTTGCTCAATATCAGCTTCCAGCTACGCTTATTGTGTTAAATATTGGTTCGGTACAGTTGAAATTTAAAAAAACACGTAATGATAAATATTATAGCGTACTCTCTTTTTTTGCTATTCAAAACTAAACAGCTATATTCTGTGTTCGTTAATGAATGCAGTCAGGAAAGTAATTATTTAATATAAACCAAATCTGATTATGATGCATAATTTATAAAGAGATAAAGTAAAGAACACAATAAAGAGGGTACTGTACCAATGGAATGTCAAGATCAAACAGGCCGCAGGTCACGCCATTATTTTATGTGGGTTTTAAACTTGCTAATTTATTCGTGACTCATCGCTCTTAATCTCCATGGCAAAAAGCCATATACTTTGTGTTTCTACTAGGACCAAGTTTGTGGGACTTGGGGGGAGGGCGGGAGTTTTTCTGTTGTATCTAGTGTAGTCATAACATTTCTTTCTTTCTTTCTCTAGCATTCAAAGTAGGAGGGAGGTTAGAGTTGAGACTAAGAATAGAAATATGAGCAAGTGACACAATCATCCCCACTGCGAGGACATAGACAAGGTCAACTACTTGTGTAGTAGATAAGACAGACCCTATGGGGAGTTTTCAATGGGTGGTCGAACTATACATCTCTCAGGGTTCAAATTTTAATATTAAGGTTCTTAAAAAATTAATGCAAATTGCTGTATCCAGCATTTCACTCATTGAGAAGAGGCTTGGTAATAAGTCACAGTATCTGATTCAAAATTGATGTATATTTCCATTATTTCCGGGATGAAAAATAAAATCAAGTGTATTTTCATTATTTCTAGTATTAGTAGACACCGTAGTTTGTCTTATTAATCGGATATTTAAGAGTGCAATTTTTTAGGATTGGGTGAATATGAAAACTCCCCAGTGTGGAATCAAAACAAAACACATTATTACAGAAGAGACCACAATTCTATTGGAAAACACAACAACAATCCAATTTTTAAATTCTATATTAGGAGTATTAATCTGGAAACGAATCACATAATTATGTAATTCATACAAATCTACCAACATTCTTATCTATAGTATATAATTTACATTAACCAATGAGTGTATGCGTTCTGTTAGGTCAGGGTCATAAAAAAAAGTGGCTTATATATTTAAATAAATTTTCTGATTTGTAAATTTGTATAAAAAAATGACAAAAAGTCAGAATTGTTCCTGTGATTTACTACAAAACCCTTTGATTATAGTAATCAAGAAAGCTGATTTTGTCACCTAGGTACGACGGATAAAAAGGGTGTGGAAATATAATATTTCTAGGTGTGGTTCGCTAGAAAATTTAAATATACCTTTAGCCACTAACATTTTGTACATAAATATGAACCTCCCTAGAGTGGTCCAACAAATTATAGAGGGGGCAGAACCCCTTGAGCCACCATTTTCAAGCCCTTGACGACAAGTACAGTAAAATCAGGCCGATATGAATTCTTCGGTGATAAATTATTCATATTATTCATATTCATATTCATATTATTATTCATATTCATATTCATATTATTATTATTATTATTATTATTATTATTATTATTATTATAATTAGGTGTTTTGTATTATGACAGGCCCAGCCATTCCTTTTGTCAGTGAACTTATACCACCAATGCATCCTGTCCTCTGCCTCCTCCTTCAGCTCCCAGAATTTTATAGATGTTTTAATGCTAATGATATGAGACTCATATCGGATTAAGCTTCAAAAATAGAATACAACGGCTACTTTCAGTTGCCAATGCTATTAAAGGAAGGATGATATATTTTAGAGGCAGCAACGACATCCCTACGCATGATAATTGCTATGACAAAATGTTTTCCTAACCGAAATTATATTTTTATAAAAAAAATATGAACAACTGAATATATAATTATATGTAAACCCTAATAAAAAACTATATTTCAATTGCTAAGAACAATTAACGGATCAAGAAGAAGTCATGTGAACATACCATTAGAAAATATATTATTTTTTATAAAGAGTGGTTTTTATCGTGTTTATGTTCAATTTCTTACAACCATATGCACTCTATTCCAGACGTCAAGCTTGCAAACTATTCATTCAATCCCATTAGACTATGTCGTTAATAAACCGGTTGTTAAAAGTCCCCTCACCCAAATATCTGATATAATAATGTGCTGTAGCTTTGTGGAACGCTACAAACTTCGGAACGGCTACTTTTACTCTTATTTACAAATTCCACCTTTCGCCCTGTAGCTAACTGGTCTATTCTCACCCCAACTGATAGCCTGCCATGCTAGATGACGTCATGCTTCACCCAACCGACGAGTGTTTCCGGACATTGGTGAGTCTTTCCGAACGCTGTGTGTCAGATCGAGGATTCACTGATAATGATTGAGCAAGCCCTTTAGCAACAAGATCAACTGATGCATGTCGGTCTATGTGCACGAGAAAAACGGACTATCATGCTTCTGGAATTAGATAGTTCCTACGGCAGGGAATTGGGATTGGATAGCTCTCATGGCTACGTTCGGTATATACTCCGTGTGATTAGTTCGTAGCGAAGTGTCTATCTGGAAGAGATTTGGTAAATAGAATGGCACTTGGAACTTCAGCGATACTCTTGGCAGTACTTTGGAACATATAAGACGACTGAATCTTCGACTTTAAAAATGAAAAAAAATGAAAAAAATTATTTTTTGACGTGACTTATTTTTATTAGGTATTTTTCTAATTTCATTTTTGGTGGCTCTTCCAAAAATACTTATGGACTATAAATCTTTTTGCATGTTTATATCTTGAGCTATAAATATGATTTTGTAATATGAACTAGGAACTTGGTTTCTATCTACAATAAAAAAAGAAAGTAAACTTTAAACTTTATTAAATAAACTCCTGTCATCTCACCATTCTTTCCATTAATAAAGTTTTGATCATAAGTACCTATGCCTTTATCTTTTGTAAGTGAAAGTTAAATTTAACCCATTGGTGACTTGAAGTCATAAAATTAACTAGGAAACCGTCTATTTGTAATTAAATGTTTCTCATGTCGATAGAATCTATAGGATTTCGGAGTTTTGTAAATTTGGAGGGCCAGAGTCTTATAATTAACTCGTCCCCGTTTCGATTGTAGTTTACTTTTTTACTATATGGAATATACTAAGCTCCATAAGGATATTATTTAGTGGAATTTGGCTTTTAGCCCTTGTTGAATATGACTTTATGGTAGGAACTATTGCTTTTTAAATTAATGTCATGTCAATCTTCAGTCTGAGGACTTATATAATTAATGTTTAATAATTGTGTGCTTGTATAGTTGGTTATTTTTAATTTACCCTTTTTTGGATTTTGATGAGTGATTATATTAACATAATTAATGTTTCTCAGGCCTGTTTACCAAGTGCCTTAGTTTATAATTATACATTCTGTCAATCTATTTACTAAGGCGCATATTTATTATCAGTTTCCTAGCTAATACTCATCAAACATGTTAGGGGCATGGTCTGTAGACATTTAATTTGTAGGGGCTTCAGTCTTTGAATCCCAATGGGGAGTGTAAAACCCCACAATGACACAAACTTGTCAGGGCATGAATTTAAGTTCACCAACTGTCAAGGCACGCTGTTTTGATGGTCACCAGGATGTGAAGGCTGGACTTATACTCAGGTTTATATATAAAAATGGCGTTTCTGATACATCAAAATCTCAAGAGGATTACCACAACCATCGCTAGCCGGTGCTCGCCAACATAAACAGGTTACTGTTTGGTTACATCAAATTCAGCAGACGAGTTGCGTTAGGTTGGGATAACCAATACAACTGATATAAAATTGTCCTCAGAGCTCATATATCACGGCAAGGACTATTTTTAAAACCATTCTTTCTCCTTAGACACAGGAGAATTAAAGGAATTTTCCCTTTTAGACTCCTTCTCAAATAAATGATAGATTTTTTAAAACTACTTTTAATCTTTGATAAGATCATTTATTTTATATCTGGGCATCTCATGAAAACAGTTAACACAGTGACTGTTACCATAAGATTAGCAAATCTTTTATGTGATTTAGGCGTGATGGCTTTATTTTGTGAGCCATTGCTTGCCCTACAATTCTAAAAAAGCCAGTACCGAAAAAAATATATAGTGTAAAGGTAAGTTAAAACTGAAATGTAGGCGACAATATAACATTAGGGTAGGATATTATTATTTCATGTCTGCTTTTATTAAAATGGTCCAGTTGGGGATTAATCTTTAATTTTTATGTAGACATACTATTTGACCCTTTTTGCAGTTATATTTGGGCCTTATATCGGCATATTGCTCCTCATAGCTTCATTTCTACACCGTCATTTTTTACAATGCTGCTGAATCGAAAAATACCTGTATGAAAGAGAGGTGCACGTGAAGCTTATCGAGCCTGGAAACAAGTTGATAGAGCACAATCAGCAACCTCCTCCAATACCAAGATTAAGAACAAACAAAATTGCTCTGCTTCAAAATACTTCCATGGCACTTTATTCATTTGGGCAGTTGAACAATTCATGTGACACATTTTGTTGCTCTTCGATTATAGATCAGAGGGCAATAGCTGTTGTCTCACAGGAATATTATTCTTCCAGAGCTCCGATCATGTGATATGATTAAGTCATCGGTGGCTCAACATTCACGAGCCATCGCATAACTATAATGACAACCCTGAAAATACAATGCCGAAATTGCCTTGGTCAGCTCTCCTGCCAAAATATATTAAATTACTTGTGGTGGGCCATATAACTTGCGGATTTACGACAGACACAATTTTTCACAATCATAGATCACGTCCATCATATCAAGAACAGCGGCCTTAGTTTTGCCAAGTATAACTGTAAGATGGCTAGACCGGAGTTTGATACCAATTAAATGAACGAGGCAGCTAACTCAAATTCCATTGAACCACTCATGACTCAATTTACATAAATTATTCAATCAAATGAGTTCGGTCAAGCATATAAGAGAATGAATCAATTGATTAGAGTCTAGAGATACACTACAAGCTCAACAACGTGATCTTCATATAAACATTCCTTCGAGGTTGTATTTAGCACCGCGTCTTACTACCCGTTCGGGTTATACGCTTAAGTACTAACTACGCTAATGGATTAGGAATTGGGAGGGTTGAATTTTAGAGGAAGTGAACCCGCATTTGCGTGGAAGGAGAGTGGAAAACCATTTAGGAAAAACCACCCCCAGTTCACCCGACCGAGATTCGAACCTCGATCTCCCCGTCCACGGCGGTCGAGCTTAACACGACTAGCGCGTTAGCCAACTACACCACCGAGGCGGGTTTCGAGGTTGTAAGGTAGCAACTTGCTGGCTCAGCCCTTTCAGTATGCTATACTTCATTCGAGATTGTAAAGCAGATTGCATAGCTACGACTGAGGCCTGAATTATAGAAGGACTTAATTACATAGATTACTTAATGACTGGTTGAAGGGGAGAATGGGGGAGGGGTTCTTTTAACTAGTTTTGTGATGCCCAAATGGTTTGATTTAATAAATTAATTTAACACTTTTTTTCTTGTCAGATAGAAACAATTATTCGTTACATACCTCATCATCATAATAATCACCATCATCAGCAGAAACTCTTTCCGAGCTGTGGCCGGGTCAATTTAGTAAAATGCCTTCATCTTCCTCCATCTATAAACCATTTTTGCTCATTTAATTGCGTCTATTCTTCTCCTCTCAGCTGCACACTTTCTGTTATCTGCTCCTCCTATTTCTTTATTCATCTTCCTAGTAGTATTTCTCCTACATACTTCATTTTCATTATTTTTTGCATGCTTTCCCTCTCTATCTTTATTATATGCTCAAACCATCTCAGTCTAACTTACTCTATTGCCTCATGTATTCCACGTATACACAATCTTTCTTGGGTAACTTCATTCCTAATCATTTATCTCCTCGTAAGAGCTAACATGCTCCTCACAAAACATTTCCATGGCCTCCACTTTCCTGGTCTCTCTTACATTCAATATCCACGTTTCTTCGGTATTTGTGACAATGGGTACAAAGGAAGCATTGTAAAACATTTCCGCACATTTCCAAGGCCACTTCTCTTATCCATAGCAGGTCTTTTATATACTAATAGAACAACTCTCCCTGCTTTTTTTTCTCATTCTATTCTCTCTATTTCCACCTTTCACCTGAATCACTCTTTCAAGATATTTTATGTTCTGTACTTTTATCAGCTCTACTCCATCCAACTTTATAGCTTTACTAGGCCTTATCTTTTTCATTGTTATTACCATCACTTCACATTTCACCATGCTAAATTTCACTCCATACCCTTTCACTTACTTATTCCATTCTTGTAGCTGTTCCTGTATTTCATCTTCCCTCTCCCCCATACCATAAAATCACCAGCAATCATCATGACATTCAATATTGCCTCCTGAGTTTTCCTGCAACTTTATTCATGATCATTACAATTGCTATTAAAACTAGTAGTATTGAGTAGGTACTCCCCATATTCAATCAATATTTTATTTGAAACTACTCCGTCCTTCCATTCTCTGTCTTAACAAAACTCCTGGTATCCTCATACTTGCTTTTCACTCTCATTAGAACTCATATTTCTTTCCATTTCATTCTCCTGCATCGCTTTATAAACTTTATTTCTATCCACACTATTATAAGCTTTCTCCACATCCATAAATACCATTACTAAGTTTTTCCCAAATTAATACATTCTTTCCATCAGCTTTCATATGGCAAATATTATGTCTATTATAGACCTCTGTTCCCTAAATCCATGCTGTTCCTCTTTCCACCCTACTTTCATTTGATTCCTGATCTATTTTCCAGTATATTCTCATATGTTTTTCTACAGTGGCAAATCAGCGTTACACCACCTTAATTTGTACACCACTTTATGTCTCGCTTCTTCAAAATAGGTAGTATAACTCTCTTTTTCCATTATTCCGATGCCTTGTTCTATTTACAATTCACCCACAGCACCCTGTATAACCATTTTAAATTTGTTTCACCTAAAGCTTTTATCATTTACACAGTCAATTCTTCCACACCCGGTGCTTTTTCTTGTTTCATCCTCCTTAATGCGTCCTCCACTTCCTTCCATTTGGGACCTCTTTCCTCCTCTTTTGCTATTTATTCTTGCTCCTATATTTCACTTTCATCTCATTCCTATTTTGGGTTGAACATTTTAAAATATCTTTTCATTCCTCTCCCATCTTCCTTCTTCATCTCTCATTCTAATTTCTTGTATTTTTTTTCTCCTTTTCTTTTTTATATGGCTATATAACACCTTCTTACTTACTTCCACATCACGTTTCAGCATTTATGTCTACTTTTGCATCCAATCATTCCTAACTTCCAGTACCACTCACTCCGCTTTTTTCTTCTTCTCCCTATATTCTTTATATATTTCCTCACTCCTATTCTTAAAACTCATTTTGAATGCTTTATTCTACCCCTCCAATTCATCCTTCATTCGATGGCTCCACTTCCTCTTATAACTTCTCATGCCACATAGCTCCTTTGAAGCTCCCACCAAACTGTTCTTAGGCCTTTCGCATTCCACCGCTACATTTTGAAGCTCATCCTTGGGAATTAAGCTTCTGGCCTTTCTTAGGTACAACTCTCTTTTCTCTTTATTTTTTAGCCTTCACACCATTATTCTGGTTTCTTGTCTCACTACCTTTCTCCTACATTCCTATCCCTTTATGTCTGTCACCAACAACCTGTGTAATTACTCTCTAAGGACACACTTGATATTACCATGATGTTTACGGTCTGCTTTTTTCATTTCTTAATCTATGAGAAAGTAGTCTATCACCGACCTTTGCTCCCCATTCCAAATGTATCTAGTGATTTTATGGATTTCTCTTTACTTCTTATACCTGCCGTTTTCTGCTTTCATTTTATTTCTTGCACATAACTTCGACAGCTTTCTACCTTCCTCATTTCTCTCTCCCTATCCTTCCTTCCCTAACACCTCCTTAAGATCCCCTCCGCTTTTCCTACATTTACATCAAGATCCCCCATTACTACCTGCCCCTCGTATCTCATATGACTTTCTAGATCTTCCTCAAACTTAAACTTTTCTTCTGATGGGCACCCCACTTGTGGGACATATACTTGTATAACCTCCACCTTTTTTCTTCTATTAATTATTACCATCTTTATTATCCTGTCATTCGTTCCTACCACCTCCGTCTGAAGCCCATAGCTCACTATAAAACTTACTCCGTTTCTCCTCCGTTTATCGTTTCCCATCAATTGCAAAGTATTGCCTTGACTTATTTTCCTCATGCTGCTCCCTCTCCACCTTGTCTTGCTCATCTTGCTCAGGCCCAGGACATCCACTCTCCTCTCATCCACCATGTCCAAAATCTCCTCCACTCTTCCAGTCAGTGAGCCAATGATCAAAGTCTCTATTTGTAGCTTATGGTTGTCAACCATTTTTCTATCTGGAATCTTACTTTACATACCTAAGATAGTTAATTATGTTCACCCTCACTACCATATGGGCTACATTTTTTTTAGCAGTTATATACATTACCACCCCACACGCTATTTTTGACACTGCTACCCCCATTGATTGGTATTATTTGGTAACATTAGGTAAGTCTCTTCCTTTACAGAATATTTATTACTGTGAATAGCTAATTATGAATTTATATATGATTAATTATTATATTACACACATGTAGCAGTAATATCCACTCTATTCTAAAAGATTGTCAGCTTATTAATATGAAGATAAATTGAAAATAAACACTTATAGATTACGAAGCAAACAATACTATATTAATTCTTAGGTTTCCAATTCAAATTTTAAAGACGTCATTTTATTTCTGGATAAAATGAAATATCAATTACAATTTTTCATATTGGATGTAGTTTAGTATTTTAATATAATTTGACGTATTTCTTGAAAGTAATACTTGTCTATAAATTTATGGGGCTGCAGCTCAATTCCATGCTTTATTTAAATTTACTCTTGTGACAACAATAAAATTATTAATAAAAGGTTTTTGGTTAATATTTTTACTGAGGAAAATTGTGATTTGTTAAGATTTACGATAATTGATCAGCATTTTCTTCTAAATTAAATTTATAATGTAAGCTGTGTTTTATTGTCAACCCGGTTATTTTTCAAAGTCATTTCTGAGAATTCAAAAAATTTAACTGGCCATTTCGTAGGCAATTATTAATATAATATAGAAGTGATGAAATTTCACTAACTGAAAACCAAGGAGAAATATTTTTTGTTTACGATCTTAAAAAACACACTTTAAATAATATTGCGATTTCTTTAAGGTTTGGAATAAAAAGCTGTACATACATAAAACAAAGTGTAGGCCTGTATTATATGTTTATATGTGTGTTAGTCTATTGCTTGATTTCTCTGGAACTTATTAAACTATTGGAGAAGTGTTTATTTTTATAATTTTAGCATATTTGTAACGATAGGATTTATATATAGCCTATGTAGGCCTAATCATATATATATATCATATATATAATTATATAAATACAGGGTGATTGAAACTCTCTGTGCAAACTGTGCCGAATTTAGCATATACATAAACGAATGATGTGAGTCCCGGTGAAACACTGGATAGATATTTGTATGTCTGTAACCTAAGAGTATTAAATCGATTAACCTATCGATATGCAGTGTATGCTATTCCTTAGTATATTTTATCATGGCATAATCTCGCGGGCATTTAGTCATGTGTTTGGGTTCGAGTCCTCATTAAAGTACTTGCCGGGTGTTTTTATATTTGTTACCTAATATCTTTGAAACCATATAACCGATCTGACACGATTTTTTATATTCTTTATTGTTTATATCCAGGAATATTTTAACGTTTTGTGTATCATCATGAAGAGCTTATTGGATGTTTGTACACTTTTTACCGAATTATTCTATAGCCATTCAACCGATTGAAAACATTTATTTTATTTAGGTTTTTTTTTTGGAACAAGCCTAACTACCCCTTCCGCTTATAGACTATTAATCAAAGCATATTTTACCACATTTATTATCATGTGTTTGGATTGTTTATTCTCTTGGTTCAGGATTTTTTCTTTAAGGGGGTGAGGGGGCGGATCCCTTCCCTCAATTTACGCTCACTAATTTTGAAATTTAAGTTTATTATTTTAGAGTGTTTTGGGGTGTCTTTTATACCTCTCTAACAAATTTGAATCTTCTACCAAAGTGAGAAGTAGTTTTTTAAATTAATCTTGTAAATATTGAAATCCTCCATTTCACCAACCTACGCTTAAAAATTTCAATTATTTTAGAATTATTGGGGTGTTTGGAGTAATCCCACTATATTCCTGGAGATTTTTTATTTTTATATATCTCCTAAAATTATAGTGGCTTAGGTGTGATTGAGCTACAAATAGATAGCATCTCATTTTTATATATTAGTATGTTTTGAGTTTCCAGATCTCTTAATTTTGGAGTTATAGGACCTACACACATACACACATACATACAATCAAACAAACAAATAAATACACATCCTATATTATGTATATGATGATTGATTACTGGTTCCCACTGTCAGGCTTCCCATAGTTTATAAGTTAGAGCTTTGGACGGGCTGAAAAGTAGGGTATTCCATGGCCACCATCTTCTTTCAAGATGGCCGTAAGATATGATATAGTTCTATATCCAGGAACATTTAAAATTTCACCCAATAAAAATACAATAAACCCAAGCTGAGACAAATTCCAAAAAGTAAAGTTTTGTAGTCACAATCTTGAAACAAAAATCGCGAAAGTAATTTATAATTAGCATATAAAATTATCCCGAAGTTCAAATAATATCCATGGAATATTTCAGTGGGACAATCGGTACAGGAGCTTAGGCGTGAATAAGCAACAAACAAACAACATTTCATATTTATATAATTTGTAGGATAAAAGCATAAAAAAACAACTGAGGTGAACATCCGCTAGTTTCCCTAAACAATCATAGAAAGTTTAATATTTTCATGGTCCGTAGTTTTGTTTACTTCCTCACCAGCAATCACGCAGTTTAATACTTCAGGCTCACAATATGTGTAGCAACATAAACTAAGATTTCAATGCTTCTTAGTTCTCTAGCTGCCCGAATAGGTAGTCATATTGTCTGAAAATTGCCACTTTTTTTTTATTTTGCTTGGATTTGGAATTACACACACCGGAGGTCACGAGGTTTAAGGATTCAAAATCGCAATATTCAGTTCTTCGCTTGTAGTGAACCACTATACCCAGTTCACATGTACAAAGTTCACTATAGCCGAAATATGTTTCCATTTAACCTTAAGTGAGATGGGCAGGGACAAACAAAACAAAACATCACAATAACATCTAAATAAACGGTTGTGTGCTGTTGCTTGCTGTATAACGTTTTAATTAACATTTTATATGTATCCTTCTCAAGAGACTGCGTTTTTTCCACAATTGATTTCACATTGTTAAATACATACAATAAACCTTAGAGCTGTCTTGAAATCCTCTATAACCTCTTTCACTGTCAGGACATCTACTTGACTCTCATATTAGTCGCCTGCAATCTTTCTTAGTTTCGTGTTGGAACCACCTTTCACAGCCTCAACGGTGGCTTTATCTATTGAGATTTGATTCGTTTTAACTACATAGTTTTTTTGCTTCAGTGGCCGAATGGTTTAAGCCGTCACTTTCTCGATATACTGGACTGCTGATGATGGGGAGGTCGGAGTTTTAATCTCGGTCGGATTTACTGGGGGTGGTTTTTTCTGAATGGTTTTCCACTTTATCTCTACGCAAATGCGAGTGCACTGTCTCTATATTCTAGTATTCCTCATACCTATCACTAATAATTGTAGAGTAGGGCCCTCTATATCCGTGGGTAATACGTTCCTAGATCTACCGTGGTTACGTGAAACCACGGATAATAGCGAACTATTATATAATGTAATATTCATGCAACATACATTCATACGGTATAGCTTAATTGATAAATTATTCACAGTAACACATTACCAACTTGAAATAAAGTAATAATAACATGTATTGTACACTACAATGTACTTACTATTCTCCATTCTTCTTGTTGCGACGATCACTGATGATTATGGTGCTGATGATAATGATAATGATGACGGTAATATGATAGCACAATGCTCACGATGAGGAGATGAAGTAGGGTGATTGTGTAGGCATTGTGACTTATAAACAAATTTTTCTTTTAATTAAAAATAAATAAAATTGGGCAATGGTAAACCGCGGATAACTGAAACCACGGATACTGAATCAGTGGATACCGAGGACATGGTTTAATTCCTAATTTGACATTTCATCCTCTGCATCAAGTTTCACACATCTAGTAGTTAAACCAGCGTGCCGGTAGCAGTTCAGAATAGTGGCCATTGCCGCACTCCTCCGCGCATTGTCGGCAAAAGGTATATCGTACAGTGAAGTAACTTGTCTGTCTTTGCTTGCTGAAACCGTGAAATGAAGCTTAAGCCCGTGGGGTGGGGTGAAGTTGCAGTCTGCATTAGTACCTCAATATATGTAAAAGTATATAAACAAAAATTATGCTTGAGGTGCACATCTTCTGGTATTAAAACATTTCTTTGTAATGTTTCTTGATCTTTAAATTACTCGTACATTGTCATCACATAATGTACATAAACTTTTTTTTGATTATTCATATATCAAAAAATTGACTTTGCATTGTTAGTTTCACATTGTTATTTCCATGCAATTATAATAAATAGTTTATTACCTTTGTGATTCACTTTGAAACTCTTGGTCTCGTTTTTAAGTTTACCATGTTCGTCTGAAAAAACAAAAAATAATTAAAATTAGTGTTAAATTGCTGCAATTATTTACTAACACGGTTGAAAATAAGATGTTTTTAACAAGTATTAAGGAATATTGTGAGTCACCGTCGGTACAACAATATCTTCCTAAAAGCTATTAAAGGGGGGGTTTCTTCCCTTGTATGGGACTGCTTAGGGTCAGGCGGACAGTTATGATACTTCGTCCATGCTGGGTCACGAGGACCAATGAGAGTGTTTTCCTGATATTAAAAAAAAAAATTCAGTTGAGTAGATTAGGAGACTCGTTACTCTTGTTTCGCCTGGCTTAGGCCAATGACGCTCCCGGATCAACTCTGGGGTGTCATGTTTTTGTAAATCATTTAAAGACACCTCACGTAAGCCACTCGGTTAGTCGCCGCGGGTCTAATTATTATCATAAAAACGAATCAGGCGTGATAGCAAATAGTAGTTATATTACATCACGGCTAAAGCAATTGATATTGTGAATTTATCTTAAATCTGTTGATGAACACACTCACACTAACCAATACTGATCCACATTTATAGCCAATACCCGTTCGGGTTATACGCTTAAGTACTAACTACACTAATGATTAGGAATTGGGAAGGTTGTGTAACCCCCTCTTTGATTTGATAGGTTCATAACACTATAAATAAAAGGTAGGTTGATTACAAGAGAGTTTATTTTTTTTTATTCATAACATACCACTCGTAGAAAAATGAGAGTGAGACATACTAAGAGTAGTCGAGTGAAAAGTCAACAAGGACTGATTGAAATAATAAATAATGGGGCAAGACCCCAAGTCTTTGAGAGAAAACAGTAAGACAATAATAAATGAATACATATAAAATTGACCCAGCGCAGAAGGCGACTAACCTAACCAGAAAAGTTAAATAAAGACAAATAGTAAAGGTGTACACAACTCATCGATGTCGATACAAAATCGGCATGAGTACGCTAAATAATTACTAACTGCCATTTCAAGGCGCAAAAGAGAAAATCTGACATACTATGAATGACTTAGACCAACCTAATCAGTTTTAACAGACACCATTAAAATTAGATCAATCTAACTATAAACTTGGCCGAAGCGCTAAGTGCGCGGGCTTGCGGCCCCAGAGTTGAACAACAAGTTCATTCATTACAAAGGACTAAACCCTTAAAACTTTGACAAGCAAACAAACATTCCAATATTATTATTATTATTATTATTATTATTATTAGCACCGCGTCTTACTACCCGTTCGGGTTATACGCACTTACGCTAATGTGTAATGGTAGGGTGATTGCGAGATGAAATGGAGGACCTACAGTTTAACGTGGAATCCGAATCACGGTGGAGGCCTGGCATTCCTCACATTCACAAGTTGTGATTAATACACATCTTGTCAGAGGTGAAGGAAGGGTTTGGTAATCAGATAAATCTGTGCCGGGACCGAGGATTGAACCCCGGATGCCAGCTCAGAAGTCCGACACCTTACCCCTAGACCACCAGGTCACCCAACATTCCAATAAGTTTAACATTAAGAAAGATAACTAGCGCCCCAAGATGGCGGCGTAATAAATCCCAAACCCGTCCGTGAAGCGGACAAGGCGGGCCAGCAAAAAGAAACAGAGTTTAAATATCAAGGAATCCATAATGGCTGACAGGCAAATCCTGCAGTCTCTAGTGAATTTAATTCTGAGTCACGTATAAATAAATAAAGCCGAAACATATAAATTTAGAACATGAAAAGCCAAACATAATTTAGATACGTCGAAAAATAAACTAAGTCTAAAGCTAAGACAAAGTGCCTCACCTAATTGAGCGCAGAGAAATGAGTGACATCACTACACAGTCCAGCCGTTATATACAAAACAAAGTCTGTCACGTGTTCACATACGGCGGGAAACACAGTTGGGACAGGGGGAAGGGGCGTGCACAAGCTTCGAGAACAGTCTTGTTTAGCCACGTAATTATTCAAATTCACGCGCCGGTGGATAGGTCTATTTCACCAAAACACAATCGTTGGCGCATATGGGTCTGCGCATCTCGATGTTCACATGTCCGAGTCGAGCTCGGAGTTGTACCTCGAGTCACGGACGGTTAGTTGGATACATGATGTGTTGCGGAGTGCGCGTGTTTTCGGAGTCGTGAAGCAGGCCAGTCAAAAGGAACCAGACTAGGTGAGTCCACACAGTCTTCCTTAGTTTCATGTCTGTGACAACGTCACAGTTGTATTTAGAGGAAGTGAACCCGCATTTGCGTGGAAGGAGAGTGGAAAACCGTTTAGGAAAAACCACTCCCAGTTCACCCGAACGAGATTCGAACCTCAATCTCCCCGTTCTCAGCAGTCGAGCTCAACACGACTAGCGCGTTAGCCAACTACGCCACCGAAATGGGTAAGAGACAGTATACAATATAAAAGTTTTGTGTCTATGAGTGATAGCACATCGGAATTATATCAACCTTGAGGAAGTGGTTATAAGTATCACATGCCAAGAAAATCCTTAAAAATCTTTAGCTAACCTATAACGTACAATTTTTAGAAGATTTGTTAAGTCTTATACACATGTATATTTACATAATTCACTCAATCATTAAGTAATTAATTATATAGTTGACTATTAATATTTACGTTTTATCAGGTAGAAAATTAAAAAATAAGATATTTAATAATTTTTTGATTAGAAAAATTCTGGGTGGTAATATATTTATTAGATTTTATGAGGCCATATTTTTACGTCTTTAATTTGTTTATTTTGTTTGGCTTCTCACGGCATACCATCGGAAATAATTGTACGTACCACAATTTGGGTACCGCTGCTGTAGAATTTTTAATAAGCCCTCACTATATAGGGCGTATTGCAATAAGCCTGGAATCAACTAGGCTGATTGAGCGAAAAAAGGTGCATTTCCTTAATACCCTAAAGCTGTATGGGCTCATTGCAATAAGCCTAAAAGCTATAAGGCTGATAAGCAAATATAATATTATTTTACAATTAGCCTGGCTCATTGTAAATAGATGGCACCTTTTGCAATAAGCTGGATTTTCCAAATCGCCTACGACATATATATTAGAATCCTATATTTCTAGAATACTGGGTTAGAATAAAATGAACCCAGACTCTTACAGACTTGTCCTTTTACTCCCCCCTGTACTCTCTAATCCCCTTGGCAGTGAGACTGGCTGCATACCTGCCATACAAGGAGGGAGATAGAACAGGGAGCGTAGAGAGGGTAAACAAACGAGAATTGCGCCGGTCCCACTGTCAGACACTAATCTTGTTACAATTCCTAGTAGATTCTTTGGAACATGTTTAGCAAAAGGAAGGAAATGCCCTCTTTTAACAGCAAACAGCAAAGTGCATTTGAGGTTATATTTGGTAATGAGGCGTCAGATCCGACGCATTGCTTATTTTGTTCATTTTTAAGTGGTTAAAAATAAAAAATAACAGTATATTTGTATCTCTGCTTCTTTATAAAAGAAATAAATGGTACGGAACTCCACACGAACTTTCTAGATCTATTGTTTAAAAATGGATATATTTACTCAAATTTCACAATATAATATACACTAGTAAACCCAAGAACAAATTGCGCTATACATACGTAAAATATTTTTTGACTCATGGTTTTAAATTTTATACTTTTATTCTTTTAAATCAATGTCATTTGTATATTTGGACCAATGAAAAATATTGATATTGGGTCCCTAAGGGTCACCACTTCGCATTAAAATGTCGACTTCCAGTTTAGAATATCCGACATTTTACTAGGGGTTGCACAACTTATGGTTATTGAATTGCTATTAAATTCCTCATTTATAAATTTTGACCAATAAAATAGGTAAATATTGACTATTGATTCTAAAATGATAGAGATGGATCATTGCTGTACAAACATTACCCCTAAGAGGTTGAAAAAAGAGAACATACACTTTTCGAGAGACTTACTTATTTCTTACTCTATGGCATTAGAGAATAATAGCGTTAAAACTTGAGTAGTTTCTCTTTACAGCTAAGGCTCACAAAATTATATTAATATGTATGCTAATATCTCAGAAACTATTGTTTTTATAAAAATATATTTCATATAAAAGTTGTTTATTTTTAAAAGTACATTAATTTTATAACGATATGTTATTTAGTATCTCTGATAGATGCGAAGATGCGAAGATACGGACATTTCCGTTTCTGTAAAGTACCCTAAAATTCATTTTCATGAGAAAATGAAAATAGCCAGTTTAATTATAATCTAAATCAACGACTAGATACGAATTTTAATCAAAATCGTTAAGGCTGATTTTGAGAAATTTAATTTTTTCTCTTTTCGCTTTTTATAAAACTACTCTTAATTTTGGGTTTAAAAAGACACACAGACAGACGACATTGCAAATACCAATTTTTAAGGCTCGGGGGCTTATGAGTCGTCGATATCCATCAACATTTCGGGTTAGATTTCTGTTATAGTCGCAATATTTTACCTTAAGTGTTCGAAAATTTAAAAAATATTTATATTTTCGTATATTTTGAAATTTTTTGGTTTTATAAAACTATGTTTCGAATAAAATATTTGTATTATAAATAGATATACATATTTTCAATGATAATTAATTTCATATCTCAAATAGTTTCGGAGATATGACAAAAAATGAGAATTTACACCCTTAAAGTAATTTTGCCGAGTGTATCCATTTTGTTTGTAATATTTAGAAATGTTTAGAAATGAAATTCAATCAAAATCGTTAAAGCTGATTTTGAAAAAATCGGCTTTTCTCTTTTTGTCCTTCAGTAAACTACTCTTAATTTTATGGTTAGATATCCAATTCCAAAAACTCCTTGTGGAAACCCTATGAAAACCCTAGATACCAAATTTTAGCCCGATCAGTAAAATAGTTTAGGTTCTAGTCGGAGGTACAGACAGACAGACGGAAATTCAAAAACAACTTTTTCGGATTTGGGGGTCATGAAACGTAGAGAGTCATCAAAATCTCAATTTCGATTTTTTTGACGATCACAATACTTTCTCTACCGGTAAGAATGCGAGAAAGTAAAAATACAAAAGTTCACTAACAAATATAAAAAATACTAGCTAATGGTCTCACAGTACTAAATGAGTAAAATTCTTCAACTAATTTGTCCCAAGGTTTTATACAAAGCATTATATAAAAATATTAAATTATTAGAAAACCTCACAGTTCAGAAAGTCAAGATTAGTAAAAAATCACAGTTCTGTTAATAGGAGTCCATATCATCATAGCAGGAAGGACATATTACAATTCTATGCTCTCCTCATAAGCATCGACTACATCTTCTACAAAACTCATTTCCTTTTCGGTCTTTAGCTTTATCACATAAATCACACCTTTTTCTCTACCTTGATAATGGTAGGAGCGTACAACCCGAACGGGTAGTAAGACGCGGTGCTAAATAAAAAAAAGAAGGTAATGTTAGGGCTTTCCTATCAACGTTATCTTACTCTTGAATTTCCAACACTTTACGAATCGTGGACCACAGTTCCCTCGGAATATGGTTTTTTGAACCTTCTTTCAATGGTTTAATCTAGGTGAATGATAAGTTTTTTAGAAAATTTTAGGGTGCATTGTTTGAATAAGAGTTCTCACCACAGTTTCATTTGTAAAGTAGAAAACTATTCGCTCCAGCAATATTTAAAGTGTCAGAAGAAACGCATGGTCCAACGCCGACTCTTTCTCTTGGTTGTATTATCATGACAAAGCTTGTCAAGGAAGTTCACACCTCCTTTTGTCAAATTATAGCACGCCCTAGTCTCAGGTTTCTTCTAATATTTGTTTATTTACCCTTTCAAGTGTATAGAAGAGATCAACAGTACTTTTCTAGTTTTTTAATGTGTGGAAAATCAGCATTTTATTGTATTTATATAGAAAACAGGAATACATCTCTGCTATATGGGACAACATTGAGGATGGTATTTGCGATATTTTCTTACATGGAGTCCCAACAGAGGTAAGTTTTCTTTTATTCAATTCTTCGGTCAACTCGTAAGAAGAAAACCAGTTGTCTGATGTCACATTTCCATCACTTCCGTACAGAGATTTGGTGAGATGTAGCACATATTATGTAGGCAAAGATATATAACCTTTTTTCTTCTCGCATTCTTTCTCTACGTTTGGTATGCCTCCCAAAATATCAAAGGCTCTGACGTCACACAATGAGATAATTTTTAGCCCATATTTATCAAGCTTCTTTGTAATGCGCGTCTTTAAGGGGCATCCACCTTGGAAACTAAGAAGCGTGAAGCGTCTTGTCAACTGTGGCATACTCTGATGCTGTGTAGCATTTTGCACAGTTATTTTCAAATGCATTCCGTATTTCACAGAAAGCAGCAAATTCGTCATTAGAACTTCGAATTTCTCTGATATCTTTATCATAAAACCGAAAGCTAATGAGAAGAGAGTCAATTTTATATATAGAACTTCAATGGGGGGAGGGGGGTATAGGCAAAAATGTAGGAGAACTATCATCAGAGTAAGTCAAAATTGATCAAAAAGGCACTCATTTACAATACTCCAAATAGAATTCCAATCTCCATGGCATCGGTAGAAGATAGTAACCATTGCACTGAACTGTACCTAACTTTTTTCTCTTTTATTTCTTGGTTTGTATGGCACACTATTTTATATATCATTTCATTTGGGAAAAAAAAGTTAGCCCTCACCTCTTAGATAAATTATTATGCTTGCAGAAGTTGTCTTTGAAAATTATGAAATTAAAGGTTTATCTATCCATATTATACATTATCTTTTTGGAGTTTGAAATTTCTGTCACCATTTAGGTCAACTGTGTTAAGTTCCATTGCTTCATGAATATTCATTACCTCTTCTGTATCAAACATATTTTCTACGTTGTTACTCGCTTTTGAGCAGGTTTCATCAAGATGTTCATCCAATTCGGCGTCAGATTGTTCTAGATGACTTTATAGTTCTCGCAAAGTCTCTATGGGACTGGATAAGAATGTTTTACACTCCATCCCTTTCTCACTGAAAATAATAATTAAAAAGTAAAAAAATTATGAACGCTTGTGGTAAGGCGGGTCGTATCTGGACCCCTAATTTTGAAACTTGCGAAAATATTCGCTTGCGAGCTAGCTCGCAACTCATGAACTCGCAAATCGCAGGCTGTACTAAAACAGAGCTAATTTGGAAAGGTTTCTACTGTCGTGCAAGTCGGTGTAGTGTAGTTTCGCTTGCGAATGAATTTTCAATCCGACAACACTGTAAAACCATGACGTGTGCTAAAAGATTGAGGCGATGAGATACCACAACACGCCACTATACAAGATACATAACCGAAAGTAAACACTATTATTGTATTGAGTGCATCATATAAAACGATTTGTTTAGTTTTATTAGGAAACCATCTCCCTTTGCATACATCTACGCTTGTTGTCTCAAAAATTTTCAATTTTTATGATTATATGTAAAACCATTTACACATATAATTTCTACTTTAGCACACTTGGTAACGTGCTTGATTCAAACTCAGATTTACACGAGTTCGATCCTAACCCTGGTTGAGATATTTTAATTTTTTCGGTCTGAAATCAAATCTCTTTTTAGTAATTAGAATTCAGTAAAATATTATTTTATTTTCGCAACTATTTTTAAACTATAAATATGCCGTAAAGGTTTTTACTATGCGAATAATAATTAGCTTGCTTAGCCTTATTTTAATATGTGTACATTTTTATGTCATAAAACCCATTAATTTAATTTTAAATAATCACCTACATACAAAATTTCAAAATTAATGTATTTCTTAGACTCTGATGTGGGCTTACCGGTTTTAATTTACTACTTTTTAAAATTATTTTTAAGGACTAATATGTTAGTCTAAGTAGGCTCAAATACCTTGTATACTTCTATAAAAAAAATATATAAAACAAATTATATGCTTACTAATACGATTATTTAAAATTAAAGATTAATGTCTGATAAATTAAATAAAAATTGGTGATGACATGATTTAAACACGCCAATTTTAGACTTTGAAACAGTCACTCTACCGACTCAGCCAAATTAACAGGTTGTTTAGTGCGAAAAATTTAGAATATATAATTATCTTTTCACCCAAACTAATATTTTGATTGAAGGATTGCATAAAGTGTACAAAGCAATCTTTTTTTTTTCTGTAAACCTATTTTGTTCATGGGTAGGTTTATTTTAACAAAATCACTCTCAGAAAGCTTCAACCGAAGAGGGGGATGGCATCCATTTTGTTATTTCACTGCCTACTCGATAGAGAAGGCTCGTCTCGCATGGTGTAAGGCTGGCGAGTAGAATCCGCTCGCTATTCGATCGTGTGACGTCAGTTTTCGCAGCGCAGAAGTTTCAAAATTAGGAGTTTGCGAGATTTTGTGCGAGATGAGAGAAATACGCTAGTGAATCGCTACTCGCACGTTTCAAAATTAGAGGCCCTGATGACTGGTTTTTCTAAAACTGTAAATATTTTAAAAGTTTCCATAACTATTTGGTTCAAAAATGGGTATCTTGGGAGTGTTTGACATGCCAAATAACCGTGTATACGTTGTTTTGGGTAAAAATTGGATTAAGGGAAGAATAATCTTTGAAAATTTAATTCATTTGGAAAATTACTATTTAAAGATTTTGCTTGGAATGTATATCTGCGGTGTGTTTAACATAATCATGAAAAATAAAGATGTACACCTGTATTGGGGAGGGAATTTGGCTATGGGTAGACTAATTATTGGCTACTGTTTATTTAATTTGAATATTTTGAAAACTGGCTTTAACGATTTGGTTCAAAATTTGTATCGGGAGACTATTTTACATATCAATAATAATGTATCTTTATTTATCTAAAATAAACTAATCCAAGGGAAGCTTATATGCAGCAAATTTTAGAAAATATTAATGTTATGGAAATTGAACTTGAAGATTGAATTCAAAATAGGAATTTGTGATTAGTTTTTCCTAATAAGTAAGTATACATTTTTATTTTTACGAATAACAAATAATTAAACGTAATTTACAAATAATTATTTTGAAAATTTGAATTTTGGTTAATATATTTCAACAATTTGGTTTAAAATATATATATTATAAAGAGAGATTATTGTGATTAACAAGATTATGTAATTGTTTTTATGAGTAAAACTTATTTAAAGTTACCGCACTAAAACCTATTTTTTTACATTTTCTTAGAAGCTATGATGAAAAATAGGAGAAAGTTAATGCGAGTGAGTTGTACCATTTATTTTACAATATTTTATGCCAAATAAAAAATCCTACCTTGGTTTCCAATAGTTTATTGAGATTGATATATTTGGTCCAAATTCATTAAAATTTATTTAAGTGTGTGTAATAGGGTGTGATAGATCCAATTATCTTTTGAAATTGTTGATTTATTTCCACCAAACTTGTCAATTTCATAGGCACTCACCAAGATATTTTCAAATCAGCTTAGAGGTTGCCTTCTTATAACCATTAAGGAGCCAAGGGTGTGGATATGGCAGTAAAGGAATTCTTTTTTGAATTTTTAGGCCCAACATAAGTAACACGAAACGCATACTACCGGAAATATACTTGTTTAAATATTTGTTTATTAAAACAGTATCTTTTTATTGTTTTTTCTAGTAAAATACAAATTGTCTTCAGAGTTATCATTAATGAATGGAAATTGCCAGTGGTTATGTGGTAGGAATTTGAATCATGTTTGGGTTTTGGGCCTAATGTAAGTGGCTTTATCTAAATGGTTTCCCATTATTCCTCGACGCAAATTTAGGAAAATTTCCTCTAAATTATAAAGCTTCCATTTTTAACACAGTTTTGTAAATATGCGGGGATTTAGGACTGATTGTAAGACGTTGTGAACACACACATAAGGAATTATTTTTAATTAATTAATTAAATAATATGGTCCGGTAGAGAGTCTTCATTCAAATTACAATAGCCTTGGTGGAAAATTAAACTGGGAATAGGGTAAATTTGAAAGCAGGCCTCCCGGACACAAAGAGTTACGATAACTTGTTATGTTCTTTTGATGTTGCATTAAATATTATTTATTTCCAAACAGGCTGTTCTTCTAAAGTATTTTTAAAAGTAATAATCTACCTTTGGCACAATCGTAGTGTGGACAACATTGTGGGTACGGCAGCGTGTTATTCATTCCCACAAGATTGCAGTGTGGCTCCTTGAAAAATAACGGCTTGCACCTAAACAAAACAAGGAGACATAGTTTAATCCTTGAATTTAATAGAAAGTCATTAATTGGGATTATGAAGATTAAAATATACTATTATAAAGAGATTGATCGCAGAATCCAAACTTTGATTTTAAACTATAAACACTATCTTTTTAATCCATCGCAAAAATTGTTCCCACCCTTAAATTACATTTCAATAAAATGGAGAACTTATTTATTCATATTAATATGCATACTGATCCGTTTCGGTGGCTGCATGGTCTAAGGCACTATTCTAGCAGTAGACTAGACTTCCGATGATGGAGATATCGAGGTTTAAAACTAGGTCGGGTGTACTGAGCGTGGTTTTCCAAAATGGTTTTCCACCCTCCCTACACGCAGATGTGGGTACACTTCCTTTAAATAAAACCTTCTTCATCCCTAAAACCACGGATCCAAAACGATTAAATGGATGTTGTTTAAACTTGATATCTAGGTTTTATATGGCTATACCTCAAAATAGTTTTTTGATTTGGACCCTAGCTCTCAAATTAAGGGTATCTTACTGATGAGTGACTTTTTTGAATTCTAAATGTTTCGAAAATGACTTCAATAGTTTGAATTAAAATATGTGTTAAGTATTTGTTTGACGTGTTAGACAGAAATATCATTTTTTTAGCAAAAAAAATCTATTAAGAGTGGTTTAATGATGGGAAATTTTTAAAAATTCGAAATTCTTCGAAAATAGCTCTAACAATTTTTTTTAAATGTATATCTGGGGGTTTTGTGGTATGATAATAACACTGTATAATTGATTTCGGTGAAACTACTCATTTATGGATAGTTTACTGATAACTAATTTTCAAAAACTTGAGATATTCTATAAATAGATCGACGATTTGGTTCCTAATGGGATTTTGCGAGTGTTTGCAATGACAAATAACACTGTATAGGCCCTCTGCTTGCTTTTGTGTTAAAAATTACTATATGGGTAGTTTGATAAAGACTGATTTTTAAAATATTTGAATTATTTTAAAAATGGTTCAAACGATTTGGTTACAAATGTGTATCATGGGAGTGATATGACAAATAGCAATGTATACGTATACTTTTTTTTTTGTAAACATTTGTTTAAAGATGATTTACTGATGACAAATTAAAACGTAATTAAATGTCACTAGCGATTTTGTTTAAAATTGATATTTGGAGGAGCAATCTATCTTACAAATACTTGTTTTTTAATTAAAAATTAGTTAAAGGCTAATTTACAGATGAATGATTTCGAAAGTAAGAACTATTTTGAGAATGGTTCTAGGAAGTTCGTTTAGACTGTAGCTATATCTGGAGAGGTTTTAGTTAAAAAATAAAACTATATACTTGTTTTTGTGTTTCAATTATTTTAAGGCAGCTTACTGATGACTTTTGTTTGAATTTGAATACTCAAACAAAATCGCTTCTGTGATTTGGTTCAAATGAGAGTTTGTTAAGTTTTTACATAATAAATAATTGGATATATTGTTTTTTTCTAAATTATTTCTATAGTAGATAGCTTGAAGATTGATTTTTATTAATTTTAAATATTATTGATAATACCTCAACTGATTTGTCTTAAAATTGGTATTTGGGGACTATTTTACATGATAATGAAAAATATAGCTTTATTTTTCTTGAAAAAATTGATTAATGGTTGTTTACTTAAAATAATTACTATAGAAAATACGAAATTATTCTAAATTGAACTTAAAGATTGAGCTCAAACTGAGTATCTGGGAATAGTTTTTAATAAAAAATATGTTTTTTTTTAAATTTATGGTAATTTACAATTAGTTTATTTTTTAAAATTTGTGATTTGTTAAAAATATTTAAACAATTTGGTTTAAAGTTTATAAATAAAGAGTTTTAACTGTGTAAATTATTGTGATGTGTTTGTTTTTATGATTTAAACTTATTTAATGGTAGTTTACTGAACAATTTCTTCGAAACTATAATACACAATATAAGAAAGCTAGTGCAATTGTGTCGTACAATTTATTTATCAATTTATTTATATTTGTAGACGCATATTAATAATGTTAACCATGCATAAAATTGCAAGGTATCATGCCACAGAAGTTAGAAAAATGGTTTAATACCACACGAGGTAAATTATTCATCAGATGGAAGTTATTGAATGGAGATGTTATTAATGTTGATGTTAGCTGATTGTTTTGGTAAAAATATTAGTTTTTATTGCTATAAAATTCTAAAATCGAAAGCAAATTTAGACTCAAAAGATAAAAACTGTATCCAAAAACATGACAAGTTAAAAATTCAGTCAACCGTTTACTTGGAAAAGGAATATAGCTAATATACTGTCTCATGTATTGAAGCAATGGCCAAAATTGACTCGGTGGAAGAACGATTATGGATCAGTAAGAAATAATTTTTTAAATGCAGTAGGCTAGACATGTCTGAAATTTATAAAGTAGTGAACTAATTTTAAGAGCTATGTGTACTAAAAATACATGTGAACATTCCATCAATAATTTGACCAATATTCAGATTAAATCACGCAGGACAATAATATATGCCTTGACAAAACAATCAGATAACTTCAACTTAAACAACATCTTAGTTCAATAACCTCCATATGATGAATATTTTTCCTCCTATGGAAATAAACAATCTATCACAAGATATAGAAGTTTTTTCCCTAACAATATACTCCAAAATAAAATTATTATTATAAAATTATTTCATTTTGGAGTATATTGTCACTGAAATAAACTCTATATCTTGTGATGACGACCAAACAAAAAAATGTTGTATCTCACAAAATATTATTTGACACGGTTTAACCTAGATACTGACAAGCACAATTCTCATGTTTGTCAGAAAACTCTACATATGGTATTTAAAAGAATCCAATGTGTTAGCTGTCGTAGGCATTTACTCTGACAGGTCACATTCCCAGAAACAAGAGTGAAAAGGTTGGAATGGGAGGGGGAAAGTACCAAAGGTCTATTAAATACACTTACAAACTGGGATGTATTTGGAATCAATACCAACTTTGGAGTCTCCCTACTGATGAGAGAAAGTAGGTTACTTACAATACCTAATCAGTGACCCTAGATTATTTTATAATGTCGTGGTCCAAGTACAATATAGGTGTTTTTCAGAAATTGAAATCAAATTATGAATACTTTAGAAACGCATTTACAACTAATTGTAACATGGGCTTTAAAATTCAGGTCCCTTATACATGCTCACGTTGCTTACAGCTTAAAGTAAGACAGACATTTGCTGACCACCCTCAAAAGACACGCTTATTTACTGAGCTTATAATACACACTATGAGGTCTCAGGATTTTGATGAAAAGGACAAAAATTAATTAGATAGTGAGAAGAGATTTTTATTTGACCGCCAGAAGAAATTGTCTTTCCCACAAATTTTGGAACATAAAAACTAAAACTTTCATCAACTCTGTCAGTATGATTTTTACATTTGTTAAGATTATTAGAAATCTATTTTTAAAAAATGGTACGGCAAACCGCCCAGACTTTCTGTCACTTTTATCTTAAAAATATACATTTTTTAAAAACTCTTAAGATTTGTGAAACGAAATATTAAGTATATACATTGTTGTAGAAACATTACACCAAAGATCATATATGAAATATTATACATTGTTACTTACTTGCTATATGGCATTAGAAATTAGGACCACAGAAAAATAGAGAAAAGAGATAAATCTTTGTCCAGCAAAGAGCATAAGAATCAAATTCATTTTCAAGGACCAGAATAAAAAAGTAGATATATTTGTTCATAGCTCAGAAACTGTTGGTTTGGAAAAAATATTTCTAATAAAAGATTTGTATCTTGAATAGTACTACTACTTTACAATAGTAAGATATTTCGTATCTCAAATAGTTGCGGATGAATGATAGAAATTGGAAAATTTCCTTTATGTAAAGTACCCTAAAAGTCATTTTCATGAGAACATGAGAATTTCCATCTTATTTATAATAATAATCATCAGTATCTAGATTTATTATTTAATAAAAATCGTCAGAGCAAATTTCAAGAAAATCCATTTTTTCCTCTGTTTTCCCTTCAGTAAACTACCCTTAAATCTAGGATTAGACATCTAATTCTAAAAAAACCCCAGAAGGGACCTTATGAACACCCCAGAGACCAAGTTTTAGCCCAATCTGTAATATAGTTTTCTGCTCTAGCCCGAGGCACAAACAGACAGATGGCATCGCTAAAACAACTTTTTTTTTTGTTTCAGGGGGGGTCAAGAGAAGTTGACATTTATCAAAATCTAGAGTTCAAATTTTTTGACGATCACAATACTTCCTCTCCGAAGTATGGAGAGATAGTAGAAAAGGTATGCTTGGTCAAAAGTGGATAACAAAATAAATCCAGTCAAATTGCATCAGCACTGTGCCGTCCACTTATTTTCATATTTTGTATGATTCCACAGTGGCATAAGGCCGTAGTGTAATATAGCTTGAAAGAATAGCAAGATGTATTACACAATACGTGGTGCAACACATCATGCAAAATTCTCAGACTAAATGTTGGTGAAGCCATTCAGAACAAAACTCTGTGATATTTAATTTTGTTTGACTAGCTACCTTGAAAATTAAGAAATATAAACGTGTTTTCTTCTTTAACTAGACACTAGTTTTTGCATTCAGATATAATAATTTGCCTTATGTAAATAGATTAGAGAAAATTAAGACAATAATCACGCATTTGCAGTACATATCTGAGTTTCAAAATGTGGAGACTGTAATAAACTTTAGTGACCATTGCTAGAGTATTAGTTGGAAATTGATTGTTAAGTAATTCTTCCTCCCCTTTTATCTTAAAATGAGAGAAATTTATTTTAACACGAAGCAAATACAACAACTTACTAACAAAGGCATGAATATTAACGTTTTGTAATTGGAAAGCCATTTGCAGTAAACAAAATAGGTCATAATATATTGGAATTGGAACCAAGTCAGTTGAATATTGGTGGTACGGTATCTAAAGCAAACATCGTACTATTTTTGCCTAAACACTATAGGAATTAGAGCTTATTGATTAAAGAGTCTGCAATATAAAGTCATTCTTCAAAATCTGCCAAACAATTAGGCCTATATGTAGATCTGGAGAATGATCATAAGGATGATACGTTTATCGGAGAGGAAGCATTATATGTTTAGTAAAATAGAGTTAAAAAGGCTACCATAAATTTTCTTAGTAATTCTTTATTTTATTTAATCAATTGTTTGCCGTATTCAACAAATTAATGTACATTAACAACTAACCTAACTATAGCCATACACTATGATTTTAAATTCATTTGTTATTCTAAGGTAAATAGTTTAGATATTGCTTTTTTTGAGGTAGACTAACATTTATTTATATAGTAATAGATTTCACAAAATGCCAAGAAGCTGCAATATTGTTTCAAGTATAATTTAGCTCATAATATACTATGCGTAAAGAAGGTTAACCTTTTGTTACTAAATTCAGAGAGTACCCGTTTGGTCCATTGTGGAATTAATGTAGCTATGTGCTTTCTATCTGAATTCCTATAACTGAATCTCAAGTAGCTCATTCAATAGCTAACAATTATTTCTGACAACATGAAATAAATTAGTAATTTTTACTAAAAAAGTATGTTTATTAGAAAAATAGTAATAAAACAAACTTAGTCCGTATAGTTATGTTACAAAACTATGTCCCAAATTAATCAAAATATTTTACTACCGGTAAACGTTAAGAAGTATTAAGAGCATTTATATTTCAATCTACAAATTTCATGTTTGAAAACTAGTGAATTCCCATAACTCATTACGCTTTACATTAAAAGGAACTATATACACTTTTTACAATTTAGGAAGACCAACACACTTTCATGTGTTACTTTACTATATACTAAAATCACATCAGGCACAAACAAGATTTCCAATTTTATAAAAAAAACTCGCTTTGCTCGTTGGGAGCTCCACCTCCAAAGCCCCAGTCATCAAATTTGTCACGCTTATATAAATTGGATGTGCCAATATGCCTGACAAATTTTATGATTCTAGCTGTCCCATAAGTGTGTCAGAAAATTTAAAAATTTGGGAAAAATGTGCAAAATCTACATAAAATCAAAAAATCCAACTCTATCTCGCCAAATCCGCAGCTGCTGGAGCAATCCGTTTTTTGATAGGTCTTAACGTTCAGCCACAAGATACCTCCAAAGAAATGTCCGCACTGACTTCAAAGTTGCTCCACCATTTTGAATTTCTAGCTCATCTGGAAGTGGGTAAACATTAATGTCAGTGAGTGAGTGAGTGAGTGAGTTAGCCATGTGGCTTTATAGTAGTATAATAGCTTTCAAGCTTGGTTGTGCCGAATTAACGAGTGATAATAAGTATTCGAGGTTGTGCTTAAATTCTAGTTCTTCAATTAAATAATTTAAATTACTGCAGAAGTAAAGGGACTCCTACTTTCTGTAATAATTTGAAAGTTTATCTTGTGCCTCTTCCTGAAGACGAGTATTCTTGTGTCTTTTGCCATAAAGTTTCACTTGTGCTGTCTTTATCCGAAAATTTTAACTTGCTGATCAGAAAGTTTTATATCGAAAGCCATATCACTCTGGCGTGTTTCTTGGTAAGTCAGGGGATTGAAACTGCTACCAGAAGATGTAGATGGATCTTTTCTTTGCTATTCTTTAGGTAAAGTAATTATAAAATAGCCCAGGGATTGGTAGTGTATTACCATACAATATTGTTTTATAATCTTTGCAGATGGGACATTTGGGAATGCATTTTTGTAAAAATCTTCTAGATATTTTAAGGCAAAAGTAAATGTCTTCATGATGGCTAGTGGGCTCACGCCAGATAATTGAAACGGCCAAAAGCATATGCTTTTATATTCCTTTGATCAATAATTTTACTAGATTCACTTAGAAAGTGGCACAGCATACATAAGTTGCTTAACTATTGTATTGATCTCCGACATTCTTACTTACAATATAACATTAGGATCTTAAAAGTTCATTGTCTGACTTACAAAAGTATGCCACCTATCCCTATTTTGAGCTAGTTCTATCCATTCCACCTCACTACACCCTATTTCTTTCAGATCTATTCTAATATTATCCTAACATCTGCGTCTAGGTCTCCACAATGGTCTTTTCCCATTGGCGTTCAAGTCAATACCACGAACCCAGTTCTAGATTCTCCCAGTCACGCTGCATGTTCCGTCCACTGTAATCTACGAAACTCAATTATCCTAACAACAAAATGTGATGAGTACAGAATATTTAACTCATTATGTAACATCCTCCACTACCCAATATATTCATTAATGTTTTGACCAAATATCTTCCTAAACACTAGGTTTTCTAGCACCTTAAATTTATTTTCGTCATGTAAAGTACGAGACCATGTTTCAAAGTCATAGAGAACAACCGGTAAAACTATTGTTTTGTATATTCTTTGGCTTTCGTTATTTGACAGAAGGCAAGAGGTAAACAACGTATTCACCGAGTAGTAGCATTCATTTCCCAACTATATACTTCCCCAATTTATACTCTACTATCGTTATTGCTGATTAAGATTGTTCCTAAATATTTAAATTCACTAACCGTGTCAAATCATATATAGTTCCCAATATTCTATAAATTATCGTCCTAAATTTGTGCTCTCTGTGTGATCATATACTCAGTATTTTCAGCGTTCACTTCTAAACCTATTTCCTTATTATCTTCTAAAAACATTTCTGTGTTTCTTGCAACAGTTTACTTACTATTACCTAACAAATCTTGGTTACAAATGGCAGTGAATATAACTTGACGGTTACAAAATGGGGTAGGGGCATCTCCATGAGATTCACAGGAACTTGAGTAATTTTGGGAGTCATGCAGATCTTGGAAGGAAAGATAACTTATGGGGATGTTTTAATTGGAGGCTTGGAATAGTAGTAGCAATTTTTTTATTGCCTTTCTGGTTGTGTTATTAGTTGGTGATTTTTATGAAGTCACCAGGAGCTTTCATTACAAATAGGCCTACAGAAAATACTATAGACTAGTAACTTCTAAAAACAATATTGTACCAAATGTTATGTATACTTCTAAGACGCCAAGAAATATTTCGTATTAACTACAAACGTTGTTTCACTCACAATACACTCGCAAGCTTTTATTTCAATTTTATTCTTTGACCATACAGTTTATGGAAATGCATCTTGTTTAAGTTTAGAAAATACATTAATTTTCAAGCACTATACAAAATAAAATTGACAATATATTTTTGTTTCAGCAAACCTTTGAAAAATATTTATTAAAAAATTGGAAAAAAAGTTTGGTAAACAAATATTCTAAGAAAATTTTAATTCATAATTTTGTGTGAACGCTCACTTAGGGTTTAATAAAACGCGTCGAATTTATAGTACATATTATTTATTGGCTAGACAAATACTTATTTTCCCAAGTTAATTTTTACTCAACACTTCACCGAATTTGGCATCCAGAAAAAAGAAAAATAATGAAAAGTTGAGATGTTAATTATTTAAAGAGTTTCTAAATTGTTGAAGCTTTGAATGAACTTAAGGAATCTGTGAATTTTGAATCTGCTTACTTCTATGTTGATAACAGTGCTAAAGTCATTATATCTGAAGAAGATGATGAACATTAAATAAAGTCAAAGAAAGTGACCTCACTAATCCTGATCCTGAGGTTAGTGAGAATAACCTCCAATCAAATAATTCAAGTGAATTTCTTTCAGCAAACCCAAGCCAAGACTTCACAGTGATTAAGAATAAAAGGGGGCCTTGGCCGACCTAATTTGATTAAAATTAGCAAGCTGGGAAGACCAGCAAATTATTTAATTTGTTAGGGCAAAATCCTGAAAGTGTGAGCTTGGCGTTTGAAGAGGAAGTAAATCCGTCATTACAAGAAGCCTTAGAAGGACCATATGCATCAGAATGGTAAAAAGCGTTGGAAACTGAGTTTAACGCTTTGACACAAAGCAAGGCCTGGACATTGAAGCCACGTCCTAAAAATAAAACTGTCATTGGCTACGATGGGTATTCAGGACAATGTATAGACCAGAATGTAAAGTCAAACATCGCAAAGCTAGATTGTTAGCGAAGGGCTATAATCCACGTCCTGGGATCGACATCTATGAAACATTTTCACCAGTTTCTCTACTTAGCTCAATAAGATTAGTTGCTGCTTTAGCAGCAGAATTGGAACTTAATTTGTATCAACTTTATGTTGTAATGGCCTACATAAATGGAGATGTTGATGAGAAGATCTATATAGAGAAGGCAGACGGTTTCAGTACTCCTGGAATGAAACATCTAGTTTGTTTGCTTGAAAAGTTTATTAATGGACTGAAGCAATCAGGCTGTCAATGGTTTAAAAAATTACATGAAAGACTAAAGACCTTTGGGTTAAAAATATTAAATTGTGACCATTGTGTCTTTTATATGAATGATGATTGTGTTACTCTGATCGTGATTGTCTATGTAGATGATTTAATCATCGTGACAAACAGCAAAGAAGCATAAGAGATGATTTTATCTCAAAACTTCCAAATGAATGACTTGCACTACTGTATTGAAATTTAATTCAAACAAGATGAGAAAGAATTCAAATTAGGTCACTATGTTACAGAGATCATATATAGATGATGTTCTCAAGAAATTTGGTATGCAAGACTCCAAACCAGTGAACATTCCATTAGACGGATACAGTAAGTTAGCCAAGGCCATGGATCCGTCCACAAAGGAAGAGACAGAGAAAATGAGGGATGTCCCATACCAGAAACTTATTGGTTCTCTGATGTACCTCACAGTATCGACAATACCTGACATCACGTGTGCAGTGATCTCCTTGAGAACGAGCAACTATGGACTAGTCTACAAGAGATCGGGTTCTGAGCTGATTGGATATTTGGACGCAGACTTGGGAGGATCTCGTTATGACCGGAGATCTTATAAAGGCTACATATTTCAAGTGACAGGATCTGCCGTGACGTGGGAGGCAAGAAAACAATCCACCGTAGCTCTTTCGAACACTGAAGTAGAGTTCATGGTTCTCATGGACGCCGCAAAAGAGATAGTTTACTTGCGGAACTTGTTAAAAGAAATGGGTTATTTGAGGGTAAATGAAAAATCAACCCTCTTCTATTGTGACAATCAAGGAGCAGAAGATCTCATGCATAATCCCATGTACCATTCGCCTACCAAAATATTGACATTCGGCATCACTATGTACGCAAAGTTTTCGAACGAGGAGAAATCAAGGATAGGTACATTCCAACGAACGAAATTATAGCTGATGTACCTACCAAAGCTCTGTTTAGACCGATACATCATAAGTGTGTACAAGAAATCGGAGTGAGAGACATTAATATTTTAACACGTGTTTGAGAGGGGGTGTTGAGTATTGGGACTAAACATTATCTTTGTTTAGTTATAAATCACGCGTTCTACTGTTTATTTTGCTATCATAGCAACGCCATAATATTTCTTATTTTTATAAGTGTAGTTTTTCATAGTGTTGTTTTAGTAAATGAAATCAACAGCGTTCTTTAGTAAATAAAACAAACAATAATTTACCACACAACTTTGCACCATAATATCCATTATATATTAAGTTGACTTATAGATCAAGTTAATGCTCTACGTAATAGGTTGAAATACTATTGTGTCATTGCAGATGAACACGTCCGCTTACTATTGGCTAGCATGGACTTGATATTAAATACTGTATTCGCTTAATTAGGTCTAAGGATTGGTTTCTGAAAATAGGGGAACTCTCAATTGTTTGATCTCTATGAGATATCATTATCAGATAAACATTTGAGCTTCGTAGAATTAAATTTCAACTTACTCAACTGGGAACTGAGTGAGCGTACACACTACTTCAAGGATAGAATATTGTAGACATGATAAATCATCACGTTTGGGAAAGAAGACACCCTGAAACAATGGGGTGAAGAGAGTTTCTAGTAGATACTAAAAAATATAAACATTATAAAATAAATTATACTTCACAATAAAGGATAATCAATTACCTATTGCGTATAATCTGAAAGGGTAGTAAGACGCGGTGCTAATAATAATAATTACCTATTAGATATCCTACTTTTGTACCTCAAACATCGACAAAATTTTTCCCACAGAAAAGAAAATCTCGCCGATTAAAAACTTTGACTAATTTTTAGGACCTACTGAAGCATTTGGCTGAAAGCTAAGACCCTTCATATTATGCAGAGTTTTCAACAGTATAAATATACACAAAGTTCTCTAAGAAATATCTGGATGAATTTATAGAGTTACTCGGTGTACAGGAAACCTACACATTACAAAAAGCTGTAGTAAAAATATATCCGTTTAAGAAGAACATATTATTAAATAATAACGAACTATGGCAAACCAATCTCAAAAATATGCATAGTTTCAGATATTTCAACGATGAATCCATACATTAATGGACTATCAAAGACGCGTTTAAAAAGAGAGATAAAAAGGTACTATAGAATTTTATACCTTGAAAATATTGTTTTTTTATATACCCGTCGTGTACAGATGGATTAACTGATATTGACGGCAACCAAGCGAATTGAATCATTTTGAGAAAGATATAATCAATGTAGAAATAACTACCAAAGTTAATGGTGCCAATAATATAAAGCACGTGTATTGGAAACCCTCACCTAGTTTAAATCGTAGTCCCTGCCAGTAACGTCCTCGAAAAATGACCCACCATTTTTACATTATCTTGTCGTGTGGTGTTTCTAAGGGGTACTTTTCATGCAACACCGAGACGAGTTTGATAAAATAATTGACTTATTATCCAACACTTAATGGACATTCATAAGTTTTTTCCCCAACTTCAGTCACTTTAGTTTCTCATTAGTTTCATCATGTTAAACCAATAAATAGAACAAGATAATTAGTGCTATTGGTAGATAAACCAAGTAAGGATTATACCTCATTTAGAAACTACGTCAGATTCAACAATGTTGATAATACTATAAACATGGTGACTGTTTAAAGATCAGGTGAAAACTACGTATGCAAGGATGGTTGAAATTCACGTGTCTGTCTCGAATAATATACTTAGCGATGTTAGCAATTTATTGTCATCTAAGTAATCAGTTCAGGTATGAACCAAAAACTAACCTGATAGAATTCAGAGACTCTCCATATGCAGCCAACATTTAACTCGGCTTGCCCTCCATGATGTTCATTTACACGTCTATCACAGATCCTCCGCCTGTGGATGACATCATGGCGCTGCTTCTACACATCATTGGAGTCAACCACGCAAACTATGTATAAGGCTCACTCAAGAATATCACCTATACTTCATTGCAATATGTGCTCATGCTTGAATGTGAGATGGGGCATCTATCTGGAAATTAAAATAATAAGAGACACTGGTAAACCTATGATAATCGAGTTTGGAATAGAATACGTAGATCTTCATTTACAAATTCACTCAGCATGAAATTTCGGTATCAAACTAACTAGGTAGGTTGTGCATTCTACATAACTAAACGTAACGCAAACAGAGAATGAGAGGTTAATTTCAAAAATTCGTTTCACTGGATGTGAGCAGAGCTATAGCTACAACAAAATAAGCCCTTCATACTGTCATGACATAGTGCCAAACTAGGCAAGCAAGCGTCCTACATTCAAGGATGTCTTACAGGAAATTTTAAGGATGGACCAAAATTAAAGCAAAGCATGTGTAGAAGACTGACACATGTGGTTAATGAACCAGGTTACTGTAAAAAAAGTAATTCTTATGTTGTGTAAATATCTACAGTAAAATTAATTATAGGAATGAGAGAAATAGAGGGTCATTAGATATTCTCAGACAAAACCTCAACACAACATGTTTCCCAAGAGAAAGGTTAATATTTTATCATTTAAGTCAATAAAGTCTTTGAGGCAGAAAAATGATCCAGTACAAACTTGCCTCGGCTTTCACACATGATTAACCAAAGAACCTACCGCAACAAGTGTATGTAATTTATTATTTTTTTACTTAATTATTTTGTATTTCAGCATGAAAATTAAATTGATCCCATTATTCAAGCTCTTGATTTTCTTTTTACACGAATGGATGTGTTTCTTGACCAAAAACCTGCCACATAACCAAACAACACGTAATCCTACAAACGTACATTAAGGCATTAACCATCTACGATGACAAGGATGGATTTATAAATCTATGTTGTGGTTTATGGAACGCAGATATTATCATAGACAGGTTTAAAGATACCGCTTCTTTGTTGGAAAAACAAATAATTTTGATCATTCGTGGTTTATACTCAGCAAAATGTTTAACCAGGATAAATACATATAAATATTACCCCGAATTAAAGTCAAGTTAGTTCATTCCAGAAAATGCTTTACTTTGATGCAAGTCCAAAAAATCACTCAGTATGAAATCCGAATCACCGAATAGTCTTCTAGTCAGGAATATCTAGTTAACACTGTCCGAATTGATGTAAAATATGAGGTATTCAAACATTAGCTCTGGCATAAAACCCATCACCAAGGTTGAGTTGAAAACGTTCACCATTGTTTCAGGCGTATAAGGATAATCGTTTGACCACTTATTCATGAGAAGTTTACACTCGATGATTATAAAACTATTATACATCGTGTTGTTCAATGGTCACATCGCAATATTGAGACATTATTTCAACTTTTAACAGCAAGGCATGAACAATTTCTCACTTTACCAGGATGGATAAATATTCCCATCCTAATAATTGCAGTTTGTTCTACTTCATGACACAAAATTCATGCCTACAACGACATGTTTTCAAGTAAACGTGTTTATTGCCTTTAAGTAGATCTTGACATCATATAATAATTTTTTAAGCACACTGCATAAACGAATTCATGATAAATTAACAAGGTCCTCTATCGCTATATGGTACACTAAATAATCATTGAGCTATTATATTCCAATACAGCCTGGTTAATTGAAATAAACCATAGAATATGGTTAACCAATTACTCATGGTTTTATGTGATACTGGCATTGAGAATTATAACATACTTTAGTCCTTTACCTTGCGTTTCACACTATGTGCCAAAATCATCCATGTAGAGGGCCCATGGAATAACACACTTTTTTTTAAAAAAAATACACGTATTACCAATATTTATGTCAAAAAGTTTTTTCTTTGAAACTCCTTAAAGCGGTTCACAACTCACTCCTATCACATAGATTTGCATTGAATGTTAGCTCATTTCTTATTATAAAAGTACTTTGGGACTCAATAAATAAAGAAGAACACACTCACTATCTGATATGTGTTGAAAATAATCTCGGACTTCCGCTCTCTATGATTTGCTGTTCACCTGACTTCAAGAACAACGTGATTTGTAGGCCTTGAAGTCAACACAGACTTACTCACAACATCTAGGGAGCATTATGTCACTATACACACCGGGAAGATCGGTCTTCAGAGAACACTTTGAGCGTAACATGTTTTCTCCTAGTACAATGTCAAATATGATCTTTATACGAAAAATGATTAGCCTATAAATGCAGAACATGCATCCGATATTGCCACATGTTACTTCTACACCAAGACTTAATAATTAAACCAAACACGTCCCTTAACTCATAATCGTAATCGACCATATAACCAACGGTAACAAAGTGTCGTGGTGCTGCTACGTATTATTTAAGACTCTAACATCCTGCCATCCCTCAAGAGAATGAGTCAGAATAACGTGCGTACAATCCCACCTCTTTTCAAATGTTGGCAGTAAAATTTCATTGAAAGTAAAGCCATTAATATGATTAGCCTCCCAAGCAAAAAAAAAAGAGATGGGATGACCTGGAGAAAGACTACGATTATTCAGAGTACGTTATAGTACAGAAAGTGACAATGATTCCTGAGTCACCCCCAGAGTTTCTGGTAAATTATTTCATGGGTGATTTTAAATAGAAGTAACATTCTTCCTTGGACGAGTCACCAAATAAAAAATTACCCCTAAAGCAGGCCCCGATTTGACCCACTCCAATGATGGTTAAGCACACATTTTCAACCCCCTTTTTACTTACTACATTCCTCACACCCTACTTACACCACACTTTCCCTTCTTCTTCCCCCTCCAAACTATACTTCGTTGCAATAGTCTGAGGCTACGAAGCTCAAGGCTGTAATTGAGCTGCTGATGTAAATACCTAGACGGATCATCGGGACCTTTAACAAATTTTTTTTAAGAATGTCCTGGCTTCTCCGAGAAGCAAATGAGGTCACATGGTTATGGATCATATAAGATTTTAGAAAACTAATGGAAATAGTTTATTTCAATACTAATTTAATAGTTTTCCTTCAAGTGCACTCTGGGAAAACAACCAAAGCTGATGAAGCTCACAGTATCACTCTGGAACGCCATACAATTTGTGAGGGAGAAGGTTGATCTTTAAAGTTTAATATGTAAGCACCGAGTCGACGTAATGTTATTGGGAGATACCTGCATATGGGCCTTTTAGAGGTTTTGATATTAAAGCTAATATGTATTCGTAATTACTGGGCGCTATTGGGACTAGGATAAGAATTTTTTAGGGAAATGTTAGGACTCACTTCAAACTTCCAATGTGAAGACTATTTATATAAAGTGTCTGTCATATCAAAGGCTCCACCATAAAAGTAGTGCTTGAAAATCGATTCGAAGTCATTCTCCTATGAGAGCATTATAGACTTAACTCCTTATTATATCCTTAGACGGGAGAACATCGGCTAAGGAAGGGTTGTCAAATCTCAAATAACCTTGTATACAATACTAACTGCATTTGAAAGGTCCTTACAGTTTGCTATATTGCCCATGAATATTAGAACAGTGTCTGGGAGCAATGTTGAGAGCCTGTGAGTGAATAGCGGGTTATTTTTGTGAAAGATGACAAGGAACCTAATGAGGGTCCCCTCACAAATATCATCTATTGTGGAATGGGAAGCAACTAGGAGGCTGAGTTCAACAAAGATAATGTCTATATTCTTACTAGTATTTAAGGCACTATTTATACTGCTTGACAGCTCGCTATACCAAGTGCATACTGTGAATGGTAACAATTTTTGTATCTCACTGAAACTTAAATTAGCCAGAACTTATGTACACAGAAGATATGTCGCTTGTGCTATACAATTAAATCTTGGTAAGGCCCCTGGATCTTACAGTATTAAAATATTAGTCTAACGAGATCTTGGAAGTGATAGACTCTCTAGCAGAATGTTCCAACCCACATGTTGGGTAAAGGATTCTGGAATTCCGACGTATAACTGACTAGATATACTGCTCAACTTGTTCGGTAAGTGATATGAACGACTAATACTTATAACAACACTTCTAAATTCTCTGGAGGTTGAGGTCATGATCTAAGAGGAGTTTGTATTTTTAGCCCTGCTCATTATATCACATCAGCCTGGTTGTTTAGTCAAGAAGGATCACATGAAACATCAACATCTACAAGTTGACTGGTGCCTTTTTTTTTAAGTTTCCTTGAAATATTATAACTATGGGAACTCGTTTTCCTTGACTTTCTCTTATACCTGATGAATATTTTTCACTCTTATTTGTCCCACCAAACCATCTCGCCATATATTAAAACCATCAAATTTCAAGTCCAATACATCCAATATGGAGTGAATCTGGGGTCCTTAATGATCCCCGCATACTTAATTTTGCAGGGAAATGTCATTCAAAACCCGCTACCCGTTACAAGTTTGTTGCTGTACGAGGATGATACGGTTCTTGTAGTGGAGTCATGGAAAGGATTACAGTTAGGTATGTATCTAGAAAAATACCTGCAGCTATTAAAAGTTTCACTGAATACTTGTTGGACTGGTATTAACGTGTAAAGAGCTACACCACGGTTTCCCACGGAAGAACCAGCACAGTAGGACGGTATAACCGAGTTTTTTGGGGAGAACAAATTATTGAGTTGATAGTGATAAATAGAGATTTTACGAAATTTTACATAAAACTGCATATTGTGGGAATTAATACTGTATTAGTGTACTAATTGGAAATTGGTTGAATTTTTAAAAATGTTTGCTGGCTATTACATCTGAAAGGAACGTGCCAATGAGATATTTAAAAGGGTGAAATCTATCTCAGGTAGTTAAGGGGTTTTCCACTAAGTAAATTCCCTCACCTTCTAGAATCAAGTAAGTTCATAATGAGCTTAAGTATGGATTTGTCTAGGAATTCTACAAACCTATTTGGGAATGCTGGTCTGGAACCTCGACCTTCAACATATCTGTCTGTTTAGGCAAACGACTTACATTATTTTCCTGTAATCTCTTAAAATGGTGTTTCATATGAGCAAATGAAAGTAAAATTCTAACAATAAATTAACACTTAAAATTTTTTTCCGTATCGCTCTAGTAGTGTCTTCACTGGGTACAAAATTAAAATCATCGGCTGCGATAGACGACTCCTTCTCAACCAATAGTAAAGTTATATATTGCCAAGGTTGCAACAAAAAACGTTATGTTCCATTAAATGGATCAATATATATGGAACGTCACTACACACGATAAATAAACAACCGAGTTCTCCATAGAAGCACGATATTTAACACAGATGCAGTATCCTTCCACTTCAAGAAACTAATTCTACAAGTAATTATGTAGTGCTATAGTCGCTGAGAACATCTCTAAGTTTAAACTCCAAGTTACCTGAATTTCGATCCTTCTTGGAAAAATACTGCAAGTGATCACTAATCATTCAACACCAGAAAAATTATCTGTGGATCTGTAATGAAGAAACTATTGAAAGCCTGATAAATTAAATAGGGTATGTCTTCATACGATTCGCTCAAGATGAAACCAAAATGTTTAGGGTTGCCTTGTGACGAACCTTGAGGTAGGTAAGCTAGATTCTGAGGAATCTTCTAAAACATACGAATCAGTCAACTGTTGTAAGATTCGTTAAAGAAGGATTTGAATTGTTGTGGCCTACGGGAGATCACGAGGAGAAGGTCCTGGTGTTGTATTAGGATGCCGTGGCATATAATTTGAAAGCCGCGCGTGCTTTGAAGTTGTTATACCATGATATGACCCATCTTATATGCTTGGCTCTTGACTACAACGTGTTGTGAAATACACCAATACCAAGTTATTCCAAATGAATACATTAATTTAAGGTGACAAAAAAGTGTTTGTGAAAGCCCCACAGCGAGTCCAAACTTAAAAACGGCACTTGTTGGCTGTGCCGCTACTCCCTGAGGTCAGAACCAGTTCTAACAAGATGGGGAGCATGGATAGAAGCGGCCAACTTCTACTATGAACAATTTTGAGCTGTGAAGTCAATATTGGATATATTTGCCCCTGAGTTAGTAAGATCTTTGCGTAGCTCTCAGAACGCAATCAGTAATGAAAAAATTGTGCTTTTTAACTGTACACATCACGAGTAAATTTGATGGATTCAGAAGAGTATTAAAACACTGGACATTTCTGCACTTTCTCGACAAGAATCTATGGGTATCATCGAAAACGCAATTGAAAAGCTAAGTGTTGTGCAAGGTGAAACTGGTGAAAGTGTTTCTACTAAGTTACAGTCAGTGTTAAAAAGTAACCGAGGATATTCAATTTTTGTCAGTGTGTGCCATGTACTTAAAGAAAATGATGTAGATCCCCCTAAGGACATTTCTCTAGGGATGATTCCTCTGTTAGAATACGCCCCGGTGACATCCTGCGATGTGTAAAGGACAATTTATGAATACAATAATATTATTTCTTAAAAGCGGTAATAAATAACCCCAGATAACATTGAAATGTAATAATGTGTATAGTTGGTGTATTGTGCACATAGTACAAGTAATTTATCAATGTCTGTGCTAGACATATTGTAAACAGTTAAATGCTGCTTTCTTAATAAACTATTGGTTTTATATGATATTATATAATTTTTTAACAATATACATATTTAACTTCATATAGCTCACTATATTTTATTAGATATTTACATACGTTTTTGATATATGATACTATATAGAATTATCAGCTCTAGGTATCTCGGTATTACTCTGGACATAGACTAAACTTGACCAACATACTGACCATCGATAGGCAGAGGCTGATAATACTAGTCCTATTGACACATCGCGATTGCAAATTTTAAACCTCTTGAAACGTTAGCAAAAAAAACAGTTTTTTTGAACATACAATCTTTGCTGAACAAAGACAACGTCAGGCAATATTTTTTGTTCACATGAGCGTCAAGAACAACTTCAGTTAGAAAATTTCCGAGGAGTCTGTAGGATTTACTAGAACACAGAGAGGAAAAAACGTATCTACTATAAGGCAAATGATTTTCCAACCATCTTCATCAGAAAATCATTGGCGGTGGAACTGGGGGGCAGAGGGCACTGCTCCCTGGAGAAACTCTACCCCCTTGAAATATATTTACCCCTACCTTCAACTACAAACATTGTTTTATTACAACGTTAATAGTCTTTGACCCTTTTGTTAAGTACTTAAATTTATCTATGACTGTATACAATTTGTTTTTCAGCTGATAGAATTATGCGCCAACTGCCTGCACGATGCAATAAGTCATGAAAGCCAACTTTCTGTCCAAGGTCACGTCACAAGGCACCCCTTGTCCCCTTTCTTTTCCAAGGCCATTTCACCACTGACACATCTCTTCCCATGTCCTTTGAATTTAGTGTGTAAGCAAGTGCATGTGGTGCTAGTTTTTTCTTAAATAGAATGTTTATAAAGGTATAACTTCGACGTTGTAAATAGTTTTTGTCATTCCCTGAGAGAATACATTGGTTGTGACTTGTATTACAAAGATTGAATTTAAAAAAATCGCTGAAGGACTAATCATAATTGGGAAATAGAGATTCATTATACTTCTATTGCGAACTATCGCAAAATGGCTAAGAGGAAATCCTTGTTCGATTATTTTGATAAAGTGAAAGAGTCTCGCGTCATTCCCGATCATGATCTCCTAAGTGATAAATCTTATCCATCAGTAATGAAGACCACTAACAGCATTCAAGAATGTAATATAATATCAGGTATACCTCAGTTTTAGCTTATGTGGTGCTGACTGACAGTTCACAGCTGACTTCTGACAGTCAACATTTAGGTATATACCTAAATGTTGACTGTCAGAAGTGACAACTGCTAAAGACATGTTTTTTGCAGATCATATGGTTCGGCGTAGGGATACCTAATTTGGTTGGTAGCTTTTCAAAGCCGTCAGAAGTCAGCTGTGAGCTGTCAATCAGCACCACATAAGATAAAACTGAGGTATAGGTGCACTTGATTTTTAAAATCAGAAATTTATCACTTTTTTTTGTCGCCACGTTTTACTGCCTTTCTGGGTTATAAGCATCTGAACTCTTTACGTTGATGGGCTATGGATGATATAGGTTGAATTTAGAGGAAGTGTACCCGCATTGGCGTGGAGGATCATTAGAAAACCATTTAGGAAAAACAACCCTCATTACTCTTGACTGGGATTCGAACCCAGAATCCCCGTCGTCGGCAGTTCAGTATATTGCGAGTGTGATCTCTTAGACTAAAGGTGGCCAAATCGTGGCTCGCGTGCCACTAATGGCATGCCTAAATCACCGTAGATTTTTTAAATATAGTAAATTATAACAATGTCAAATAAAATAAATAAATCATATAAGTTAATAAATTTCTAGAATTCTAGCTATTAAGTTGGCCGTCTGAGTGTATTGTTTCCCGCCACTCAATCTGCCCTTCTCTCCCCCTTCCGCTATATACTCTACACCCCCTCACATTGCCAAGTGCCATCCTGTGGACATTTCTTAGTGCTATTTGGTGGCATACTGACTGCTATGTACTGTGCTATCCTCAGTCTTAAAATATTTGTTTCTCATTATAAATAGGAAATAAATGGTACGGCGCACCGCACAGACTTTCTCTCCCTCTCTATAAACTCGTAAGGTTTCTGAACGGAATAATGTACATTGTATCATCACCACTCCACATAAGAACACGCATAAAATAATATACAATGATATATAATCAATAAGAAAAGAGGCGCATCTTTGTCTTCCTAAGAGCATTTCAAACAGTTTAATGTTTTAAAGACCTTAATAAAATGATATTTGAACCATTTGCTGACAGCTTGGAAACTCGGATCTGCTTTACATGTTCCAATTTATGAAAATTATATTACTAGAGATGAATGGAGGGAAGTAGAAAGAAATCTAAGGAATCCTAAAAGTTATAGAAAAGATTAATATTGGGTCCACAAGTGTCAACACTTCGTATTAAAATTTCGATTTCTGGTTAAAATTTTAACATTTTATAAGGTGTTGCACATCTTCAAGTCATCGCATTGATATTTAATTATTCATTCATACATTTTGACCAATAAAAAATGTAAATATTGACTATTGAGTCTAATATGGAGATAGATCATTGCTGTGCAAACATTTCTCCTAAGAGTTTTAAGGAAAAATAACATACTTTTTTAGATACTTACTTATATTTAATTACTCTATGGCATTGGAGAATTATTGCGTTAAGACTTAAGTAGTATATGTTTACAACTAAAGCTCACAAAATTGTATTAATATATTTGCAAATATCTCAGAACCTGTTGCTTTTATAAAAATATATATCAAATAAAAGTTTTTTATTTCTAATAGTCCTACAATTTTGCAATGATAAGTTGTTTAGTTTCTCAAATAGTTGTGGAGATACGGAAATTAACGCTTCTGTAAAGTACCCTAAAAATCATTTTCATAGGAAAATGAAAATAGCCAGTTTATTTATAATCTTAATCAACGCCTTGATACGAATTTTAATCAAAATCGTTTGAGCAGATTTTGAGAAAACCTATTTTTTCTCTTTTCGCCCTTTATAAAACTACTCTTAATTTTAAGTTTTAATAGACACACAGACAGACGGCATTGCAAAGACTATTTTTTAGGGTTCGGGGGGTCATGAGACGTCGACATCCATCAACATTTCAGGTTAGTTTTTTTTACGATCGCAATACTTAAGCTTTAATGTCCAAAAAGTTAAAAATAAATATATATATATGCGTATAGATTGAAAATTATTGATTTTATAAAATTATGTTTCGAATAAAATATTTGTATTATAAATATATATACATATTTGTAATGCTAAGTAATTTCATATTTCAAATAGTTTTGGAGCTATTATAAAAAATGTTAATTTACGCATCAGACCGGAGCCCTTAAAGCCATTTTGCCGAGATATTGAGGGTAGCCATTTTGTTTGGAATAATTATTAATGTTTATAAATGAAATTTAATCAAAATCGTTACAGCTGATTTTGAGAAAATCGACTTTTTCTCTTTTTGCCCTCAGTAAACTACCCTTAATTTTAGGGGTAGATATTCAATTCCAAAAACCCCTCGGGGCAACCCTATGAAAACCCTAGATATCAAGTTTTAGCTCAATCGGTAAAATAGTTTAGGCTCTAGTTGGAGGTACAGACAGACAGACAGACAGACAGACGGAAATTCAAAAACCATTTTCTCGGATTCAGGGAGTCATGAAACGTCAAGACTCATCAAAATCTCGAGTTCGATTTTTTTGACGATCACCATACTTTCTCTACCTGTAAGATAGAGAGAAAGTAAAAGGGAAATCAATGCGATATTTGAAAAAAACGTTCTATATGATTTGAATTTTTAATTAAATTAGGTTAAATATAAGCGCATGGTATTATTTTGTGAGTTTAACAAACTTTTGTGACACTATGAACGATCGTTAATAAAATTACACTAGGCCTCAGGCAGGTATCTGGGGGGGACTGAGGAGCCCGGCCCCCCTCCTGAAGTTTTGATCCTTTATGTTATTAAATATATAAATATATTTTAACAAAAAATACCATAAATAAAATTAAATAGCAAATTTCTTTAAAATAAATGGTACGGCTTACCGCACAGACTTTCTCTCTATCTCTATAAACTCGTAAGATTTCTGAACGGAATAATGTACATTGTATCATCACCACTCCACATAAGAACACGCATAAAATAATATACAATGATATAGAATCAATGAGAAAAGAGGCGCATCTTTGTCCACCTAAGAGAATTTCAAACAGTTTAATGTATTCCACAAGGGTCAACACTTAGTATTAAAATTTCGATTTTTGTTTAAAATCTTAACATTTTATAAGGTGTTGCAGATCTTCGAGTCATCGCATTGATATTTAATTATTCATTTATACATTTTGACAAATAAAAAATGTAAATATTGACTATTGAGTCTAAAATGGAGATAGATCATTGCTTTGCAAACATTTCTCCTAAAATAACATACTTTTTTTAGTAACTTATATTTAATTACTCTATGGCATTGGAGAATTATTGCGCTAAGACTTAAGTAGTATATGTTTACAACTAAAGCTCACAAAATTGTATTAAAATATTTGCAAATATCTCAGAAACTGTTGCTTTTATAAAAATATATGTCAAATAAAAGTTTTTTATTTCTAATAGTCCTACAATTTTGCAATGATAAGTGGTTTAGTTTCTCAAATAGTTGTGGAGATACGGAAATTAACGCTTCGGTAAAGTACCCTAAAAATCATTTTCATAGGAAAGTCTTAATCTTAATCAACGCCTAGATACGAATTTTAATCAAAATCGTTTGAGCAGATTTTGAGAAAACAAAATTTTCTCTTTTCGCCCTTCAGTAAACTACCCTTAATTTTAAGTTTTTATAGACACACAGACAGATGGCATTGCAAAGACTATTTTTTAGGGTTCGGGGGGGTCATGAGACGTCGACATCCATCAAAATTTCAGGTTAGTTTTTTTTACGGTCGCAATATTTAAACTTTAATGTCCAAAAAGTTTAAAAAAATGCATATAATTGCATATAGATTGAAAGTTATTGATTTTATAAAAATATGTTTCAGATAAAATATCTGTATTATATATATATTTATATATACATATTTGTAATGCTAAGTAATTTCATATCTCAAATAGTTTCGGAGCTATTATAAAAAATGTTAATTAACGCGTCAGACCGGAGCCCTTAAAGCCATTTTGCCGAAATATTGAGGGTAGCCATTTTGTTTGAAATATTTATTAATGTTTACAAATGAAATTTAATCAAAATCGTTTGAGCCGATTTTGAGAAAATCGACTTTTTCTCTTTTTGCCCTTCAGTAAACTACCCTTAATTTTAAGTTTTAATAGACACACAAACAGACGGCATTGCAAAAACTAGTTTTTAGGGTTCGGGAGGTCATGAGACGTCGACATCCATCAACATTTCAGGTTAGTTTTTTTTACGATCGCAATACTTAAGCTTTAATGTTCAAAAAGTTAAAAATATATATATAATTGCGTATAGATTGAAAATTATTGATTTTATAAAAATATGTTTCGAATAAAATATTTGTATTTTAAATTGCTATACATATTTGTAATGCTAAGAAACTTCATATCTCAAATAGTTTCGGAGCTATTATAAAAAATGTAAATTTACGCATCAGACCGGAGCCCTTAAAGCCATTTTGCCGAGATATTGAGGGTAGCCATTTTGTTTGTAATATTGATGTATGTTCATAAATGAAATTTAATCAAAATCGTTAGAGCCGACTTTGAGAAAATCGACTTTTTCTCTTTTTTCCCTTCAGTAAACTACCCTTAATTTTAGGGGTAGATATCCAATTCCAAAAACCCCTCGGGGCAACCCTATGAAAACCCTAGATATCAAGTTTCAGCTCAATCGGTAAAATAGTTTAGGCTCTAGTTGGAGGTACAGACAGACAGACAGACAGACGGAAATTCAAAAACCACTTTTTCTGATTCAGGGAGTCATGAAACGTCAAAATTCATCAAAATCTCGAGTTCGATTTTTTTGACGATCACCATACTTTCTCTACCTGTAAGATAGAGAGAAAGTAAAAATTAATTTGTATTACCATCGTTAAATATTGTTAATAAATATGATTTTTACTTTCTCTCTATCTTACAGGTAGAGAAAGTATTGTGATCGTCAAAAAAATCGAACTCGAGATTTTGATGAATTTTGACGTTTCATGACTTCCTGAATCCGAAAAAGTGGTTTTTGAATTTCCGTCTGTCTGTCTGTCTGTCTGTCTGTCTGTCTGTCTGTCTGTACCTCCAACTAGAGCCTAAACTATTTTACCGATTGAGCTGAAACTTGATATCTAGGGTTTTCATAGGGTTGCCCGAGGGGTTTTTGGAATTGGATATCTACCCCTAAAATTAAGGGTAGTTCTGAAGGGCAAAAAGAGAAAAAGTCGATTTTCTCAAAATCGGCTCTAACGATTTTGATTAAATTTCATTTATGAACATAAATAAATATTCCAAACAAAATGGCTACTCTCAATATTTCGGCAAAATCGTTTTAAGGGCTCCGGTCTGATGCGTAAATTTACATTTTTTATAATAGCTCCGAAACTATTTGAGACATGAAATTACTTAGCATTAAAAATATGTATATATATTTATAATACAAATATTTTATTCGAAACATATTTTTATAAAATCAATAACTTTCAATATATACGCAATTTATATATATATTTTTAACTTTTTGGGCATTAAAGCTTAAGTATTGCGACCGTAAGAAAAACTAACCTGAAATGTTGATGGATGTCAACGTCTCATGACCCCCCGAACCCTTAAAAATAGTCTTTGCAATGCCGTCTGTCTGTGTGTCTATTAAAACTTAAAATTAAGGGTAGTTTACTGAAGGGCAAAAAGAGAAAAAGTCGATTTTCTCAAAATCGGCTCTAACGATTTTGATTAAATTTCATTTATGAACATAAATAAATATTCCAAACCAAATGGCTACTCTCAATATTTCGGCAAAATCGTTTTAAGGGCTCCGGTCTGATGCGTAAATTAACATTTTTTATAATAGCTCCGAAACTATTTGAGATATGAAATTACTTAGCATTACAAATATGTATATATATTTATAATACAAATATTTTATTCGAAACATATTTTTATAAAATCAATAACTTTCAATATATACGCAATTATATGAATTTTTTTTAACTTTTTGGACATTAAAGTTTAAGTATTGCGACCGTAAAAAAAAAACTAACCTGAAATGTTGATGAATGTCGACGTCTCATGACCCCCCGAACCCTAAAAAATAGTCTTTGCAATGCCGTCTCTCTGTGTGTCTATAAAAACTTAAAATTAAGGGTAGTTTACTGAAGGACGAAAAGAGAAAAATTTGGTTTTCTCAAAATCTGCTTAAACGATTTTGATTAAAATTCGTATCTAGGCGTTGATTAAGATTATAAATAAACTGGCTATTTTCATTTTCCTATGAAAATGATTTTTAGGGTACATTACAGAAGCGTTAATTTCCGTATCTCCACAACTATTGGAGAAACTAAACAACTTATCATTGCAAAATTGTAGGACTATTAGAAATAAAAAACTTTTATTTTACATATATTTTTATAAAAACAGCAGTTTCTGAGATATTTGCAAATATATTAATACAATTTTGTGAGCTTTAGTTGTAAACATATACTACTTAAGTCTTAACGCAATAATACTCCAATGCCATAGAGTAATTAAATATAAGTAAGTATCTAAAAAAAGTATGTTATTTTTCCTTAAATCTCTTAGGAGAAATGTTTGCATAGCAATGATCTATCTCCATTTTAGACTCAATAGTCAATATTTACATTTTTTATTAGTCAAAATGTATAAATGAATAATTAAATATCAATGCGATGACTTGAAGATCTGCAACACCTTATAAAATGTTAAAATTTTAACCAGAAATCGAAATTTTAATACGAAGTGTTGACCCTTGTGGAAGACATTAAACTGTTTGAAATGTTCTTAGGTGGACAAAGATGCGCCTCTTTTCTCATTGATTCTATATCATTGTATATTATTTTATGCGTGTTCTTATGTGGAATGGTGATGATACAATGTACATTATTCCGTTCAGAAATCTTACGAGTTTATAGAAAGAGAGAGAAAGTCTGTGCGGTGTGCCGTACCATTTATTACTTTTTACTTTCTCTCTATCTTACAGGTAGAGAAAGTATTGTGATCGTCAAAAAAATCGAACTCGAGATTTTGATGAATTTTGACGTTTCATGACTTCCTGAATCCGAAAAAGTGGTTTTTGAATTTCCGTCCGTCTGTCTGTCTGTCTGTCTGTCTGTCTGTACCTCCAACTAGAGCCTAAACTATTTTACCGATTGAGCTGAAACTTCATATCTAGGGTTTTCATAGGGTTGCCCCGAGGGGTTTTTGGAATTGGATATCTACCCCTAAAATTAAGGGTAGTTTACTGAAGGGCAAAAAGAGAAAAAGTCGATTTTCTCAAAATCGGCTATAACGATTTTGATAAAATTTTATTTATGAACATAAATAAATATTCAAAACAAAATGGCTACTCTCAATATTTCGGCAAAATCGTTTTAAGGGCTCCGGTCTGATGCGTAAATTAACATTTTTTATAATAGCTCCGAAACTATTTAAGATATGAAATTACTTAGCATTACAAATATGTATATATATTTATAATACAAATATTTTATTCGAAACATATTTTTATAAAATCAATAACTTTCAATATATACGCAATTATATATATATTTTTAACTTTTTGGGCATTAAAGCTTAAGTATTGCGACCGTAAGAAAAACTAACCTGAAATGTTGATGGATGTCGACGTCTCATGACCCCCGAACCCTTAAAAATAGTCTTTGCAATGCCGTCTGTCTATGTGTCTATTAAAACTTAAAATTAAGGGTAGTTTACTGAAGGGCAAAAAGAGAAAAAGTCGATTTTCTCAAAATCGGCTCTAACGATTTTGATTAAATTTCATTTATGAACATAAATAAATATTCCAAACAAAATGGCTACTCTCAATATTTCGGCAAAATCGTTTTAAGGGCTCCGGTCTGATGCGTAAATTAACATTTTTTATAATAGCTCCGAAACTATTTGAGATATGAAATTACTTAGCATTACAAATTAGTATATATATTTATAATACAAATATTTTATTCGAAACATATTTTTATAAAATCAATAACTTTCAATATATACGCAATTATATATATATTTTTAACTTTTTGGGCATTAAAGCTTAAGTATTGCGAACGTAAGAAAAACTAACCTGAAATGTTGATGGATGTCGACGTCTCATGACCCCCCGAACCCTTAAAAATAGTCTTTGCAATGCCGTCTGTCTGTGTGTCTATTAAAACTTAAAATTAAGGGTAGTTTACTGAATGGCAAAAAGAGAAAAATTAGATTTTCTCAAAATCGGATCCAACGATTTTGATTAAATTTCATTTATAAACATTAATAATTATTCCAAACAAAATGGCTACCCTCAATATCTCGGCAAAATGGCTTTAAGGGCTCCGGTCTGATGCGTAAATTAACATTTTTTTAAATAGCTCCGAAACTATTTGAGATATGAAATTACTTAGCATTACAAATATGTATATATATTTATAATACAGATATTTTATTCGAAACATATTTTTATAAAATCAATAACTTTCAATATATACGCAATTATATGAATTTTTTTAACTTTTTGGACATTAAAGTTTAAGTATTGCGACCGTAAAAAAAAAACTAACCTGAAATGTTGATGGATGTCGACGTCTCATGACCCCCACAACCCTAAAAAATAGTCTTTGCAATGCCGTCTGTCTGTGTGTCTATAAAAACTTAAAATTAAGGGTAGTTTACTGAAGGACGAAAAGAGAAAAATTTGGTTTTCTCAAAATCTGCTTAAACGATTTTGATTAAAATTCGTATCTAGGCGTTGATTAAGATTATAAATAAACTGGCTATTTTCATTTTCCTATGAAAATGATTTTTAGGGTACATTACAGAAGCGTTAATTTCCGTATCTCCACAACTATTGGAGAAACTAAACAACTTATCATTGCAAAATTGTAGGACTATTAGAAATAAAAAACTTTTATTTTACATATATTTTTATAAAAACAGCAGTTTCTGAGATATTTGCAAATATATTAATACAATTTTGTGAGCTTTAGTTGTAAACATATACTACTTAAGTCTTAACGCAATAATACTCCAATGCCATAGAGTAATTAAATATAAGTATCTAAAAAAAGTATGTTATTTTTTTTTAAATCTCTTAGGAGAAATGTTTGCATAGCAATGATCTATCTCCATTTTAGACTCAATAGTCAATATTTATATTTTTTATTGGTCAAAATGTATAAATGAATAATTAAATATCAATGCGATGACTTGAAGATCTGCAACACCTTTTAATATGTTAAAATTTTAACCAGAAATCGAAATTTTAATACGAAGTGTTGACCCTTGTGGAAGACATTAAACTTTTTGAAATGCTCTTAGGTGGACAAAGATGCGCCTCTTTTCTCATTGATTCTATATCATTGTATATTATTTTATGCGTGTTCTTATGTGGAGTGGTGATGATACAATGTACATTATTCCGTTCAGAAATCTTACGAGTTTATAGAAAGAGAGAGAAAGTCTGTGCGGTGTGCCGTACCATTTATTTAATCTAGAAAATGAGAATAGAGATAAGAACGTATTTGCTGGTCCCAGTAACTCAAATAGAGAGGAGGTAGTTTTGGAGTTTGATGGAAGTAATAATATTTGCGGTCTCGTCCAGCGCCAACCTTTCCCTGTGCCAAATTACTCTGAAAATGCAAAAGCTGATAAGAAAATCAAACGTCGTGATACTAAATTTCTTCAACTCTGGTATTCTGAATTTCCTTGGCTTCACTTTCAAAGTGAAGAAGTTGGCATATTGTGCTTCGAATGTATGAAATCAAAGAATGAGAATCTCTTTGGCTACAGTTCAAAACTTGAAACCACGTTCGTTAGTAACGGTTACAAGAATTGTAAAAGAGCTGAAAGTGAATTTAAAATATATGCAAAGAGTAGTATGCACAAGGAGGTTGTAGAAATAAACAACACAAAAGAAAAACGTGATTCAGTGGCCAAATAAATGTATAAAGAAAAGGAAAAGCAGCAAATTGTAGCCCGAAAGACATTGCATGCACTAATGAAGTCTCTTATATCTTGGAAGACAGGGCATTCCATTACGAGGTCACAATAACAGTGATGGAAACTATAAGGCGTTGCTTGCTCTGCGCACTGGTGACATTACTGAACTCAAACAGTTTAGTTTTCGATCGAAGGACTTGACTACACATGACATCCAAAATGAAATGATTAAAATGATGGCAGACGCTGTCCTAAAAGAAATATTGATTGAAATACGGAACATAAAGCATTTTAGTTTGATTGTAGATGAGACTACAGACATTTCCAAGAAGGAACAAGTTTCAATCTCTGAAAGAATTGTAAATGAAAATATGGAACCAAGAGAGTTCTTTTTAGGTTTCTATGAGATAAGTTCAACCACAAGTTCTTTCCTAATAAGTCTGATCATGGATATCTTGACGCGATTTCACCTCTCCTTGGAGAATGTTCGTGGTCAATGCTATGATTGTGCTCAAATATGCGAGGAGTTCATAATGGTGTCCAAGCTAAGATCAAAGAAATACAATAGTTAGCAATGTATGTGCATAGTACTAATCATTGTTTGAATTTAGCGCTGCAAGACACTGCTCGTGCGAACCCTCTTATGAAGGACTGTTTGCAATAGTTACATGATGTGGCCATAGTTATGAGCACAAGTAAAAAAAAAAATCGGAATTTCTACGCACCATAAATGAGTTTGAAGATGTTCCAAACACTACTCCAAAAACACTCTGCACGAAGTGGTGGACCATTCGATACTCATCTATTGTCAGTGTCATTAAAACATATCCAGCTGTACTTTGAGCGCTAGAACAGCTCAATGTATCAGGTGAAGATGTGTCGAGCACTGCACGAGGTCTTTACGATCAGTTTTTAATGTGTGAAGATTATTTTGGAATGCTAATAGGAAAAAAAGTTTTCGGCTGCACAGAAAATCTTGCCTTAATCTTATAGAGCTCTAAGCAAACATTAATGGGAGGAATGAAAGCAGCTATCTTATACCCATCCGCCTGTCACGACCAAGCAAGTTCCAAGGAAACTAGAGCATAAACAAGGAACCATAGAACCGACAGTGATTCTCAGTAGAAGAGAATTAAGGAAGAACACGTGCTACGAGATAGTTGATACATTCACAGTACAGATCTAGAGGTGCTTTACTCAAACTGATTCAAAGAAACTTTGCATACTCGAAAGGGTTCTTTTAAGAGCATTTGAGGAATGGGCTAGTGACGAATAAATACGACACACCCTTTGAGACTATGGATTAAAAATGGATGATGTTGAACTAGATGTAAAAATGTTGGCACGAATTACTCCCACCCAGCCTAAGTGTTTGAAAGATCTAGTTGACATTTACATTGCGATGCCTGAGAGTACAAGGCGATTATTTCCAATAACTTGGAAGCTTTTTAAGTTGCTTTTAGTCGTCCCATCATCAACAGCAAGCGCTGAAAGAAACTTTTAGGCCTTAAAGCGACTCAAGACACCTACGTAGCACCATAGATCAAGATCGGTTAAATCACTTGACCATTTTGCATGTCTACAATGAACGAGTTGACAATCTTGATATTGATGCGTTGTGTTATGAGTTTGTCAAAGCTAACACATATCGTGTGAGTGTATTTGGAAAGAGATAATATTTAAAATGTATTAATTTGACAAACCTATTTTGTATGAATTATAATGCATTCATACTCATACATCACAAATGTTAAATTTTAAAACCAAAGAAAAACTTAATTTGAGATATTATATGCACATCATAGTTGGTCTAGCTATATTTATGACTATTTAAACTTTAGTTGACAATGTAAATGAATATTTTAATTTTGTTATAGGCCTAGTTACTGTAGTATAAATATTTGATTAAAACTATGTTTCTATTATTCCTATTTTTAAATTGTACAAGATCACTAACTAGAATAATACTAAAACTTTGTTTGTCAAATAAAATTATATATATATATATATATATATATATATGTCTGATATTTTTTTATATTATTGCTGTGTAACATTGCTCGTTTATGATTTAATTGAAATATACTTTGTTGAAAAATAACATGGAAATTGAACTCATAATTTTTTCTTAACACGAGGTTTTATTCAAGTGTCCAAATATTATTGTTGAGCTTTAGGCAACACCAGAACGGCTGAATAAGATAATAATAATAATAATAATAATAATAATAATATTAATAGTATTAATAGTATTAATAAGGCAAGGCAAATCCTTATATTAATTTTTTTTTTGCTTGCCTCCTGCCTCCCCCCTAGACAAATTACGTTCCACCGCAACTTCAGAAAATAAGTATGAATAGTCTCGAACGTATGTGTGAGGTCCAAATGAATATTCTCGGCAAGAAACGTGACGCCGAACACTTTTATTTTACATGGATTGTTTAAGTCTTCCTAATTTCTGCAGTCCTCTCTGAAATATTTAACCTTAATGATGTTGCTATAAAACAGGGAGGATATGTGGTCAAGCACAGATCGCATTATACTGTGGTGATGTATTCAACACATATATTCATCGTAAACGTATGCAATACCTATCATTGACTGAGACTGTCATTGACCTTAAACAGATTACTATAGAAACTTACATTATAAACTTGGGTCATATCAGTACTATATATTATACACACTGATTCATTAGCCTGAACTTTTATTTGTATGATTTTGAACTTCACACAATTATTGTATTAATTTATTTAACATTCATTTAAAAATAACAATTTAAAGACTATGCGACATACTTGTAATAATGTATAATTACTAAAGATGTTGAATATGAATAAAAATGAATATTTATTTTTATTTGTTTTATTACAATTTTCCAATCCTAGTGGTAACATGTTTTAGTCTCATTCTATTGGGAGCATTTTCTGTCAACCTGCTGCTGGTAATATAATATCACAAGTAGATTTATGGATCCACCCTCTTTTACATTTGATTTGTGACATTGTTCTTGATACAGATTATAATAATATTATAGAGTTCTTCGGATCCGGGTGATGTAATCATAAATCTAACTATAGGCATTGATTTATATTTTTTCACACGTGGGTCTATTTTATTCTAATGATATACTTTCCTATTTTTGGTAAAAAGATTCATTTTGTATTGTGTGGATAAAAGAGAACTCCAGACCAGAACATTTAAAACAATATCCTAGCCTCCCCTTTGGGTTAAACTCTTCAAAATAAGGGTAAAAATGTTTTTGCATAATGGGCCTACATTTAGAGTCAAATGGGGACAATCACATATATATCATTATGAGTTAGTAATAATGAAATTTTCCTTTTTAAAGATTATAGCACCTTTTTTGAAAGATACATGTATTTGGTCCTTAAACGTGGATTAAACTTCTCCCATTAATATACTCACAAATTAATAGCACGTTAATATAATATATATATAAGTAAACACCATTTTTCAATCAAGGAATGAGGGACGTCCTCAACACAATAAATGTTTACTACGTTTCTTTTGAGGATTTTGTAGTGGTTTATTTAAAATATTCAATATATTGTGTACTGTCCCAAAAACATCGAGGTAATCATATCAACACAATTAACTAATTTGGGAGAGAGTATGCAAGTGAAATGACATAATTATAAAGAAAGTCAGCATGTAAATTATAAATAACAGAGAATAAGAACCATTAGTAAAAATTTTGAGACAGGCAGCGTAAGCTGAGTATAAAATATTGGCTAATTTCCTGTTTCTACTTATGCACACTTAATTCATCCTGAAAGGTAGCAGTCTTACCTTGACTTACTAAATTATGGCCCTATCCTATAGGCTATACAAAAGTGGAATAATGCAAGGTAAGCTTGTTGTCTTACAGGTTAAACGAAAGGTACAGTTATATTTAGTTTTAATATTACTTTATTGGTCTAGTTTTAACTAAATATGAAATTTAAAATTTTACCAAGATTGTTAAATCCGACACATTAGCTCAGTTGGTAGCGTGTCTGTTTGCTGAGATAATAGTCCTGGTTTCGATTCCCGGCATGGCTAAAAGGATTATCATTGGTGAAATGTGTGTTTATACTTTCACAGTGATGAATTAACTGCCGGGGACTGGATGTTGTGCCTGTCCTAATTTTAAGTTCTATTTTAAGGCATATGAAGCTATGAGAGGCCTAGCAAGTCGTCAGTGGAAAATATATGGCTTGAATAAAATTCTGACCCAGGCCACAGGCTGTAAACAGTAATGTATGTAAAGTAAACCAAAATATTTAGTCAAAATGATTAGGAACTTATTTACATTGAATCTAAGCTGTAAGTATTTTAGTCAAATATGCACATTCACCCAATGAATGTTTGAATAGTGAGTATAATCTTGGCGATAATTTGAGGTATTTATAAAATAATAGCCACGATATAGATATCATACTTACCCCCTAGTAGTCTGTAAGGTGAGAGACCTTCTGCTCAAGCCATTAATATATGTGTTTTCACACATGAGGACACTACACTCTCCATGCGGAATACTGGTCCCTTTAACGAAATAGGTGTTCGTCTTGAAATCGTAGCATTTGTTTCTTTCCACTGTAATACATTAAAAATTATTCTCTCTTAGCCATTAATTTGTATTATTATTTGGAGAGCATTTGAAATATTATTTTAATTTACAAATTGAACATTTTAAATAGATGCATTTTTATGCCAGAATTTAAATATAATATTTTAATTCTTCAAATTATAGAATATAATACAAGTTTTTCCTTCACTTAATAGTTAATATTTATTTATATTTCCAATAAAGTAAATATTTTAAAAGTTTATTTATTTTCAACAATTTTTATATTAGACTAAACTTTTTTTAATTAATGTTAAGTAATATTGAGTCGGATATATTTAATTGAAATAAAACTAAGATATCTTAATATGAGACAGTAAAATGCTGGATTGAGTTGGATAAAATACAACTAGGGTAATTCAAATCCGTTAAATTACGTTAAGCTTTACCATATTAATAATTAAGTTTAGATTCATGAACAATATAAAGCTAGTGCATACATTATAGTTTTTACTAATCATATTAATTAAACTATACAATGAAAACTACCACATTTTCAGCATCGCTCTATTTTGCTTATAATAACTTCATTAAGTTAAATACTCAAAATAGAATTTTACTACATAAAGCGGAACTACTTTTACCTCAATTTTCTTAGATTAGAATTTTTATTTAGTTTTCTTTTATTTTTCTATATATATTTAAATGAATAACTACATTAACAAGATTAATATGGGTTTAAGTATTAATGTTGGAAAAAGAAGAAATCACAAGGCTAGATAATGTTTCTCCTTGTTTTAGCTATTTATTTATAATTTATTCGTTTAGTACTAAGCTTTAAAAGCTTATTTATAAAATTAAATTGGATATAGTTTGGTGACCGTAATGTAACGCTACTTGAAGGAATACCGGGAACTACTTGTACCGTTTATCAATTTACAAGGCTCTTCCATTTACAGGGCTGCCACAATCGTTTTAGAAGTGACCAGGCAAACCATTTATTCCAATATTGTGAAGCTTTAAAATATGTTCCCACTATTTTAAAACGTAAATAGGAATCAATGTATTCACCTGAGAGTGGTAGGCGTACAATTTAAGCATCTACATTTAAGGCGCTAGAATAGTCATACAGAAATCCATAAACATCTTGTAATTTTTAAACGTTCATGGGCTGAGATGTGTGTGTGTGTGTGTGTGTGTGTGTACGCATGCGCACGCACGAGAGTTGGGTTGTGAGACCATTGCACTTATTGTTCCTTTCCTCTTTGCTTAGTTGAACCTCCACCCCTTTTGAAAGGTAATAAGTATTGCAGTTAAGGTTGAGGCCTAAAGTTGACAGTAGGAGCAGGAAAATACTTATTGATTCAAACCCATTTTTAAAATGTTTTCGTTGCGCGTGGTGGGCACATAATTGAATTTTAATTTTTCAACTCATTAATTGAAAATGTTTTTATATTTTCTAAGCACCTTGTCTTATTAGCTGTTCACATTTAATAAATAGCTCATACTATTATATTCAAAAACAAATTAGCGTATAATCCGAACCCGAAAATATGGATGCATATTAGTTAGTAATAGTAAATCTATATACTTGAATACACACCTACTTTTGTTTTCAAACTATTTAATTTTACTGTACTTAACATTTTTTAGAATAATATTGATTACAAATATTAGCCTTTTTAATTTCTCATAGGCTAAAGAAATAATGGTAATCGTGGACATTTTCGGCCTTAAGACTATGATGGCTCTAACGTTCTATGTGGTCCCAAACTTAAAAAAAAGTGGATCTTATATATATATATATGTATACATATACATATATATGTATACATATACATATACATATATATGTATACATATACATATATATGTATACATATACATATATATGTATACATATACATATCTTACATACATATATATATGTAAGATCCACTAGTATGAGCTATTTATAATATGTATATATATTATATATATATATAATATATATATAACTTGTAAAACTTTGGCGGCACAATAATAGGAAAACATACCAACGGTTTTACAAAGTAAAACTAATGAAACTTAATTAATTTACATTTGCGAATTTTAGATTAGTTAAACAAATACAAGCTTGAGTTGTGAAGTTGGTTTTAGAAATGATCATAGAGTGTACATACACCCCCTATATTTAAATAAAAATATTTTAAATTATATAATTTTAAAAGTAGCACTCAGAAATAAAAAAAAATGTATACATTATACAATCAGCCCTAAGAACATTTATTTACTAATATGAAAAGCTATTTAGAATACATATTACATGGACAGAAATATATTTTTAAAGAAACAAAAAAATATCTTTGTGAAATAGTATACTACATACACATATACAACATACACACTATATATTGTGTAAGAAAAACATGAATGGCCAACATATATAATTCAATAATAAATTATTTCTTTTAGTACTGTGTCTTACTACCCATTTGGTTTATACGCTTATGTACTACACTCATAGTTTTAAGGTTTAGGAAGGTTAAATTTATAGGAAGTTTACCCGCATTTGCGAGGAGGGAGAGTGGGAAACCATTTTGGAAAAACCTTTCAATACACTCGACCGAGATACTAACCTCAATCTCCCCGTCATTGTCAGTCTAGTCTACTGCGAGAGTAGCGTGTTAGACCATATTGCCACTGAAGTGGGTGACATGAAATTAAATTGTCACTCGAACATTTCACCAATAGTAGCCTCCATTATCTTTTTAGCTACAGGTAAGCAGTTAAAATAAAATAAACATAACAATGAAATTAAAATAAATACATGAGATAGTATAGTAAATAAATGGTACGACACAATCGCACCAACTTTCTCATATTGTGTAAGTATCATAGCTTCAAAGTTAACTTTAAAAATTTTCAAAAATAGGTTTTGAGTAAACTATCTAGCCTTAGGTATGTTTTCCTCATCAAAACAAATAAATCATCTTGATACTCACAAGAAACACACTTTATTAAAATATCTTAGAACAAATTGTTCAAATATGGCTATTTAACAAAATTTAAATTCTCAAAAATTAATTATTTGTAAACTACCCTAACAATTTTTGTTATCATGCTATCATAAAAAACTAATAAATTGAATTCAATCTTCAAGATAAATTTAAAAAAAATTAAAATTTTATATCATTCATCGTAGCTAAACAACACTTAAATTAATTTATTTTTGATGAATAAAGATACATTAATATTGATAATGCAAAATAGTCCCCGGTTTTCAGTTTTGAACCTAATCATTAGAGCCATTAAAAAAAAAAGCTAAGGTTACAAAACTCAGTAATTTGTTAACTACTATTACTACATAATTTTTTTTAGAAAACATATATATATATATATATATATACTATTTATAATGTAAAAAGATTAACAATTACCCAATTTGAACAAAATTACTAAAGCCATCTTTTAAAATAATAATATTTCGAAAAAATTCATCAGTAAACTATTAGCAAAATTTCTCCCCCAAAACAAGTATACATCTTTATATGTCATCCTCATGAGTAATGAGGTGCACTGGATGGGGCTAGCTCAAGATAAGAACAGGTGGCGTACTTTAGTAAGTGCAGCAATGAACTCTCAAGAGTCTAATACCATAAACTAATTGAGTATTAGAAAAGTAATAAACATTACTTAGTAATATTTAAAAAACAATTATATTATCAGGATTAAAATAGTTTTGTTTATTTTGATATTCAATAGCAAAAAGGTTAGTAACTCGAACGGATAGTAAGACTAGGTGATAAAAAGAATACCAAATTGAAAAGTTTATTGATAAAGTATTTTGTATGAAATATGAGTAGTATTTGGTTCTCACTCACTGATAACATTGCTTTAAATAATGATTGTGAAGTATTTTCAATTCTTTTAGCATTCTTTTGCGCTTTTAGTTCTTAAACCTGCCTATGACAGACCTATGTTAATATTACCCAATCTAACAAAATAGAACCTTCAATTTCTAGATGCATGAAAGGTTAGGCGTCACTCTCGCAAGAGACTGAACTTCCGATGACGGGCGCGATCGGGTTTTGAATTCCAGCCATAGCTTCTTTCGTATTTTTATAAATGTCTTGTGTACTTTCATTTATTCACTACTTATTGTTGATACAGTTGATAGCTTATATATTCAAGTGACCCAAAATGTTACAAACACATATTCCCTGGCCTAAGCTCCAACTATGGAATCTGTGCGTAGGTCTATATCTCCCCCCCCTGCCCCCCCCCCCCCCATGTCTTAGACCTGTCCGGGCTACACACACTTGTAATTAATACTCAAAATGGTGTGTAAAGATGGTGAAGATAGAGTTTAGGGAAAGTGTATTTATATTTGTGTGGAGGAAGAGTGATAAACCGTTTAGAAAAATACACTCATTAAATCCTCCCGGGATTTGAATGCGGACCTTGCTGTAAACAGCAAATCAGACTAGAGGAACTTGACGTTCAGTCTGCGTACCCAATGATGCTTATGATGAGTCCCAATATAGCATTTTTTAAAACTATTTTAAATTAAAACCAATATGTATTTTCAGATGACATTCTGATGGAGCGATTGTGTAAGGATAGAAAAATTACGAAAGAACAAGGATTTGAACCCTGGTCATTCAACTCTACTCGCTAACTTCTGTACAGTAAAACCTTGGATTGCGAGTAACTTGGTTTGCGAATGTTTTGTAAGACGAGCAAAAATTTTCAATAAATTTTAACTTGATAAACAAGCGATATCTTGCAATACGAGTAGTACTATGGTTACGATTTGTCTGCCGAGCAGTGTCATTGGATAGGTTCTTTGTTAAAGTTGTACAAAAATAAAAATATTCCAGTGATCTAACATATAGCAGTGATTCCGTTAGTGACAGTGAAAGTCGTCCTAAACAATAACACACCTCCTCTCATCTCTCTCGTCCACCTCACACCAGCCACCATTAAATTTAATTAATAAATTTTATTACAGTACAGCTACATTTGAATAACGAAAATAAAAAAGGTATTAATCATTTTTAGATTAAATATTTTTGGGTTGTGGGACGAATCATCTGAGTTTCCATTATTTCGTATGGGGGAGATTCACTTTGATATACGAGTGCTTTGTATTACGAACACGTTTACGAAACGAATTATGCTCGCAATCCAAGGTTTTACTGTACCTATTTAACTATCCGGGATCTCCTTGTCAGTTCCATAACCCAAATAAACCTCTAAGTGTACTGGTGTAGATAAATACATTAAATACAAACACTTGTTACAATTATAGCCTAATTATTCAGAAAATAATAATATAGGTATCTGGTGACCTGGATGTCTAGGGGTAAGGTGTCGGGATTCTGAGCTAGGGTCTGGAGTTAAATCCTCGGTCCCGGTACAGATTTATCTAATTGCCAAACCCTTCCTTCACCTCTGACAAGACGTGTATTAATCACAACTTGTGAATGTGTGGAATACCAGGCCTTCACCGTGGTTCGGATCCCACGTTAAGCTCTAGGTTTTCCATTTCATCTCGCAGTCAATCTACCATTACACATTAGCGTAAGTGCAATAACCTGAACGGTTAGGAAGACTAGGTGCAAATAATAATAATAATAATAATAATAATAATAATAATAATAATAATAATAATAAATAATAATAATAATAATAATAAAGTATTTCATTAGTGTAATTTGCCATTTTGATTGTATTTGCATTATACTAATATTACCAATGTATAGTTGTCATTTTTCATTATGTGTCTTAAGTAATAGTTTAGTATTGAAAAAATCAAAATATTTGTTATAATTATTGATCCGATAAAATGTTGTTTTAGAATAAATCAATATTAGCCTACTATATTATGTTTTAATGTAAAAATGTATGCAAACTAATCAAATTGTATTTACTATTAAATAGTAAATACAATTTGATTAATTAATATTTATTATCGATTTAATTATTAATTTTGTAATTTAATGCATATTCACAGTTATTATTTATTATTTATTATTTAGCACCGCGTCTTACTACCCGTTCGGGTTATACGCTTAAGTACTAATTACACTAATGGATTAGGAATTGGGAAGGTTGAACTTAAAGGAAGTGAACCCGCATTTGCGTGGAGGAGAGTGGAAAACCATTTAGGAAACCCCCCCCCCCCCAGTTCACCCGACCGAGATTCGAACCTCGATCTCCCCGTCCTCATATTCACAGTTCTGGCATGGTATAGATTAGAGGAGACTTTAGGCTATCACTTTATTATTATATATTTATTCTTAGCACCACGTCTTAATATTATCATTTTTCTAATGTGTACTTGTCTGATATGTACCCATTTAAATACATTAATAGGTATAGGAAATAGTAAGCTAAAATTAAGAGACATTGTAAACACATTTGCGAGGAGGTAGGGTGGGAAACATAAAAAAAACCTCTTTGTAGACACACACCCGGGCAAGATTTGATGCCTGACATCCACATCATTGGCAAACCAGACCATACCCCAATTTGATTACAAATGAACATATCTGAGAGCTAGAAAACTTACAATTCGTGTATGTTTTGGCCAGGATGAATTTCAATAAAAGACCAAACCTGATGACAAATGCATTGCCTTCTATTTGTGACAATCTTACGTATTCTTCCCTAATAACTCTCTTCAAGGCTATGCACAAGTTTAGACTCTATTTCCCCCCATCAATACAGAGGTGATTTCTGCCTGCGATAAAGGTTTCAGAGGATTATAGTTTTGTTTTGTTTGCTTGATAACTCAGTCTCACTCTTTGGATGGGTGAAGGGAAGGTGGGTGGGCTCTAAAGTGCTGATAGTTTTGGCAACACTGTGGGCTGACTGAGCCACCGAAGACAAAGTATAGCTCAATTGGTTTCTTCTGCTACCGTTAATTAGGGGCTGGCGCTGATTCGACTCTTCACTTCCAACGACCATTGACCAGGCCCTTAATACATTTTTCTTTTGGATTGTGCGTTTAACAAGTGCTTCATACCCGCCTCGGTGGCGTAGTTGGCTAACGCGCTAGTCGTGTTGAGATCTACCGCCGAGGACGGGGAGATCGAGGTTCGAATCTCGGTCGGGTGAACTGGGGGTGGTTTTTCCTAAATGGTTTTCCACTCTCCCTCCACGCAAATGCGGGTTCACTTCCTCTAAATTCAACCCTCCCAATTCCTAATCCATTAGCGTAATTAGTACTTAAGCGTATAACCCGAACGGGTAGTAAGACGCGGTGCTAAAAAAAAAAAAAAAAATGTGCTTCATGTCACGTATACTCCCTCTGTGCCAGCTAAAGGGGCTACTGAAACAAGCGGATACTTGGGGTGGCATGTAGCCAACGGCATGGTCATAATTGTTATATTCAGAAATAAAATATAACCTTTTCCTTAACATAAAATATTGTAATTAGATTAGTGTCTGACTGTGGAACTGGTGCAATTGCTATTTGTTTCCCTCTCTATTCTCTCTTTCCATCCTCGTTTAGCAAGTAGCCAAACAGCCTTATAGCTAGGGGGCCTAGAAGGGACAGGGGGAGTTTAATTAAAAGGAAAGTGATATGCATAGAGGAGTCTAAGTTCATTTTCTTCCAACTCGGTATTCTGGAAATGGAGACTTCCAGATGCTTGACTGCGACCCACATTTATACAAGGTCAGCGGTCAACAAGGGGACCCCCAGCCCGAGTTAGGACAAGTATAGTGAGTGGACCAGCTTGTCCAGGTGAGTAGGCCAGCGTGTCCGGTAATTGGGTCAGCATGTCTGGGGTTTTTGTAGTGTGGGTCAGCGTGGTGTGTTATACGTGGGAACCAATGGAGGATTTAAGTGAATAACATGGGTTGTGTAGACATTTGACTTTTAACTTGTTGACAATGAACATTTTTTGTGACTAAGATAAATATTTGAATAGTTTTTATGTGTTTTATAGTATTTATATGCTTATTTTATTCTATTCTATTTTAAGTGTGTGCGTGTTTATATCTTAAATAATTTCGAGGTTTAAATTGTAGCTCACTCATTGTAGGTGTTGGGTTTATTATTAATAATCAAAACCTTAAATATTTTTTGTGCGTTTTCAATCGTGTTTAATCAAAAAAGTACCCCAATATCCTGATAATAACTCGAGGCTCAAAAGGTTAGGTATTAATGGCCCACGACCCTCAGGTATCCCGTTATATTCGTGTCGGAGGTAAGATATTGATGGTGTGTTGTTTGATTTATAACAACAAGAAAAGTGGTCACGGATATTAATGGTTTTGAAGCTCTTATCCAAGCCTTGGTGGAACAAACCACGTCACTAAACAACGATATGGCAGAACAGAACAACAATATTGCGGAACAAACGGCATCGTTGAGCCACATGAAAGAAGAATTTTAAATCAGCCATTTCGTCAATAGTGAACAAATGTGTATTCTTGGAAGATACAGTGGACTTGTGGGGGTCGATGTCGATACAGCGGAGACGCCATTATGGTTAGCTAGCAAAGAAATGACACAATGTATGACAGAGCTTGAGACCACTGGAAGTGAACCCGTGATCCTGCAGTTTGTGAAGTTGGCTACTGATGGTTGTGAACAAGATCAGATAATATTGCCTGATATGACTCGGTCTTAGGTTCGACATATGTTGGATTCTGTGAGTGTGTCTGCACTTGACGCTTTTAAGGGTAGTCGGGTGAGTAAAGTGGGTTCCCAAGAGAGTCGGCGTACACGATTAAAGCATAAAACCGAGTCTGATGCTGTGAATGACGCTTCTGTGAGAGACGTTGGTGATTACGACACCACTGTTGACTATGCTGTCGTGTAGAAGGATGTTAGCAATTACCCTGATGATTACGTTATTGGTGATAGATGGTGACAACGCTTATTTTGGTTACAACGCTGCTGTTGGTGAGGACGCTAATGTTGATGATGACGCTACCGTTGTTGACGACTCTGCTGTTTATGACGACTCTTCTATTAGTGACAATGCCGCTGTTGATGACGAAGCTGTTGTTGATGAACACGTTACAGTTGGTAATGACGCTGCTTTTGGTTATGACGTTATATGGTGACATCATTGTTGGTGATGATGCTGTTAGTGACGATGCTTCTGAATATAGGACTGATGTTGATGATAGTGGCAATGTGAATGCTATTGTGATGAGTGTTAGGGGAAATAATCTCAACTGGAGAAGGAAGAGCATGTAAGAGTAAACTTAGTTTGGTTATCACTTCTTCTTGATCGATTTCCACGTAACAAACAACTTGATTTTAGCCATAGACAGAAGAGCTACAGATTGCAGCAAAGTGAAGTTACTTCGGCTGAATGGGTGACTAGTGACGACAGTCAAATAACACCGCTGTTGTTAGTAGGATGCCATGGACCAACTCTGCGGATTAAGTAAAGGTTTATGGGTATAGCCTGAACAGATGGTAGGACGCAGTGCTAAAAAATAAATTATAAGTTTGCTGGAAGAGAAATCGGCTTATTTTATAAACTATACAAGTTGGTGAATTGGAGAAAATAACGGACTTTGAGATAGTTAATAAGTGAATATATTTTGGAGTCGACAAAATGATGAGGACTTTTTGGTGGGTAGAATAGACTTAGATTTGATTGTGGTTTTTAATGAAAGACAACACGAGCACAAGAAGAGTATTAGGGACCTAACAGATTGTGAAGTAGCGGGTTTAAGGAGCCTCACTGGTGAACGACGAGAACTGCAGTGGAGGCTACCTAAGATACACACTGGTAACGTATACTTAATGTTGCTTCAGTAGACCACTAAGGCTAGGGCTTTCAAGATATCCAAGTAGTTGTGACTTAGATCTTCTGGTCGCAGAGCAGCAAAAAAGATTTCTTCAAGTTTCCCACGATTATGACAAGCCCAGATATCAATGATATATATCCGGTACGAACATACTTAAGGAGGAGTTAGTGTATCGAAATTAGTGTCCTACTGTGGAGCCGGTGCTCTTTAGAAATGTTTGCTCTTCCTGCGCTCTCTCTCTCTCTCTCCATACATTTGTTAGCAGGTAGCCAGCCAGCCTCACTGACAGGGGGCTTTGAAGGGGACAGGGGGGAGCTTAGTTGAAAGATAAGTGACACGTTTAGAAGTGTGTGAGTTCATTTATTCTAACCCAGTATCCTGGAAATGGAAACTTCCAGAGTCTTGATCTTTATAATAAATGGTCTGCAGTAAGCAAGGGGACCCCTATTTTAGGCTCAGGCTGGTGTAGTGAGTGGACCAGAGTGTCCGGATGTGTGGTCCATTGTGTCAGGGAGTGGGCCAACCTGTCTGGTAAGTGGGTTAGCTTTTCAGGGGTTCGTGAAGCACGGGTCAGCGTTGCGAATAGTGCAGTTAAACCTTTGGAGGTCTTAGGTGAATGACACGTGTGATGAAAAGATTGACTGTTAAATTGTGAGCTCTGTCTATAATGAACATTAAAAGTGACTGCTTTAAATATTTGAATAATTACTATGTGTTTAATTGTCCTTCGTGGACTGACGCTAAAAAAAAAAATTACATGAGGACTGGTGCCATTGCATTTTTGCAACATCCAATAATGTTCTAAATATTAATTAAAAACATATAATTTAATACATAATATTATTATTGAAGTAATATTATTAAATAAAAATTTAAATAATATCGTATTCTTGTAAACTTTATTTAAATAAAGGAAAGTACAATAATGTTACACTGTTACGAAACATAGCTTATTATTAGAAAAAAAACACATATATAATAGCTCCTTGTGTGTTAATTTATTTTGCGATAGAAAATCTTGATTTCAAAGAAGACACACCTAATAGATGAAATACTCTATATGGAACTGTGAAAGTCATCTACCATACAATGCAAGATAATGATGTGTCTGAAAATATTTAACTAATTTCAAATGACCAGACCACTGACATACCAGAAACAATTAATCCAATACTGTCATGCACTCTTCCTGAAAGTGTCAATCCAACGAGCCCAATTATTATGAACGTTGATATGCCATCTTTAATAAAACCAAAAAGTATGATATTAGCAGCTATCCAAAATTATATTTGGATCATATTTGCAGGTAATTATGTGAGGGATATTCGGCTATTCAAAAAATTACCGGTAACATGATCTGCTCATAAACCAATGACAAATAAAACTACACAAAAAAATAAATATTGGTCTTGCCTTTACTACCTTCATCACCAACTGATACTTGTGTGAAATACAGAGTCATGAAGCTATCTAAAAAAATCAATTAACAACTAAGTACGGGAAAAAATGTTATTTTCACTGCAGATCTTGGTTTGTATGGACATTCCTTTGAAGCACCTACAAATAATATTATCTTTGCAAAATTGGGTGTTGATTCCATGAGATTTATATATAATAATGGTAGTTTTAAGGGAACTTGAAAATTGCATTGAACTAACTGGAATTCTAGAGATATGGATTGAAAGTGGCCTCTTTGGAGGATACAACTATAGGATTTAGGATAGAAGAAAAACATTTTCGTCGATAATGTAGAGCTCATATAGCAACATTTCATGCATTATCAATGCTGCTTCTTGAATACTTTTTTTTTTTTAACAAGTACTGACTTCTGGAGAAAATTGCTTGAAGTTGTGGGGTGCATGGCAGACATGACACCCAGAAACTATATCATCTACTAAACACACAACATCATAAGTGAAAAGATGGAAGAGCTACAGTTGTACCTGAAACTTCAAGATATTTGCAAAGAAAAGAATTCAGTAAGTCTACCTTCAAAATTATTAAGAATTAGATGGATATGCTTTTAATTCTCTTAGCAATTATCCACATTGTTTACAAAGCTGATTGGGAGCTAAGACTGTCGGTATTAGAAGAGTTCAACTTATTTATTTCAATGGAATTTAGAAATTACAGTACTTTATGTTCATGGCATATAGCTGACATATACATTTTTCAGGAAACATACCATGAAACTCGGAATGAACTTAAAAATGGCAAGTGGTTCCCTAACAATACCAGTGTTCCATTTTGTTATCTTGTGTCTCACGAAGCAATGGAGCATGAGAATCGTCGTATGAAGATTTCTGGGGATATTATAGGAATTACCCAAAATTCGCTGACACTCACAAAATTATTTTTTATATCTCCAAAATTAGCTAAGATATTTCTTAGTCTGTATGTCTTAGTATGTTGTGTGGAGAGGGAAAGAAAGTTTCATAACGAAGTGTCTAGTTCCATTTAACACCTTTATTAGTGGAATGTTTTAGCAACTTCACAAATCCTTTTAACTATAATAAAATAACTTGGATAATCTTGTTACTATGAGTGTTGCACCTAATGAAGTTGTCAATGATGTTTATGCCAACCAATGCTTGGTCTAGAGCAATATTAGAAGTTGGTTTGTGAAAGTATTGTAGATAGCAGAATTGATTTTTGAGACCCTATGAAACAAAGTAATCTGATGATATGGAAGTCAACATCAAAGAAGATAAAAGTAAAAACCAAAGAGGATTTAATAGAAGTGAAGGAAGTTAGGAAACCGTTCAACATGTGTAGATTAGGACTGGAAATAGATATGAATGACTGTATTAGAGAGTATGAGTTATCGGTGATAACCAACCAAAGCAACCAAAATTTGTATTAGTGATTTTATGAGTTCCCATGAAGAAGCAGTAAGAAAATGATTCTCCATGCACTCCATGCAACTAAAAGAGGAAGTAATTACATAAAAATATTTTCTCCTGATACCGATATCCTGGTATTAATATTAAATATATATTTGCAACTACCCAAGGACACATCATTTGTGTTAACAGGGGTGAAAAACGTGAGCTTAATTTAGACAAAATGTATATTAATTTCACCAGACATATGGTTTTATCAGTATCTTTAGAATAATTTTGGGTATTATTTCAATGTGATTTCTATTTTGTAAATATTTCTTAAAATATAAGTGTTGGATAAATTTGGTTTTTACAAATATTGTAGTAAACCTAATTATATTTTTCTAATTATTTTTCCCCTTTCCCAACCCCCACGCGACACAATCGTGGCCCCAAGATGGCCACCATTATTTTTTTGGTATCCACAGCCCCCCGAACAAAATTATACCACTCACTATATTCAAACATTAAATTGGACACGGAATTTAAATATAATCTATCTTAATAAAATGTACTATTGGGAGACGTGCCTTACAATTCTTACAGCGGTAGCTATACCAAATCTGAACGCAAAAATGTAGTTCGGAAAACGTACAGCCGGTTGTCAGATATCTGCAAACAAATTCACATTTTAAAATACACACAACTAGTATCCATAAAAACTAGACATAATATATATCGTAACTACTAAATTTAGTACCATATTAGTAGTTTCTTAACGACTTCGAAAATAGGAGGAGATTCTTAATTCAACACGCATGTAATTTTTTTTATAGATGTTCAAGCATAACTTACAGATGCACCGATTTCAATGATTCTTTTTAAATTTAGTAGAGAATGGTTCTCTGGTGGTATTTTGGTAAGTTTCTTTTGGATAGATTAATTGAAAGCTAGAAAAAAAACTTGAAATGAAAATATTTCATCGTCTACATAGACGATTTGGAGATAGTTTTTTTCAACATTGCTTAGCATTGGATTGATATAGAGTTATGGTATGAAGTCTAATCTCATTCCGAGAACTGATTTAATTCCAATTTTCAAAGCATTTTCATAATGCGAATCTCCATCAAAACCGATATTCATAGTTTTTGAATCATGCTAGACTTCATAAAAAAAATTCGTTAGAAAATTTGCGTTTTGTTTATTAAATTTTAATAAATGCAATTTTTTTAAATATATCTTATGAATGTTCGTGCATGATGATTGAAAATGTGAGTAAATGCATTTGTGGGTCACCGTACTAGGAAAGAGCTCTTAGCCTTTGTATTTCTTCAAGAGCATTCTCATTATGTGGCCTATTTATTAACAGCTTATATGGCTCTAAATCAGACAGCGCTAAGCTATCTATAGTATTCACCCAAAAAAGAGCCACACAAACCTGGGCTTTGGCAAACACCATTTTTTCAAGTTCAGTAACGGCTTTATTTAATGTAGTGTCCTGTAGTTTATGCACCGTCACAGGCCAATTTAAGCTTATAGACTACATTCTACGCTTAGCTGCACCGTATTCTTTTGTTGCTTTAAATTATGTAGCAACGGGAGTATTGTTGTAATGTCTTCTTCTAAACCTTATAAAAAAAAAAAAAAAAAAAAAAGCAAGAGCCACTATTCCGAAACAAAAGCTTTATAAACTCTATATGAGAGTGTGTCTGCTAAACTGAAGACATCGTAGCAATTTAACACTTATTAATATATACATTTTATGCCCTCATTATTAACAAAATTAAAGAAATAACACAGGAACTAAAGCTTTATTTGAAAACAGAACTCTTAAACTTATTTAAGAGATTCGTAATAAGACATATTTACCATCATCATACCCTCCATTTACATTCTATTACAACCAAACAAATACTAGCTTAACACACTCTACCCCCTACTTGTTTCAACCAAAGACCCGTTTCTTTTCAAACTGACACACCTTCACCAGGATTATCTGTGACCAATGATTAAGAAGGCTCATATTTTGAAAAGCTTGAACTAAACTAAGGCTATGAAGGTTAATTTATATTATATAAAACCAGTTATTTTCGCATGTTTAGTTGTTTAAATACTTATTTATTTTTTATTAGGTACCTCTCTATTATTAACTTAATGGAAGTGTATTTAATGTAAAAGTTTCCTTACCTTAGTATCATAGAAAGTCTCTCATCTGGAGGAACACATCTTCTCAAGTTTGCGTCTAATCCTTAAATTTCTTCTTATAACAGATGAAACAATCTATCAAAGGATTTTACTGAAATACGTAAAAATTAAAACTTTTCTTTCGTCTTTTTTTATGTCGTTAAATAACGTATGTAACTGTCCTGTTTATAGTCTTATTGAAAGTAAAGATGAACCCAGTACTGGTGACGCCATCTTTATTTTAGAAATATAAATTCTCTCATATAATAAAATAAGTGCATGTACTTCATCTTGAAGTCTATTTTATTACTAAAATCTTAGAAGAAAACATGGAGGAGTATTAGAAGAGCGGCAGTCGTGCTTATATGGGCGTTAACAGCACTGCTGCCGCGCTGCTTAGTCACAATGCTAAAACTTCTCGTGGAAATAGGCCCTAAGAGCCTAAGTGCTGCTAACGCCTGTAGCAGCGCTGCTGTCCCGCTGTCAATATTAAACCCATGTTTCCTTCTAAGATTTCAGTAGTAAAATAACATTTTTGACCATCTTGGACACCCCCCCCCCCCTCTTTTCCCTCACTCTAACAGGAATAAAGATGATTTTTATGCATTACATAAATTGCTGGTCGTTATTAACGAGACTTATAAATTAATGGTGCAAAATACGCCTTTCACAATTATTCACAATAAACATTGTTGTACATTAAATCTAAATTATTGTATTAAAATGGTAAAATTTAGAAATTTATAATATTATAATGTATTTTTTTCATTTACTTGCAATTTACATTCCCTCATTCTTTCCTGTCTCTATCTGTATTACTTAAGCATTGTTTGGACCTTCCCTCACCCCTAAGGTCTTTACGTAATACATGAATATGGAGTAAACTTACTTTACAATGATTCCCATAATCTTTTTTTTCTTGCTTATTGCTGTTTTCAGATGTCTTTGAATCCCAATTGGCTGGTAGCATCTCTATCTAAATAATAAACATTTCCACATCTAAGCTCTCAAAGGATTGTAGGCTTGACATATTATAGTAATAAATAATACTATAATTGTTAGCCTAACACAACAGCACGTGGTTCTGTTTTGAAAGAGTCGCGCGTATTTCCACCGCCCGTGGAAACAGGACTGGCAGTGCTGCTAAGAAACGCCGCGGCTAGTCGCAAGAACAGGCGATCGTGCGTGGCAACAGCGCTGCTAAATACGCTCGTGGAAATGGGCTCTAACTTTTTCCGTTCACTAGCTGATGGTGGGCTAATAAAGTAATTTCTCATAGTTGCAGCTATGACAAACAAAAATAGATTAAGACGTGCAGAGTTAGGAAATGTTATAATTAATCCGCTTTCCCGGTGTTGTGAAAAGGTAAACTTGGTGGTCAAAAGCAATCAAAACACTCAGTAATATATTTATTTACGGTACTTGATAATCACTTCCTGTGAAAATCAACGGAAGATTCATTCAGCAAATGACGTGAATCAACAATGATGCTTTTAGAAAATAAATACAAAGTAGAACATTAAAATGACAAGTACAGGTAGTGTTTATTCCTTCGGTGTTTTCCCACTCTCTTCTAAGAAAAATGCGGATACAGTTTTATATTCTCTAATGTATTGAAGAAGAACACTTAAATGACCAGTTCCCCTACGTTACTATTACTAATACTAATCCTTTTGGTAAGACCATTTAGACTGGTAATAGGGAGGACAGGATTTGAATCTTGACTGGATGTACCATGACTGTTATTTAATAAATGGTTTCTCACTCTCTCTCCAAGAAAACGCGGGTACAATAATTATATATTCCCTAATGTAACGAGGTATAGAAGTTAAATAAGCGCTCTCTTATATCAATTATGACTCTTACAAATCCTTTATTAAGTGACAGTGGTTCACCATAGACAGTGGTTTGTTAGTATAATCGTGTGGATTATAGTTACGCTAGCAAGTAGTTTTTAAGTTGTCTTGCACTGCCATGATGCAACAATGTTGTTAGCTCATATTGTTGGAAAAATGAGGAATATTTTTCATAGCTTTACCCTAAGTGAATGGATAGATTCTTAAACAATATTTACAATTATGTAAATTATTTTTATATGATGTTTTATCAAAATGTATTAGTAATGGAATTATTAGTTGGCATTATGATAATGGGAATAACAGCATGGTTATTGCTTATATTTAATTATTTCATAAATTTAAATGGATAAATGATACAACAGTGTTATCCTACTGAAATTTATGCACTGACTATTTAAAGAAAAGTAAAAATATTTTCAAAGTTATTTTATTGTAAATGTGTTATAATATAACGTGCTAGTTTTAGTAACACGCTTCAGTGGACGCTTGATTTAAGGCGCTACTCTCACAGTGGTCTAGACTACTTGATGGCGGGGAGATCGGGGGTTGAATCTCAGACGAGTGTACTGAAGGGGGTTTCCACAAAATGGTTTTCCAATATTCCTCCACGCAAATGTGGGTACACCTTCTCTAAATATAACCTTCGAAATTCCCTAAATCCATTAGCGTAATTAGTACATACGTGTACAACCCGAACGGTGAATAAGACGCGGAATTTTTTTAAAAAAACTTGCTCTTATTGGGTAAATGTACAGTACATAGAGATACTAATCTTTGTCACATTGTTTGATATTAGAACTTTAAAATGCAAGCTATATTAATTTAAAAGGATTCGTTGCAGTTAAAGATGTATAAAAAAGTTTTTGGCTTTTTTTGGAAACGTTTCCCTAAAGATAATATGATTTCTATGTAAACAGGATATTTATATATGGAATCTTGGCCAACATTTTGTATTTTCAATGGTTTTTAATGTCAATATAATAAAAAAGTCCTTAATTAATCACGGTTCGTAAAATAAACCTTTCAGATAGTTAATGTTTAAATAGGTGTTTATATTTCGGCTAAATAAGGTTCTACTATATTATCATCTTTAGTTATGTTAAATTCAAATCATCACATTTCTGTTTCTTTACTTAATTTGTAACTATTAAAAAAAATAATTTCATGCATTTACGAGAGAGTTAAAATAATCCTTTTTGATTAATCATTGAGTTAAAAACTAACCATTATATTTCAGAGTATGAAAGTGTAGGATAATTTAGATAAGCCACTCTCTCATTATCATGTATAGAATAAAGGAAAACATTAGAGATAAATAATTTGTAAGAACATACATTATTTGCAACGCCGGGATGTAGGCCTATTAATATTTAATAATTATGATCATGTTTTAGGGATGATGATTTAATTTGAAGAAAGTGTACACGGATTTTATTGGGGGAAGAGTAGAAAAACTTTTAGGAAAAATCCCCCACAGTACTCCCTTCTAGGACTCAAACCCTCATCTTCCCGGTATCGGTAGTCCAGTATTTGCGAGAGTAACGTCTTAGACCATTCGACCACAGAAAGGGTTATTTATAATAAACCTGATTGGTTAGTAAAATGGGTTGCTAAAAAATAATACGTTTAATTAGTTACCTTGGAATGGTCTAACTGGTGAAGCTAACGTTGTCTTCATTGTGAAGCAGATCATCAGGATTGTAAAGAACAGAGGTCCATCGAACTGTTTAGCCACATACAATTGTCTATTTTCCATATCAGCACCTGATAAACCACCAGATGCGGTGGAGTTACAAAAACTGCGAGCACCTTAAATTGTTCTGCAATCAAGGGAGAAATTAATGTATTTTCAGTTGTTTGAAACATTTAATATTTTAGATTTTTATTTGTGTGCGTGGTAATTTTTAGTTTCATTAACCACTATTCACATATATTACTTTTTGATAAAAATTATCATAATTAAAAATTAGGAGAGAGAAACAGTTTACTATAAATTTTCTTTATAGTCAAATACTTTCAACACAATAAACCAATGTTCGCTTGTAAATATATAAAATCATAAATATTATGTGGTAAATAATGGGATGTATGTAACATAGTAATATTCTAAAGTTTAAAATAACTAATATTCAATTGAATATCAAAACTATGTAAACGCCATATACTGTGTATTTGAGTGTTTTTGGAAGATTAAATATGTTCATTCTTAATAATATAATATTACATCTTTAAAATAACTAATTCTAAAATTGAAACGCTCCAATTAAAGTAGTCAACATTTTATCTCCTCTTATTAGTATATGTTTGGGCTGTACGCGTTTGTTTACACTTTTCGATTAGGGATGAGAAAATAGAATTATTTATAAAACTCCAACCATATTTGCGTGAAGGGAGAGTGGGAAACCATTTATGAAAAATCACCCTCAACACATCCAACTGGAATTCGAACCCTGGTCTTACACTCACTGGTTTGCCAGACTTTATGAGCTTGGCATTATTTAGCTCACGTACCCACTGGTGTGGCTATTTAATATAATCATGGATGACTATTAATTAACATGAATAAACAAAACATGTCTTATAACTTGATACATTTATATATTTGCCTCTAGTAAAAGAACCTACCTTTCTTATGATAATACCTTTGATTGAGCTTGATACACAAACTAAATAGCGATAAAATTTGCCATAAAATAAAACAAAGCACAATTATTGAAACATGCCAATAAAGTCTTAATATTCCAAAGAATCCTCAGCTGTTAGTTTGTTCAGTACTGTATATCTTGCCAGTAACCGCAAACTAGCGCAAGTTTGCAGGCTGAACTTGACACGAGTTAATTTGATAAGAGCTATTAAACACTTTGATTGGCCTTGGAGGTACGTCATATGAGAAAAGGTAACAGTATTTATATCTTAATGCCACGTTCAGTTTTAAGATTTATAGTCCCAGCAGAAACTGCGTTAAATTATTTCACTCATTGGAAGTTCAATTCAATTTATGATTCAAATTAATGATCATTAAGTGTTTATTGTAAGCAGGTAAGATTGGTTATCTGTTTTAAAATAAGTCATCCATGAACTTTGTATTTTATAATTTGTAGAATATTTTTGTTGGCTTTATAAAGCTAGTTTACTTATCTCAATATCATTGATTCACTATCTATGAGGAAATCATTATTTAAATTACATTTAATAGCTCTCTCATAAACATGTGACACCAAACCCATAAAAAAAACCCTGACATAATGTAAAGTGAGAACCAAATAGTTCAATTTACAAACAAACCAACACAGTACTTTGAGTTGTTATGGCTGTAAATTATACAAACTACAAACCTTAAGCGTCGAAGTGTTGAGATTCATACTTGGCATTCAGAGTCGAAAGTTCACTGGCGCACTTACAATAGTACGTCACCTATCTATATCTTGAGCTAGTTCTATCAAGTCCATCTGAATAGACCCTACCTCTTTCTAATACATTGAAATGTTATGCTCCTATCTACTTCTATGTCTTCCCAATGGTCTCTTCACATTGGGTTTGCCAGTAAATACCCTGGACAAAATTCTAAAATCCCCCTTTCACGATGCCTGTCCTGCCCACCGTAATCTACGAGACTTCCTCCACTCCCAAGTATCTGCATCACTTTTTGGACCAAACATCTTCCTAAGCAGCTTGTTTTCGAAAACCCTAAATATAAAAACCAGCATTGGTAGACACCTAACCTAATTTTATTGTAATGGGGAGACCATGGATCAAATCCTGGCTTGGTGTACTGAGGGTGCTTTAAATAAACGATTTCTCACGCTCTTTCCAAGCAAATAGAGGAACATTTCCTATAAACACTATATTTCTATTTCTTACGTAATTGGTATAATTAAATACGTATAGCTATGTTGTACAGTATGGTGCAATATATTAATATTTATATATATTTCTATCAATATTTAAAACATATTGATAGAAATATATTTTTGTCTACCTATTTCTAAACGCTTATTTTTATTATAAATATAATTTATTGAAAGGTTTTAATATAAATATTAACATTTTGATCATTCCAAAGGTTTTATCACATAATTTAATCTATCAATAGGTTGTATATACGATTACAATTATTCATCACCTTCAGGATAGTCGACACTCTCCAAAGTTCTTACTTCAACTCAAACGCTACCAGTGGTTACGATGATGACGGTGAGGCACCAACCGGACCGGCGAAAGTAATGTCGAGTTTGATTAACTATTCAAGTTCGTGGGGATTAGGCGGCTATATGGTCAGGCTGGAGTCTTAGGTTTTATGTATAAATTGTCGAGAGGATTAGCTTCTCACAATATTAATATTCTTTGTTGTCTAAGTTAACCTTCTATGACTTAGTTCACTAGACGTGAAGTCATTTAGTATTTCACACGTTTTCTGCTTGGTCCTTAAGATCAGCAGCTTAAATTGGGATGATTCCCACACCTTAGCCCCTATGAACATTTTGTAGTCTGCGAGGCAGTTAGTCGGCTTAGGTTACTTGGCGTGAAGTCATTTAGTATTTCACACGTTTTCTACTTGGTCCTTAAGATCAGCAGCTTAAATTGGGATGATTCCCACACCTTAGCCCCTATGAACATTTTGTAGTCTGCGAGGCAGTTAGTCGGCTTAGGTTACTTGGCGTGAAGTCATTTATTATTTCACACCTTTTCTGCTTGGTCCTTAAGACCAGAAGTTTAAATTGGGATGATTCCCACACCTTAGCCCGTATTTTGTGGTCTGCGAGGCAGTTAGTCGGGAAAGGGGCTGTTCAGTTTGTTCCGGGCCTAATGGTAATACCTATCTAGGTATATTAAACTTATGTTGTTCACCAGTTTTGGAGCTCAACTTGTGGGTCACTTACTCCCATCAGGCACGGCTCATGTTATTTACTATATTTAACTTATGTTGTTCACCAGTTTCGGTGATCAACTTGTGGGTCACTTTCACACATCAGGCATGGATCGTGTTATTTATTATATTTAACTTATGTTGTTCACCAGTTTTGGTGGTCAACTTGTGGGTCACTTCCACACATCAGGCATGGATCGTGTTATTTACTATATTTAACTTATGTTGTTCACCGGTTTCGGTGATCAACTTGTGGGTCGTTTCTGCCCTTCTGGCATGGCTCCTGTTGTTTACTATATTAAACTTATGTTGTTCACCAGTTTCGGTGCTCAACTTGTGGGTCACTTCTGCCCATCTTGCTTAGACCAATTGGTCATGCGCCAGCTCATGACAAAGTAAGGCGAGAACACTGAATTGAAACTTAACCTGTACTATTAAAATTGTTGCATATTTTCGGCCAATCTATCTATGTCTGGAGCCAATAGCCAACAGAATGATTGGAACTTACATAACTTAACCTGTCTGTCAAATTAGTGGGCGCTTCACGCCATACTCACGCCTAGAGAGTATTTTTTATCTAACATTCTGTATGGTTAATTAACTTGGAACAGTCAAATGACTGTTTTAGTGTATATTGGTTTGTGTTCTGAAGATGTTCATTGTACCTATCTCTGCCTTTTGTTAAATTAAACTAATTTGTTAAAATTCACTTATATCTTTTCCTTTCAAGTGTCTCCTGTCACGTTTATTTACTTTGTTAACAATCGCTGTCTCTAGTGTTTGCTAGAGCACCACTTCAATATTTTATTGAATGGGCTAAAACTTGGTATCTAGAGTTTTCATAAGGTCCCCCGAAGAATTTTTGGAATGTTATATCGAACCCTTAAATTAATTGTAGTTTACTGAAGGGTAAAAAATAGAAAAAAATCAATTTTATCAAAATCTTCTTTAACAAATTTTGATTAAATCTTGAATTAGACACTGTTTAACTTTTCAAACAAAATAGCAATTTTCATTTTTCCATAAAATTGACTAAGAGGGTAGTAACACATAAACCAAAATTTCCATTTTTATCATAATCTCAGTAACTGTTTGATACAGGAAATAGTTTATCATTTAAAGATTTAGTATATTTGTCATTGATTATAAAACTCTTTTGTTTGAAACATACTTTTGTTAAATCAATTAGTGTCCGGGAGTGTGGATACAATTTGACCTTTGACCCCGATCTTTGTGACGTCATCATTGCGTGTTATGTCGTGACACTTCTCCTGGATTTTTCCTAGTGACGTCATCTCAACAATGGTGCTGGTATTTTTCCCTTGGGGTTACTGACCTGAGTTTCCCCTCTGGTTATTTCCATGACGACATTGGGTTAGCGACCTGTTGTCCTCTTTCAATGTTGCAAAGGTTTATTTCCAGAGTGTTTTTTTTCCTTCGTCTTCAATGTGGCAATGGGTTTTCCCTGATGCCTCATACCTGTCGCCAGTTTGGTGGATCGACAAGAGAAGTCACCTCGATCTGTGTGACGTCTCCATTGCGTGTGATGTCGCAGCACTCCGCTTCTATGTGGCAATGGGTTTTCTCTGATGACTCATACCGGGTGCCAGTTTGGCGGCTCAACAAGATCAGTCAACCTCGATCTGTGTGACGTCATCATTATGTGTGATGTCGCAACACTCCCTTTCTATGTGGTAATGTGTTTTCCCTGACGATTCATAATTGGCGCCATTTGGCGGCTTGACAAGATGAGTCGAGAGAGGAATAGTTCATGACCTTTAAATCGTGAGCTAGTACATGATGTCATTGACTCTGAATACCTCCCCTTCACCTTCTATGTGACAATGGGTTTTCCCGATAACGTCATCGCTCTGTTGCAGCCCTGATGACTCATACCTGGTGCCAGTTTGGCGGCCCGACTAGACAAGGACCACGATCTGTGTGACGTCATCATTGCGTGTGATGTCGCAACACTCCCCTTCTATGTGGCGACGGGTTTTCCAAATGATTAATACCTGCACCAGTTTGGCGGCTTGACAAGACAAGTCGAGACAGGAATAGATCATGACATTGAATGATGTCGCAACCCTCCCCTTATATGTGGAAATGGGTTTTCTCTGGTGACGTCATTGCTCTGTCACACCATAGCTGGTAGCCGATATAAATATAAGCACCTGTTTTGAAATCCTTTCCTTGTATAACTTGTCTCGAGTATTTTACACGCAACCCAGGATAAGTGATTACGCTTCGCCGACGGATCTGGGTGAGTAAATGTACTTTTCTAACAGGTACACTCATTATTTATTTGTTGTCAAATCAATGTGCATACATTTAATTTATTTCAAAAATAGAATAAACCACGGCAGAGCTGTCTAAATTTATTAATTCATAAAAGTATATGAGAATTAAAATTATAGATAATTGAAGGTTCTCAGAAGCCACTTTTTTTGGATGACATTTGTAAAACGTTATGCCAGAACAAGTGTTTATTATAATCAAAGGTAGCCTTATTGAATAAACTTAATTCCCAAACATTAGTTAAATGGTAATTAATCTTGCTAGGAGCAAATGGATGAATAAAATTTAAAATTGTATAAACAAGATGAGATAACGCTGCTAAATGTCTCAGATTCCCTTACACACTAGAGATCATTTTATTTACTATTATATCATGTAGATAATCGTTTTAGTATTTTTAAATTCAAGAAATACTAAATATCAAACTAAGATGTTGCGTTTTTTATTTTTTAGAGAATAAAATGTGGGGAATCCGCAGACATCCGCGGATATGATAGGCCTTTGTGTCTAGCTGGAGGAATTGACCGCAAATGGTTGGTAATTAATGGACAATTAAAGACCAGATTTGTAAGAAAGAATAATCATTATCTTTTAAAGCCAAATAAAAAACAAAATATAACTATTTAAAATTGTTTTGAAATTTGAATCGATATTGCAACAGTTTGATTGACACACTCATCATGATGTATGCGACACGCTAACAAAATCAAATGGATGACATAGATCTCAAATAGCCTACGTTGGAAACACACATCAGAAACCCTGATCTTATCAGTGCTACTTACAATACACGTCAATTCATCAGTTTGGTACTATTACATGTTGGTTTGTGAACTAAAAACAATTTTACAACACATCTAAGAGACATTGTAGAAAAACGTATGAACGAATATATACGTCATTCCTGTAAAAGTGTATAATAAATGTTATGTATGTCTGTGACAACCTTTAATGTATAATAAAAATGTGTTTGTAATATCGTGTTTTATTCACTCAAAGTCTGTTTGGCCCTTACACGTAGGGTAACCAGATACAAGTCTCAACATGTCTATCAACCAAACTAATACATCCCTACATGTCAACGGTGTGTACCAAACAGCAAATTTTAAAATAAATTTTTGGGGGCATAGCGGCCCCTATCTGATAATTATAAATCATTGTGAGATTTCCATCGAGAGATAGAGGCCCCTGATTGTGTATTATAAGAGCAGTGTCAATACTCTCACTATTATTGTCTCGACTTGTCCTGTCAACCTATTAAACTGGTACCAGGGTTGCAATTATATCACCGGAAAAAACCCACTATCCCATAGATGGGGGAGGGTTGCGACATCATTCAAAGTCGTGATCCATTCCTGACTCGACTTGTCTTTTTGAGCCGCCAAACCGGTGCGAGGTATGAGTAAGCAGAGCTTAGACAGAGCGATGACGTCATCGGGAAAACCCAGTGCCACATAGAAGGGGAAAGGGGAGATTTGCCATGGTCAATTACCTCATGTACTAGATCATGGTTTCAAGGTCACGATCTATTCCTGTCTTGACTTGTCTTGTTGAGCCGCCAAACTTGCGTCAATTATGAGTCATCAGGGAAAACCCATTACCATATAGAAGGGGAGTGTTGTGACATTACACGCAATGATGACGTTACACCGTGGTGGCTTGTCTTGTTGGGCGCCAAACTGGCACCAAGTATGAGTTATCAGGGCTGCAACAGAGCGATGACGTTATCAGGAAAACCCATTGCCACATAAAAGGGAAACGGTGAGGGTTGCCAGGGTCAATGACCTCATGTACTAGCTTACGGTTTTAATGTCTTAATATATTCCTGTCTTGACTCATCTTGTCGAAACCACCAATCTGGCGCCAGGTATGAATTGTTAGGGAAAACCCATTAACCACAATAAAAGGGAGTGTTGCGGCATCACACACAATTATGAGGTCATACAGTCGAGGCAACTTGTTTTTTTAAGCTGCCAAGCTGGCGCCAGGTATGAGTCATCAGGGAAAACCCATTGCCTCATAGAAGGAGAGTGTTGTGACATCACCCGCAATGATGACGTCCCACAGATCAAGACGACTTGTCTTATCGAGCCGCCAAACTGGCGACAGGTATGAGGCATCAGGGACAACCCATTGCCACATGGAAGACCAACAGAATTAAAAGCTCCAGAAATAAACCTTTGCGATATTGAAGGGGACAATAGGTCGCTAACCCTATGTCGTCATTGAAATAATCAGAGCGGAAATTCAGGTCAGTAATCCCAATGGAAAAATACCGGCACCAGGGTTGTTATGACGTCACTAGAGAAAACCCAGTGGGAGTGTTGCGACATAACACGCAATGATGACGTCGCACAAATTGGGTTCAAAGATCGAATGTCAAATTGCCCCGGACACTTCTTCAATAGTTTTTTCAGCTATAAGCCAATGTATTTATATATTTTATGTATTTAAGTCTTTTAAAATGAAATTTATTCTTTTGCGTTTTCGTTTTACACAGATGTTTCACTTTTCTTAATGGTTTTGTAACGTGTATGTTATTTGATTTATGCTTTATGGTGGAATGTTATGCTCTTTTGACAAATTTTACAAGTTTTAAATAAATTTCTCTATTTTATGATTAAATTGAGAGAAATTCTGTCGGGTAAAATGTACCATTTATTTTATTGTAAACCATTAATATTATACATATTAATAAAACCAATATACAGTAGAGATATATAGTTACATAGCCTATTATTATTATTATTATTATTATATTATTATTAGCACCGCGTCTTACTATCCGTTCGGGTTATACGCTTAAGTACTAATTACACTAATGGATTAGGAATTGGGAAGGTTGAATTTAGAGGAAGTGAACCCCATTTGCGTGGAGGGAGAGTGGAAAACCATTTAGGAAAAACCACCCTCAGTTCACTCAACGAGATTTGAACCTCGATCTTCCCGTCCTCAGTGGTCTGGCTCAACATGACTGGCGCGTTAGCCAACTACGCCACCGATGCGGGTACATAGCCTATTCATTCTTATATTTGAGCCTTCCTATAATATACAGACTTATAACATACTTAATACTATTTGCTCGTATTATACGCTTGCTAGGAATTAGGACTGTTTACATATTTTACATTCTGAATCAATATCAAATCGCTTGTAATATATAATGTAGCTAATGATTTCCGCACGTCCATCACAGACTCTTCTTTAAAAGTATGTGAGAATGACCCTGGGAACGGGACGACTCCTGGATAGCTCAGTGGGTAGAGCATTGGCGTGCTAATCCAAAGGTATTGGGTTAGATTCCCGTGTCTAGGTGTTATTTTTCAATTTAAAGAATATGATATTTTATATGAGGCTATAACCGTAACAATATAATACCTTGTCAATCCAATCAATCGTTATAAACGCATTCATACAGTTGTCATTGTCAGGGCCATATTTAAGGGGGGGGGGGAGGTTTACGGGATCAAAAACCCCTCGAAAACATATGTTTGGAAAAACTACCAGAGGCCAATGAGGTAGAAATAAAGTTTTAATAAAGAATAAGTGTTAGTGCGCACCTGTCCTATTGGAATGGATGAGTTTGGGTGAGAAAATGAGGGAGGAAAATCTGTCAATGGTGTGAAAGGGGGGGGGGGAATTAGTGTGCGCACGCATTTATTATGAAGGTCACTATGTATATTTCCACGCACTTTCTTTGTTAATGTTGTTGGCAAGATTCTTGTTTAGACTTTATGGAATGTATGTGTCAATGTTTTTGTCTGTAGACTTGAAGCCAGGCTTATAGCTTACTATTGAGTACATTTTAAAATAATTTTGTTAAGTATTTTTGTTTTATTTCACCTACTAGGCTGTAAAATATTAATCGGAAAGTAAAATGGTTTAGAATTAGATCCTCACAATTTAAAATGCCAAACACGACCATGACTTATTAAGTCAGGTTATATTGAACCGAACCAAATATAAGCTAAATACAGGCGTGTTTAGGTTTTTTTGACGAAATTTACAATCACCCTTGAGTGGAGAGGAGGGAAATCAGCTCTTTGAGTGTTTGTCCAGGTTTATTTATAGTAGTGTCTATTTCTAGTATTTATAATAGGTCTTATGAGTTATGTAAAACTAATATGTAAGCTACTTTCAATTTTTTTCTTTCCTAAGATGTATTTTGTACAGTTCACCTGAATATACTTTATCGGTTTAGGCCAAGGTCATTTCAAATACAATGTCTGATATCAAACATGATAATTTGTTTATTTAGGTATCATCAATGTGTTAGCTTAATTTTCTGGTGAAAACATAGAAGAGATTGTTGTTGAGATTTAGTTTGAGCATACTTATCACCAAAATTATGAACAGCAGATCCAAAATATGTAGACCCTATACAAATTAATGTGTAACTTTTTCATTTCTTTAAAGTACATTTGTAGAAAAACTTATTGGTACTATGTTTTAATTTATTAGACATGTTGTAAAAAATAGAACATATCATTTGCATAATATAAAAAATATAAAAATACATACCGGTTCCCCACGATTCACATATAGTTAACTGGAAGAGAGCTTAAGATTTTTATAAGATTAGGTGGTTTAGGTGGCTCACATTTTTAATTTCTCTCTATCTTACAGGTAGAGAAAGTATGGTGATCGTCAAAAAAATCGAACTCGAGATTTTGATGAACCTTGACGTTTCATGACTCCCTGAATACGAAAAAGTGGTTTTTGAATTTCCGTCTGTCTGTCTATACCTCCAACTAGAGCCTAAATTATTTTACCGATTGAGCTAAAACTTGATATCTAGGGTTTTCATAGGGTTGCCCCAAGGGATTTTTGGAATTGGATATCTACCCCTAAAATTAAGGGTAGTTTACTGAAGTTCAAAAAGAGAAAAAGTCGATTTACTCAAAATCGGCTCTAACGATTTTGATTAAATTTCATTTATAAACATTAATAAATATTCCAAACAAATGACTACTCTCAATATTTCGGCAAAATGGCTTTAAGGGTTCCGTTCTGATGCGTAAATTAACATTTTTTTATAATAGCTCCGAAACTATTTGAGATATGAAATTACTTAGTATAACAAATATATATATATATATTTATAATACAAATATTTTACTCAAAACATATTTTTATAAAATCAATAACTTTCAATCTATACGCAATTATATATATTTTTTAACTTTTTGGACATTAAAGTTTGAGTATTGCAACCGTAAAAAAAACTATCCTGAAATGTTGATGGATATCAACGTCTCATGACCCCCCGAACCCTAAAAAATAGTCTTTGCAATGCCGTCTGTCTGTGTGTCTATTAAAACTTAAAATTAAGAGTAGTTTTATAAAAGGCGAAAAGAGAAAAAATAGGTTTTCTCAAAATCTGCTCAAATGATTTTGATTAAAATTCGTATCTAGGCGTTGATTAAGATTATAAATAAACTGGCTATTTTCATTTTCCTATGAAAATGATTTTTAGGGTACTTTACAGAAGCGTTAATTTCCGTATCTCCACAACTATTTGAGAAAGTACACAACTTATCTTTGCAAAATTGTACGACTATTAGATATAAAAAACTTGTATTTGACATATATTTTTATAAAAGCAACAGTTTCTGAGACATTTGCAAATCTATTAATACAATTTTGTGAGCTTTAGTTGTAAACATATGCTACTTAAGTCTTAACGCAATAATTCTCCAATGCCATAGAGTAATTAAATATAAGTAAGTATCTAAAATGTATGTTATTTTTCCTTAAAACTCTTAGAAGAAATGTTTGCACAGCAATGAACTATCTCCATTTTAGACTCAATAGTCAATATTTACATTTTTTATTGGTCAAAATGTATAAATGAATAATTAAATATCAATGCGATGACTTGAAGATGTGCAACACCTTATTAAATGTTAAAATTTTAACCAGAAATCGAAATTTTAATACGAAGTGTTGACCCTTGTGGACCCAATATTAATCTTTTTTATTGGTCCAAACATACAAATGAAAACAATTATTCTTTAAAAATAATATATAGGATTTAAAACAGAAATTTTGATGAATCTTGACGTTTCATGAATTCCTGAATCCGAAAAAGTGGTTTTTGAATTTCCCTCTGTCTGTCTGTCTGTACCTTACAGGGCACATTGACACATAAAACTAATTTCTATATTATTACCCTTCTCGGTGCCGTAGTTGGCTAACGCGTTAGTTTCGTACTGAGATTAACGCGCTAGTTTCATAATGAGCTTGACTGTCGAGGACGGGGAGAACAAGGTTTGAATCTAGGTCGTGTGAATTAGGGTGGTTTTTCATTAATGGTTATCCATTCTCCACTCAAATGCGCGTTCAGTTCGTGTAAATTCAACCTTCCCAATTTCTAATATATTAGCTTAATTAGTACTTAAGCATAAATACCGAACGGATAGTATGACGCGGTTATAAATAAAAAAATTATTTAAAAAATGTATTTGGTCTTTGATGGAGATGTTCAAAAATCTTACAAAATTATAGTAAATATCTATTTGGTTAATAATTCACTTCGGGGTCAAATATATATATAAATAAAAATAATTATATACATATACAATTCCTCGAAATACGCTTTAACGGTTTTGATTAAATCTCGTATTTAAGCCCTATTTAACATTACAAACAAAGTGGTGGAGCTCATATTACTTGAAAATGAAAAATATGTATGGCATTAAAGATGAAAAAAAAATTTAATCAGAAAATACATTTTATTAATCCCAATAGACCTTATTAGTTGTAAACGAATATGTATTTCAAATATATTTCTATAAAAAATTCTATTATTTCATGTATGCTCTTTGGTTTTAAGTGAAAATTTTAAAAATATAATTTAACTATTAATGTAATCTTGAATACCTCAAACTAGTAACTTTTCTGTACGTATTAACTATTTGATGTATGTTGATGTATGTTTGATGTTTAACTTAGGTTTGTTGAAGAAAACTTCATTCATTATTAATTATATAATTGTATTTCTTTTTTTATTATTATTATTTCGTTTCATTCATCTTTTGATTGCTCCTACGCAGATAGAGTTTTTGTGTGGCTATCTGTATTAATAACGTTATTTTAATTAATTTGTATAAATTACTTTTGGGTGTTATCTTAAAACCATTCGGTTTTTAACCGATTTCATTTTGTTCCAAGACAGTGCAAAAGTGTAGTGTTCTTATGTGGAGTGGTGATGATACAATGTATATTATTCCGTTCAGAAATCTTACGAGTTTATAGAAATAGAGAGAGAAAGTTTGTGCGGTGCACCGTACCATTTATTTTATATAAAATGTGACAGTGGAATAAAATATCAATCCTTGTACTGTAATATATTTCTAGTTCATTATTTTTTTGGGTCCCCCGGTCCCCCCTTCCCCCCGAAAATCAATCCTGTATACGGGCATGGTCATTGTATTTTAGGCCACATAAAGCCTCCAGAGTTGAAGGAGGCTTCATTATTTGATAGCTCGTGATCATAATTGATAGCTCATATGAAGCTTATGATTTCCACACGTCCATCACATACTCTGCCTTAAAACATGAAGGAAGGGATAGTTGTTTAGGATAGTTATAAGACATAATTCTTATCTCGCCTGTATCAGTGAAAAATAGCTTTTAACATACTCAGCCGTTAACTACAACACTCCTATATGTTGATAGTATAGAGGGAGTAGTTGTACACTATCAGTTATTCATCAGATGCAAATAACTTGTCATAAATTCATTGATCTGTATATTTATATGAACAAAGGAGTGGTTTAGATTTCTAGCACCAAATCAGTCAACAAATACTAGAATTGTTAGGATTTTTAGAACTTATGTTCATTATTCCCTATAAACTAACTTTAGAATACTTATGATATAACGTGTACTAATAATCACATACATCCACATGTTCGTTTGAAAATAAAATTTAATGGGCTCTTAACTGGTAGGATGTATAGTTATAGCGATTGGTTTTTATCCGGTTTTTCGTATTATCTTAGGGCTATTATTATTTAATTTATATGAATTTCACCCTCTCGGTTATGTTCTTTTATTTCAGACGCCATAAATAACTGTTATCCTTCACTTCGAAAGAACAACATACAAATATTGATACTAATAATAAATCACAAATTTTAAAATATATATGAGCATATCTCTAATTCCCTTTATAGATAGCAAGCTAAAATGTCTTGAGACTGAAATATAATCTAATTATGACATAGTGCTATAAATAATAATATAAATAGACATATCATACTTTATTAACACAGTAACTTTGTATCACAAAAGGCTGTCTATAGCTATTTAAGTTTAGAACAAGTCAAGCTAAGTGCCAGAAACTTTACAATCTCAATCCTAAGACTAATTTATATACACACTTTATATTTTACAATCCTCTGTTTCTTGGATGAAAATAAATAGGTTGATTTTTATTTTCACTATGTAACGTGAACATGCATTGCTTAGTAGAGAGATCAGTTTTAGTATCACTGAAGCAATTCGCTTAAATATAACTTATTTATAAATAATTATAGGCCAATGTAAACTATATATAACTTATATAAATATGAAAATTATATATAGCTTATATATAAACTATATATAATCAATTATATAACCCGGGTACAGGATGCGTTAGTTATACTGAACTATTTGTTGTACAATTACCATGCTTGAACATGCTTAGGTTCTCAGTGCTTGAATAAAGCCTACTTGGAGACATTCTTTCAATTGCCGCCCTTTAGTTGGATTACCCAAACAGAGCTCATACTGACTGACAACTTGGATAATACCTAGAGTTAAAATAGATAAATTACAAACTTTACGGAAATTTACTCTTTGTAAATTGACTGAGCCGATCATAGGGCCAGATAGGTAGATAATTTCATCTAATTATGCGATTGAGGTGCAAAAGCCTGGTAAGAATAAATTCTTTAACCGCACAAAAGCATTTTTGTTAGCACCGCGTCTTACTACCCGCTAATCTTGTTATCAAACTGTTAGGTAAAAAGTTATGATACGTCTTTATTTATTTCTTTAGTACTCTCTAGTATAAGTGTAAAATCTTTGAGTGACTTCTATTAGCTTCAATCCAAAATATACAACACAATCAGATAGCGTAGCCATTCTTTCTACATTAATTAGAAGGTAATTTGATCAAATTTAAGCATTAAAACTTTTTCTAAGAGATAAAACTAAAGCTGATAATATAGTTGTAAATGAATTAGACTTGAATGGATATCGGTTGATTGGGCACTTTCTAGAACCAAAATATACAACACAATCAGATAGCGTAGCCATTCTTTCTACATTAATTAGAAGGTAATTTGATCAAATTTAAGCATTAAAACTTTTTCTAAGAGATAAAACTAAAGCTGATAATATAGTTGTAAATGAATTAGACTTGAATGGATATCGGTTGATAGGGCACTTTCTAGAACCAACTCCAGCCCTAGCTCCTAAACTATGTACAGTGCATCAACATAAACCATCAATGTTGTAAGTTTTTAAACGTTTAAACATTTTGGTAATATAATATTCTTCCAACGTTACGGAGATATTTAAATATTGTTAGTGTGACTTATGCCCTTTTAATTTCTTTTAGATAAGATGTGAGCAAATAATTGCACACAAAGTTTATCAACTCTTGTGCCGTATAATTAAGGTTAGCATGAGTACAACATTTTTAAAGAGATAATAAATATGTGGTTGCTAAGTGTTTTCTAATTTGTCTGTAATATCAGTAACCAAATATTAAACGGTCTTTAGCTCATTTTGAAACTAAGATTATTTTCAATTTTTATAGCGAACTTACTTTAGTTACGGTAATCTTAGCTTTATTACACCAAATAAAAACCTTGTATTAACGTGACCAAAGCAACAATGTAAAGAAGAGAAGAATATCAAGAGACAAGATGGGAGCGGACGATCCTGACTATTTATAACTTAGGAGGAGAAGATTAGTATTAGAGCACTTGTACCCACCTAGCGGACAGAGAAAAGAAGAGAGGGGGCTATTTTAGTTTTGTGGGCTACAGACAAGTCCGACGCCCCCCCTTACAACCCACTACCCCACACCCTACCCCCTTCATCAAGACTTTGAAGAAAACATTTCGTCCCCAGTCCATCGGTCTATGTGAAAGTGAAGAGAGGATCTCTTAGGTAAAGTGACATTGAGAGAATCAAGTGGCCAACTTCTCATTTAGTGATATTAAAAAAAAAAATTCAAGTGAAATAATTTACCCATCTTAAAAATACGCAGATCTTGCTAAACGCGCTGTTGCTATGTTTTGTCCTGGCGATAGTAAAATGTGTGCGAGACTTCGTCTGAAGCGCAGTCAATCGAGTGCTCCCGCCGTTTTGCCCAAATCAAGGTTGTCGACTGTTAAATCTATTTTATTAAGAACAATTTCTAATTCTGTGCCTGTTTCTCTATGATATATTGAAATGATAATACTCTTTAATTGCTAGGAACGAGCGTATCTTACTTAACTTTTACCCACATTTTTTGGCACTGATCACTATTTTTTTTTTTGTTCTATGTTCTCTAGAAACAGGTTGTAGACGTGAGACGAGGTTAGAGCAACTGCTATGTATCTAATAATACATTTTATGCAAGATTAAGATTTGGCCTTTAAACAAGTTATTCTTAATTGATTACATAGTTATCATTGATTTTATTTACGTAATTTCTTAACGATTTTGGATGAAAAACTACACATTTGGTGTATTTATTTTATTTTACTTAAGCTAAAGAAATTTATCGAAACATATATGTATAAAGATTCTTAACTTACCGGCTGAATCTAGTCTACAGGATTGTAATTTTGTTTTATTAGCTAGATGATCACGAAGGGCATCGAGCGATGCCAAGCGTAGTAAAGTGACCTGTTGCACGCTTGCTTCGCAATTAATATTCGTTTTTTTGATATATATACCTTTAATTTTTTTCAAACAAAATTTTGAAGCATTTTATCCCTGAACGCGATCTTGGTACTTGCACGTTAGCAAAAGTTGTTTCCTACTTTGAAAGTATATTTGTTTAGTTTAGCTAGAGATGAGAGTTTGATTTTTATTTACGAACGAGTGAAACAATTGAAAATATCAATTTAAAATTATCCTGATTATGAAAGGAAGCCCATTAGTAAGTTTATCTCTCATGAGAACTTGTTACAAAAACAATCGTGTCCCAGTTATCCTTGTATTTTATGCCCGACGCTGGGATTATGAAAAGTTTGGGATATATTTGTAAGGACTTTTATGGATTACGCTGCGGAATATGTTCTTTGTGATATTATATATATATTTTATAATGAAAAGCCTCAAATGATATGCATTATGCTAGCTGCTTTATGGTCTCCAATTTTAACCGATGAATTAACCAAAGTACCTCTGTGCAAACGTACTCCATGCGTCTAGTGCTGCAATCTATTTTCCATCAAGCATGATTGCTGCCAACACAATATTTTCACAAAGGCTTATGTTGGAGATATGGTGAGTGATATGATTATCTAGTATAAATATCTGCAGATTTTAAATCTTGAAATTAGAATAAAAGACTTAATAACCGTTCATATATTTTCATTGAATAATGTAGGTGACTACTACAAGACTTAACCATAGTCCTATGTTTGCACCGATAGTAAGCAATTTTATATATATAATATATAATAGCTTTGGTTCATATAAAGCTATTATATATATAGCTTTGGTTCATATAAAGCATATATATTATTTTCATATAAACTATATATATAGCTTTGGTTCATATAAAGCTATATATATATATATATATATGCTTTGGTTCATATAAAGCTTAGACTTCCAAAATATAGTATGTTAACATATATTATAGGACTAATATGTAATTCACGGGATTTAACGTATATAGTGGTTAGAAATAAGAATGATTGTTGAGGGGTAGGGTCCCTGCACCATCGTTTAAAAAGAATGTGAAATTACTATTGAAAAACCACCCCTATGCACATAGGCGGTATTTGAACACCGACCAACTCTTCAACAACTATTTGTACGATGGTAGTCTTACAAATATTGATCTTGGGTGCAGGAGCTATTATAAATTCCAAAAGTTAATTCATTTATTTAGCATCACGCACACACATGATCTCATTGATCCTTGAATAAAGTAAAATACATATAATTTTATATAATCTTATTGGAATGAATTAAAAAATAATGTTGTAAATAATCTCATTAGTCCTGGAATGTTTAATAGTAAAACATAATATATATATATTTATATCATTGGTCCTATAATGAGGATAGAATCACTTTTATATTATTTTATTGGTCCTCTAATGGTCTTTAATACATTATGTATTCGTATAATCTCATCAACCCTGAAAAGGTTTATGAAACATAATTTATATATCTATGTATCTAATTTCATTGGTCTTGGAAAAGGGGTTAGAAACAAATTTTTTATTTGATCTAATTTCCTGGAATGTGATTCGACACATACTTTGTAATAAATATTAATGGTTCTGGAATGGTATATTAAAAATAATGTCTACATAGACATATATTTATATATACATAATTATTATGTATATATATATAGGTAGGCTTATATATATATAAATATATGTGTAATGGCCTATATGTAGCTAGGCTATATAAATATATATGTAGGTAGGCTACATATAAATATATATAAACTATATATAAAATTTATATGTACGCTATACATAATAAAATTTATATACATATAGCTCTTTTGTGCTGTAATTAGGTTATAAAAATAATTATTTAAGTAATATCATTAGTGATAGATCTATTTATGAAACATAATATATATATATATATAATTAACTTAATTTTTACTGTAATGATGCTAGAAACTAATGTTTAATATAATCTCATCAGTTCTGGAATGAGTCTAGACACACTATTTTCTTATAAACTCATTTATCTTGGAATGGTTAATCAAATATAATAAAAACATTAACAATTTGGAAAATTATTTTATGTGTAATATAATTGGTCAAAGAATATTATTGTTAATCTTGAGGTTCTAGACTATCTTGATCCAAGACAAAATTAGAAATTCAAAAATAATTCTTACGATTTGTCATAATTATTTTGTGTAGTTTCATTTTATAGTGTATATATATATTATATATATATATATATATATATATATTATATATATATAATATATATATAGGCTCTATATCTATTAAAAATGTATTCAGTGAGTCTGGCTATGAATGCTGCTCAGATACTAAGTGCACTGATTTGGTTATCTCAAGACGTATACAAACCTATATCTACGGAACGCACGGGCTTTTATCTTATTACTATTAAATTTTACAGGAATCATGTATACCCACATTGTTTTCATAATAAAAAGCTTCATATATTCTCCTATTATTAACAGAAAGGACACTACATCTTTCACTCAAAAATAAAGCTAAAATAAATAATCATATGATGCCACTCTATCGTAGCTCTTTGACACTTCTGGTGCAATATGTGAAGTAAATACTCTCTTCATTTACATGACATTATGTTATTCCAGATCCTTACATTCAGGGTGCATTTACCCCCTATGGTGGAGTGCATTCCCCCCCCTATGCTCAATCACAGATAATACCACTCCTTACAAGTGGAGGAGTGCATTTATCCCTTCTGTACTCAATCGCAGATAGAACCTCTCCTTACAAGTGGAGTGCATTTAACCCCTATGTACTAAATCAGAGATAATACCACTCCTTACACGCGGAGGAGTGCATTTACCCTCTATGTACTCAAACACAGATAATACCAATCCTTACACGCGGATGAGTGCATTCACCCTCTATGTACTCAAACACAGATAATACCACTCCTTACACGCGGAGGAGTGTATTAACCCCTCCTTATTCAATCACAGATTAAACTTCTGTTCACACACGGAGGACCGCATTCACCCCCTCTGTAATTTATCACAGATTAAACGGGTGTTTACACGCAGAGGAGTGCATTTACTCCCTCAGTAGTTTATCACAGACTAAACGGCTGTTTACATGCGAAGGAGTGCATTTATCCCCTCTGTAGTCTATCACAGATTAAAAGGCTGTTTACACACGGAGGAGTGTATTTACACCTTCTGTACTCAATCACAGATAATATCGCTCCTTCCACGCGGAGGAGTGCATTTCCCCCCCACCCCCACCCCCTGTATCCAATCCCAGATTAAACAGCTATTTACTTACAGGGTACATGCCTCAAATCTGACATTTGGTACTGATGAAACTGCTCTTGCGTTCCAAACAGGGGGTGCGGGATTAATCCTGACAAAGCCTCAGAAATGGATATAGAAGTGGAAGACAGTTTAGTACAATTTCTTTTAAAAAGTGAATAAAATAAATATGTGTAAAGGCCATCTCCATTTTCCCTAGCTTTATTCTAGAAAGGTAAAACCTTTACAATACCTAATACGAGCCGAGGAGGAATCTTTGAAAACAAACATTTAAAAATAACTGGGGATTTTTTTTATCAATTCTCTTAGACAACCATTGTTTGTCCGCTTATCTAGAACCTGGTTTGAAAGTAAATGAAAATATTATTATTATTTAGCACCGCATCTTACTACCTATTTGGTTTATACGTATAGGCTATGTACTAATCACTCTAATGTGTTCGGAATGAGTAAGGTTGAATTGAGAGTATGTGTACTCGCGTTTGAGTGGAGGAAGAATGGAAACCCATTTGGGAAAAATCACTCTCAGTGCATACGACCAGTATTAAAACCCTGATCTAGCTGTCATCGGTAGTCCAGTCTACTGTGAGAGTCGCGCCTTACACAATTTGGCCACCAGAATGGGTAGGAAATACTATACCAGAGGAGCACCACTCTATTAATTTAGATATTTAACTTTAGCAAGAGTTGAATACGGTTCAATCATATTTTCTCTTTAGATCAGTGTCGAAGCCACAATATCTTATTTTTCATAGGGACATTAAACTGTATTTACTAAATTCAAAAGTTTCAAACAATAACTTAGCTTTTTTTCCTATTAAGTTGAAATTATCGTACTTTTTAAGAGTTTACATTAAACAAGTTCATTGATATGCTTATTGCATAGCTTGGTTCTCAAGTAGATATTTTGATTGGGATTTCCTTAGGAATTGTTCAGGGGATTAACATAGTTGTGGATTGGGCCTGTGTTCATAGATTAAATTTTAAATTGTTTTTACAGCCTATAAAGCTAAAATTATTAGGCCTACTATGTTTTAATAGTTTTTCTTGAGTGGAAAGAGTATGAATGTAAATTTGACAAAAGTGAATTGAAAGTATACTCTTATATATAACTATGAGCTCAGTGATTTAAACCAAACCTGCTTTGGTGGCTGCATGATCTAAGGTGTCACTCTAGCAATAGACTAGACGGCTTATGATAGGGATATCGGGGCTCAAATCCCAGTCAGGTGTAATGAGCGTGTTTTTTTCCTAAATTGTTTTCAGCTCTCCCTCAATGCAAATGTGGATACACTTGAGACATAAATTCATTAGAGTGAAATTAGCCATTTCCTTGCAAGAGAAAGTTAATTTAGGCAAACAGAGTGTAACTTACGCCATTTTAAGGGTAAAGGGGGTGGGGAGGAAGTGGTGGTAACCTAATTAGAATATTCTAGAGAGTAGAAATACATTCGGTAGTTGACCGCAAAATAAGACTGTCGGTATGGAGTAGCGGTCTAGTGTCGACGCTTGTTAGCCTACAATAATCTTGTGTTTTTAATAACAATTAATAAATAATATTAACTAAAAGTACTCTGGTGAATTTTTTGTAGTCATAAAAATAAAACAATTAGCAACCCTTGAACAAATTTGTCGTATAAAATAACACAACGTAAAGTAAATGGTTGAAATAATGAAATTAAAATAATGATCTAAGTTCAACCTTCTCATGCCTAATTCATTAGTGCCATTAGTACATATGCGTATAACCTGAACCGGTAGAAAGGCGTGGTGCTAAAAAAATAAGATTCAAACAAACATCATAGTAATATTTTGAATATAAATTCCCTATGAAACACATTGCTAATACATACCCCATTCTATACATAATTATGGGTTCTGAAACTATATATATATATATATATATATTTTAATCTCTTCAAAAATATTTATGTTGCTGAATATAGTAGTAACGTAGTATCTAAAAATGCACTATTTTTGTAAATTAAGTTGACCAATTAACAGTTCACTATGTGCAGTGCAATAAATTAAACTTAAGTAAAATATTATTATATTTGGGGGAAAGAACGATTAATTTATTTACAAAAGCAAGTTTTTATGAAATACTTTAAATAAAGGTAACTGTCAGCACTTCTGGGTGCTCTCTTTAAAATAATAGATTGCATATTTTCAAATATTACATTATTATTTTTCCTATTCTATAAATAATTTTGTGTTCTTAATTTGTATATTATAAATCAATGTATTTTTATGAAAACTTTATATATAATATAATTTTTAAAATAGTAAACATTTTAAAAGCAAAACTTACCTAATAAATATATAGTAATTCAGAAATTTGATTTTTGTTGTTAAGAGGTTACATAAAACATGTTAGAGGTTAAATAATACATTTTGTAACAAAAATAATTTCTTGGCAGAATTTTAAAAGACTCAAAATTTTGATAAATATTTAACATAGTAAATATCATGATTTCAATATTTAAAATGCTTACCAAATTATAAACCAAATATTATGTAATGAAATGTTAATTAGAGCCTTTTGAACAAATAAATAGCTAACATTCATTTACTAGGCTTACTACAGGAGCAATTAACATTATTTTATAGAAATTAATTCGTATATGATAACATGATATTGTTTGAATTTAATTGAACACGTAGAGAAGATATGTGATATTGGACTCATTAGTTCTAATCCTCGGTCCCAGCACAGATTAATCTGATTACCAAACCCTTCCTTCACCTCTGACAAGACGTGTATTAATCACAACTTGTGAATGTGTGGAATGCCAGGCCTCCACCTTGGTTCGGATCCCACGTTAAACTGAAGGCCCTCCATTTCATCTCACAATCACCCTACCATTACACATTAGCGTAAGTGCGTATAACCCTAACGGGTAGTAAGACGCGGTGCTAATAATAATAATAATAATAATAATAATAATAATAATAATAATAATAATAATAATAATAATACATTAGTTCTAATATAGTGTAGTTTATTACTTATATATACATCACATTTACAAGCTTTTCTGGAAAATAATTAATTTAAGAAACACTATCCTTAACCCTCTAAATTGATTTGAGTGATATATTATTTTTTAGATAACTTATATATAGTATCTATTAAATAGGTATATATTATATTCTCTATAATTAAAAAACTTTAAAAATAGAGAAATGTCTGTAATATTTGTACATTTTCTGTAAAAGTTAATAGGGGTTAATACACGTTTTTGTTCCAAATTGACGTATTAAATATGATTAGTGTACACACCATTTATTTTTTATTTTTTAACAATATATTTGAACTTTCTACTAAAAATTCATTTCAGAACGGGGTCTTGGAGACTCGTTTGATAAACAATGAACTATATTGACATAACTCACAACTCTAGTGATACAATGTCCTTACTTTTAAAGAAATAGTGTAGCCAACAATTGATATAGGGCTTACCCTTACATTCTATTTTGCAACATCTATAATGTCCAATACTTCCACACCCAAAAATATTGGGCCCGTCTCTACAGGTGGGAAATGAGTGGGCTATATATCTTTTAGCCTAACCACTTATTCCTGGCTTCATGTCTTACCGTAATACCCTACTGGTCTAGAGTCTAGACGAAAATCTACACTGATATATGTGGATGAATAATGTAAAATTTAAACTAAGTTTATTCCACTTTTACCTGAAGGGAAAGCAGTAAACTATTAAGAAAACCCACCTTATTACATCCTTTTGGGATTCCAATCCCACCCTCCACATTACTGTCAGACAAGACAAGACTGATGCCTTTAAGCCCATGAGCCCACAAGTGTAAAGTGACATAAATCAACATAATTATATTCAACCCTTCCAGATATAATTTTGATTTCCCAGTGATAAACATATACATGCTTTTATCGAGCTAGTCTGAAGCCGGATCACTTTGTTAGCCTATAAGATATTTCTTTCCCATCCATTAACCTGATGAAATTTCTTGGCATTTAAAGAGATAATAATATAGGCTTTCACACTATATGATCACTTATTTCCGTGTGAGCCTATTTATATTCCCCGAAATAGGTTAGACCCAATCTTTATTGAAATATCTTAGATGCATTTAGAAATGGATTCAAGTCCTCAAGTCAACTTAACGGTATCCCGTACTGATCTTTACGATTGATAAATTATAAATCTTAGATTAATTTAATTCTTATTAAAACATGCGAGTATTAATATCAAAACCAGAGAGTTTTTTAAATTCAAATGTTACTCACATTGGTGAGCATTTTGATGGATGTCAAGCTCACCCAGTTTGTTTTATAGGTCATGAGGAGGTATTGGTTCATATCTGGGTCAAGATTACTGAGGGATTTTATTTTCTAAATGGCAAATTACGCTTTCTCCACACAAATATAAGCACATTTACTCTCAGGTCTACCTTCGTTATTTATATACAGATCCGGGATTCTCAGAGACCCAGGCTCAAGATTCAGAATATAAAAAAAAGTAGCAGATTAAATAAAACAAAACATGAATGATAGGCGATACAATGCTCATCTATACTTAGTAACAGAGCATGCCCTGCCCGCCAGCTGGAATCACCTCCGGAGAAACTTAACGGCATTTGTCACAATGGTAATATTATTCCGTTAGTACTGTCCTTCACTTCAAAGTGTTCGTAAGTTTCACGGAGTATATTATTTTTATACTTAAATTAAATTCAAATCTAAGTCGAGTAGTGGGGGGATAACATGGGAGGGGCTTTCTCCCTTCGGGAATAAATATATATCCCTCTCCTCCCTATTGGAATATACTCGCCCTCTCTCCAGGAATATACTTGACTCTCTCTAGATTTATTTCACTCTCCTTTGGTATTATTAAATACTAAGCTGAAAAATGGTTTTGTACCAAACTTGAAATAGCATCTAAACGCATCCATTGTTCAAAACTTTAGCAGAGAAATATAACTCAAAATGGTTATGAGAGGCATTTAGTTTAAAAAAAATTACAGGTCAAGACCACTCTAAATATGTTAGAGAGGCATCCAATTTTTTTTTTAATGCCGTGAGGTCATTTCAAATAAATTATATAATAAGCATCTAATTTTACAAAATATTCCAGACAAAGACCACTCTAAATAGCTTATAGGGACATTAAAATTAAAAAAAAAAATCTCTGGAGAAGGACCATTCAAAATAGTTAAAGAGAAGTATAATTTAAAATAATATATTTAGACTAGGGGCACTCCAAATATCTTCTGGGAATATCCTATTTTCAAACAATCACTCCATTAGTTTAACCAAGGTGGTCCCATAAGTTGCAAAGAACCTAGGGCACAGATAGAGTACACACATAGAGCCATACACTCAGCCTTATAGGAGTTTCACCGCGCTCCTTGAACCAGGTTGAGTCCTTGGGTACTGGGGAGTGCTAGTTGAATTCCTCAGTGATAACATCACTTTCAAGTTGAACAATTCACTTTCAAATTCTTCATTGTAAATGGGTGGCTGTCTGAACACAATAATTCAGGTACCAGCCATCCATCCCCCTCCAACTCACCCCTTTAATCCCTTTAAATGAAAACATTTTCAGACAAGTAACTAGCTGACGGTATTTTAATACAGTTTACAATATAATTTATAAATATTTGCTTGACCAAAAAAAGGAACGTTGTATTATAAGTTTTCTTTGTGATCTGCAGTTTGAGTATGCTTGTTTAGGGGGTTGGTTTATGGGTAGGGGGTGGGGAAACTACCTGAATATAACTATGTCAATACCAGCTTATTTACACTAAAAATCTATTTTTGTTTTTCTAGTTAAGGTCATTTTTAAAGAAAACTGTTTTAAAAAATGCCTGTTTAGTCACGATGTTGTCACTTAGGACTACACGTATCGATCCCCGTGTTGAAGAATTCAAGCTCTTCCAATGAGCACAACAATTTTAACCTAGACGCTGTGAGTCTGGTCCTAGGGGTATATTCCAATAAAATCTAACTAAAAATTAAAATTAAAAAAGTTTGCTAAAGTAATAATATTCTGTAAATTGAAAAATTACACCTGTACACTGGAGTATAACCCGGGACCTTTGGTTTAGTACGTCAATGCTCCAACCACTGAACTATCCTGGAATCGGCTTGTGCCCCGGGTCATTCTTCACTCATATTTTAAGGCAGAGTCTGTGATGGACGTATGGAAATCGTTAAATGAGCACACATTTGTAGCCGATGATCTCTCAGACAAAAATAGTTTAGAATTACGGTCGATTTTGTACACATTTTTTTTTACCGAGGAGAATGCAGCATATTTTTATCACAGTTATTTTTGAAACATAGTTCTAAACCAGATAAGCAATACTTTCCTCAAATTTTTTTTAAAAATGGCCTAATTAAAAATCTAACTAAAAACTGGCTTCGAGGTGCATTCGGACCCCCTTCCGTCCACCTATGTTAAATTTTTTAGATATCGTCGTACCGTAGATTTGGCTGGGCATCGCACACAAACAAACAAACAAACAAACAAACACACACAAAGACAAACACTTCCTTTTATTATCATCGATATTTATAATGACTGTCATTATTATTATTATTATTATTATTATTAGCACCGCGTCTTACTACCCGTTCGGGTTATACGCATTTACGCTAATGTGCAATGGTAGGGTGATTGTGAGATGAAATGGAGGACCTACAGTTTAACGTGGAATCCGAACCACGGTGGAGGCCTGGCATTCCTCACATTCACAAGTTGTGATTAATACACATCTTGTCAGAGGTGAAGTATAATGACTGTTGAAGGCCATAATCCTCATGTTGTTAACCACATAATTCAATCTAGGAAAAATTGTTGACACTTTGATAAGCGCCTTAACGAAAGCGTCGACCTCGGTGATCTTAGGGTAAAGTGCTGGCTTCAAGACCCGATGTTCGTGGGCTAAGCCCAGTTCAGATGGACGGATTTTCTCGTGCGATAAAAATCCGTATCATATCTTCCTTCAGAAGGGAAGTAAAGCCGACAGTCCTGTTTTGATTGTGGCATGTGAAAGAACCATGGAAGTTATGTGGAAATATATTTCTGGCGAAATTGGTTATAATCTTTCGAGCTCGCTCATAGAAATTCTGTGTGTAAGGCAACGGGGACCCATCACTCTTCTTGAAATCCCTTAGTACATTGGATTTCTACCAGAGGTTGCAGGCAGTACTAACCAGCCGAAGAGTCGAGTGCATGCCCAGCTCCGAATGGATAAAAATCACATCAAACCAACCTTCGGGTTGTTGATTTAAAAATAAGAAAATAATCAAAGCATGAACCCTCAGTCACTTACTTTTGTAATCACCCTATTTATATAAAAGCTAATCAATATTTAGAGAAAAGAACTATTCTATCGTTATTCCAAAACCCGTTTGTCTAGAATATCCTAGCAATCGTTGCTAGCATGAACATTAATTTAATGTTTTTAAGTATTAACAAATATTAGATAGCGATTAATATCTCAATGTTCGTATATTTGATAGTAACTTATGTTAAAAATGACCCGTCTCGGTGGCGTAGTTGGCTAATGCGCTAGTCGTGTTGAGCTCGACCACCGAGGACGGGGAGACCGAGGTTCGAATCTCGGTCGGGTGAACTGGGGGTGGTTTTTCCTAAATGGTTTTCCACTTTACATCCACGCAAATGCGGGTTCACTTCCTCTAAATTCAACCCTCCCAATTCCTAATCCATTAGAGTAATTAGTACTTAAGCGTATAACCCGAACGGTAGTAAGACGCGGGGCTAAATATATATTAAAAATGAATACTCAATTAATAAATAGTTATTGTTAGCTAGTCAATGAAATAGAATTATAACAGCCGGGTACGATAACAATATAACTTCGATCGAATAACTAAGATCGAATAGATAAAATTACATCAGCTATATAAGATATATAAACTAAATATTACATCAAATCAAATCTAGATGAACAATTTTTATTTGATGAGTAGCTCCTTAATTGGAACTCATTTAAATAAATATATTGTTTCTAAAATTCTAACTAAAATCACACTAAAGAAATGAAAACCTCGTTATAGGATTTATAATTTAAGAATATGAGAGGGTTAAAGTTTGATTTCTAATTTCAGGCATTCGTTTAAAAAAATGTTAACCATTCCAAAAAATTGTTTGATCAAAAGCGATTAAATCATCGAGAACACTGTGGAATATATTTTGAATAAAAAGGTAATGTTTGTGACCAAGAGTATCAACGTACTGTACAGTAAACACGAAAATAAAACGATCTGAACTAGTGCTGGAACAAAGTTCACGAGTTGGTACTAAAACGCACTGAAAGGAAAGTAGTAGACAAGGAAACCCAAAATAGATCAATGAAAAGATAAACGACCAGCGTAAATATAGAACTCAGACGAAACAGACTGATTTATTACAGGAAACAATCAGCATGTCAAGGACAAATATTTAGAGGGATAAGGATACAGCCTCTTTGAAGTATATTAATACATTATATATGAATTATATATTATATTTATATTAGGTAATAGGAATCAAAATATATAATATTAATATATTATATATTTACTCATTTAGTTCTTAGTAAAAATAGTTTATTTTCAATAGTATTTTTAAATCTACATTCATTTTTGCCAAACGTTTTACTAATATTAAATATAAAATAAATAATTTCCAAAATAATATTTTCATATATTCGCTTTTATTTTCCAAAATTTTCTATCTTTTCTATTAAATTATATATAGTAGAAAAATGACGTGTTGATACCATTAAGTTCTAAACCTTTGGCTTGGCCTGAAAAGTTCTTATTAGTGAACTTTCTAATCACTATCCTGGTTCAAAGGTCACGGGCTCGATTCCAGTGTGCAGGGTTCAATTTTCAACTAAATTTAATTTTTATAAAAGATGAATCCAGTGACTGATCCGTAACCATAGTTAGTTTCCAACTCTATAGGTGTACTAGCTGCAAGTGCCCGGCATTGTATGGGTAGAAAACGAATCACTACTAAATTAAACATCATATGCTTGGATTGAAGAATATTGGATATATTTTTAACATCTCAACCAGTGATCATGCGATTAAATTAATTAGGCTTGAGATTATTTATAAATAGGTACGGTAAGTAAAAAAGTTCATAAGTCTGCAATCTCAATTTTCCTTTAGTTCCCTTATTTCGTTTACTAAGTCTATTGGTTTTGTGGTCACACATGCATGTTGTCACGCAGTTTAATGTGTAAGACTTTAACATACATCAAAATAAAAAAAACAAACGTCTACGGTGCACATCCGCTAGTTTCCCTAAGTATTTATACCAAGTGTAAGATGTAAATGTTCCTTCGTTTGACACACACCCGTAAAGCACTCACTCAATTTAAGAATCTAGGCTTAAAATTATGTGTTGTATCAAAAAAAATTCGCAAATTCTTTATATCTTACATAAAAAAAAGTTTGTTTGCGTGCTGTTTGTATATTTTCCCTTAACTTGGAAACTACCTAACCGATTTAAACTAATATTCTCCTTATTCTCTCAGGACGTACATGGGCTATTTAGCCCGTTAAAATTCAATGAATTATGATTTTTCAAATATCTTCACTTAAACCACACAATCAATAGAGTATCTCTTGTTTAATGTAACTTCATTATTTTTCTGTTTAACTTGATCGCAAAATCAATTTGCTTATCCAAAGAGTAGATACAGAATAAACTTCAATCTTGAATCAAAAGATAAATTATATTAAGGGTATGGTTGGTTGTTTGGTATTCACGTGAGTAGGTGAATAGTGTTTATAAAATAACAAAATATTAATAAAATAAAATAGAATGAATAAAAATTACACTTAGGTAACTTAATACAACGTCACCTGTTTCTAAAAGTTAGTTGTTGGTTTTCTACACATTATTATTAAAATGTATTTTTATTTAGAAGATATTAACCACACAGGCAACGTACCTCATATTTATTTATCTTGATCTTACACCCACATATATAGGTTGCGTTTATGTATTCATGCACAACGCATAGCGTTTTCGTGGGGCTGGTTGGGTCAGGCATGTGACGTCACTGGGTGACCTTCCCGACTACCTCTCCGGCTAAACTTCCCAGGGTTTCATCGAGGATTATTCAACTTTATTTTTATTTAATTTAAAATCACTTAGCTCTTGTCAACTATGTCTGTATCTACTACATAATTATTACCATGTTAAATAAAGTAACAGAAGCTTAAGCTTACAGTTATGTACTGTACATATCATACTAATTATGATAGTAATGTATAATGACGTTCGAACTGTTGAATTATTCAAAAATAGTTATTTAATATATGTTGACGAAAAGTTTTAAAATATTAGTACGAAAATAGTTGTACACTTCAAGTGTGAACTATGATTAACAAGAAAGCACAGTTAACATTAAATAACGGTTTTCCCGTAGGCCTACTTGCGTATTACTTCGTCCAGACCCGCCTCGGTGGTGTAGTTAGCTATCGCACTAGTTTCTTGTTGAGCTAGACCACCTAGGACGAGGAAATCGAGGCTCGAATCTCGGTCGGATGGAATTGGAGTGGTTTTTACTAAATGGTTTTCCACTATCCCTCCACGCAAATGCGGGTTCACTTCCTCTAAACTCAACCTTCCCAATTCCTAACCCATTAACGTAATAGTACTTAAGCGTATAACTCAAACGGGTAGTAAGACGCGGTCCTAAATATAATAATAATACTTCATCCAGACTATTTTCATTTACACCTATGTGCTAGGATGAAAAAAATAGAATTTAGAGAAGTATACGAGTATTGGTGTGGAGCATAGTTGAAATCATTTAAGATAAAACGTATCATTACGCTCTGCATTTAAGCCTTGGCCTCTCGTCTCAATCAAACAGCCTAGATGAGACTGACGCTTTGTCTATGTGCCCACTGTACGGGTTCTAACACATTATAACCAGAATTTAAAAAATGAACACCCTAAGAAGACTTTTTTCATTTTTAAATATTTATAGGTGACCTGGCAGTTAGGTAAGTGTCAAGACTTCTGTGCTGAGGGTCCAGGGTTCAATCTCAGTCCGGCACAGATTTATTTGATTGCCAAACCCTTCTTCACTTCTGACAAGATGTGTGTTAACTACAACTTGTGAATGTGAGGAGTACCAGGCTTTCTACCGTGGGTTTGGATCCACGTTAAACTGTAGGTCCTCCATTTCATCTCACAATCACCTACATTGCACATCAGCGTAAGTGCGTATAATCGGAACAGGTAGTATGATGCGGTGCTAACAACAACAACACACCAACAACACAACAACAACACCACCAACACAACAACACCCAACAACAACAAACCAACAACACAACAACAACACCAACAACAACACCAACAACAACACCACAACAACACAACAACACAACACAACAACAACAACAACACACAACAACAACAAACACACCAAACACAAAACAACAACAACAACATCAACACAACAACAACAACACCACAACAACCACAACAACAATAATATTTATTAAACTAAAACACATTTGATGGTGTATAATTATTATAATAAACTCACTTTTCCTCCTGGAAAATAGGCATACGTTTCCTTTAAATTTCTGGTTTCTTGTAAAATGTTTCATAATTTATCTCATAGCGATGTCTGTACAAGTTTTACTGAATTTTTCTTTCTCCGCAAAAATACATTCTATTCTGAGGTCTGCAATTTTGAGGGATTTACATTTAATCAAATGGTCAGACTTAATAATTTTGTAACGTAGAATTTCATTTTACTTTTGTAGCAATTCATTTTTTAACTATACATTCATTTACGAAAATTTAGTTTGGTTTCCATTATTAGATTGTACACGATTTTGGCAAATGCTTGAGCCTTAACAATCTGCACTCATCTGTGAAGTAGTATCTAGTACGATCATATCACCTAATATTTGTTTATCGAGTTTTATTTGGTGCCTAACTGATCGTGTTTGAGACAAATTATCATTTATTTCCTTCGTAACAGTAAAATAATCATTATTTAATTTTAAGGAAGGTACAGCAATCGATTTTAGTTTTAATTTTTCAGTCAAGTTGAGAATTTCATATTTAATGTTTCGTTCATAATCAAAAGGGCATAAATGTTCCCAGCACTCTGAACATGAATCTGGATTCCACTTCCACCCCCTCCTATAAAGGTGTATCCATTTTTATTTTTTATGAATCTCCGGATTCTTTTGGAAAAGGATAATACATTATTGCTTTCCCATTTTAGTTTATTTTGTATTTTGTTAGCTATTACTACACAATGCAATATTACATGCTATTCCAAGGCAATTTTGTAAGCCTTTAAAGCTCGTTTGTACTCATAAAAAACTGCTTTAAAACAAAATATTCAACTATTTACGTTAGTATTTACATTTATATAAACTACATCAAGATATTATTCTTTTAAATCCCACCGATTGAGGGAAAATAGGTAAATAAAGTAACGGCAACTATTAACAATATTATCAACATTAATAGTTACACTAAATTAAACAGAATTCACTCGTGTTTTAAACTGAATTTATTTAAACACTCTTGTAACTACATAAAACACTGTAAGCCCAAACGCCTGTAATTTACTACTGGCCCCTTGTTGCTAAGCTGCAGTACGGTCGGTCAGCAGATTACGTCACGCTGGAACTTGATGAGGTGGAAATGTTTACTGCTGGTAGGTATAGGGACTTAAGCAACCTTTTATTCTAATATAAATTTGTTTGGGGATTTATAAATTTTGCTTTAGTTTGCTTATAAATTTTAATCTAACTGAAACTTTTCTTTAAACCCAAATGTCTTGGTATTAGAGATATGTTTTTGTGGGTAATGAGCGAAGCTTCAATTCTGGCAATCAGGTTTTCTGCTATCTTCTGAGGTCTCGTGAATTAAATGTCTCAACAGGAAACCAGCAAATTCTTCAAGAGGTAGCAATAGAGGCGATGCCTGGTTCCCCCCTCAAAGATTTCTCGACATTTACAACCGGAAAACCACCTTTCCTGGTCCAAAAATCAGTCGGAGAGAGAACAATATTAGTAGCACAGATGGTGATAAAATGAAACTAACATTATGAACCCTCTGAAACCCAACTACAGATCACCTGCACGGTGGCAAAGATCCTGTGATTTCGGGCTACCTACAGGCACTGCTTTGATGCCCCACGGCAGGGTTCTCAATAGGCGGACCGCGAAGGGTGTCAGTCTGGCCTGAGGTAAATAACTAAGCGGGCGAGTCAATGTGTAATTCATTCCTTATATTTTCTTGTATCTACCTACAAATATGAATCAGTATTTTATGGCATGAACAATATAAAAAATAGTTTCCAGAATAAGTTGGCAAGATTAAGACTAGCAACTAAATTCTTTATTGCAGATTCAAACAAATTGCCGAAATACATTGCCCTCAATTTTCTCATTAATTTATTTGTAACTAAGTAAGTTTATATTAAAATTGATATATTATCTTTTATAGACCTAAGATAAATATGTTTATAATATTATGAGGTACTTAGTTTTAGTTTTGAGTACTACCCGCTTTGGTGGTCGCGTGGTCTGACGCACTACTCTCCAGTAGACTAGGCTGCCGATGACGGGGAGATCGAGGTTCGAATCTTGGTTGGGTGTACTGAGGGTGGTTTTTACAAATTTGTTTTCTACTCTCTCTCCACACAAATGTGGGTAAACTTCATATTATACTCTAATCTCTAAAGCCATTAGCGTAATTAGTACACAAGCGTATAGACCGAACTGGTAGTAAGACGCGCGGTGCTAAAACAAAATTAAAAAGTTATATATGTAAATTTACCAAATTAAGTTACTACACCCTATAGCCTAGTCCATGAAAGAACCAAAAATGTGGTCCTTGGTGAGAAGTAATTATTGAGAACGACTGTCCTACAGCCTAGAGCATTGAACCAGTATGTCACCAATCCCATGATCTTAGTCATAATTGTTTGTCTTGGCCTCCTTTATTGATACCCGATGTTTGTATGTGCTAGTCATGAAAAATTATATATATATTATATAAAATTGTTATTTGTAAAACTTGATACGTAATTTTTATTTTCAAAACTAGTTAAAATACATATATAAAAAGTATGGCTTTGCGTAGATCACAAATTTTTGTTTGACCTTTATGATTGGTCGTAAATTAATAATATAAACAGTATAATAGTAGACTTAATCATAATATGTAGCCCTACTGGCTACTTTACACCCTGAAAACAATAGCTAGTTTTAATATTTCATTATATTTTTAATTTCTAAAATATTAATTGTTTGGAAGCATAATTCAAAGAAACTCTCCCTCTCTTCTAATTGACATCTAGGCTTAAGACTTTTAACAATATTGAAATATTATATTGGTTTATAGAAACTACAGTTTGATGCGCATCTTGGAGCACTGTGTATATATAGCACAATTTTTTTAGCACCACATCTTACTACCCGTTCGGTTTATGTGCACTTGTAATATTACTCGAATTGGCTAAGTACGAAGAAGGTTGATTTAGTGTAAACCCATTAATGGAAATCCACCCTCACTACACCCTTTCTAGATTTAAGCTCCAATATCCCCATTGGCATTCCAATCTATTGCTAAGTGATTGTTTGTCATGTGACATTTCACGACATTTAGGTACGAATCAAAGCAGAATCTTTGCTGAACATATAATAGTTTTTCTAAGAAAACTGGTTGTTCCTATTAAATGTTTAAATGCATATGGTTGATTGTACGTAAATATGCATAAACTTAAACATTTATAGTAATGTAGAGGTATTGTTTCACTTTAAAATACTCTTATTTCTATCATGTACAGAACGTCTTACACTATTCATAAATCACGCCACAAATAAAAATGCAAAATTGAGTAGTAAGGTAATATTTTTATAGAATTATGTCACGTCGTCTTCATTAGCTATATTTTAAATACAAGTATAGATTTAAATATTACGTGTGTCTTTAAAATACAAATTTATCCTTTATTTTATTTTCAAGCACTTTGAAGAATTATATTTTTTGTCAGTTTAACACAAACCTTGATTTTTTAAGCTCTAGTTGTGTGTATAAAATAATCACCTGGTATTAATTTGGACTGAGAATGGATAAAACCATAAGTGATGCTGGATTGCTATCGATCCCTTAAACCTGATCCATAGATGGGTGTATTTAAACTTCTGACTAACGCTTTTGATTGCAATCTCTAAAATATAGATTTTAAGAAAAGCTAGTACTGGTTCTTCGCCGTTCTTTATGAATACTAGTCATCGAACTTATGTAGAAAATTGACCAAGTTAAATCAAATTGTTTACATTGAGAGTGAAGCGTTAAAACGTTTGCATAATTTGTGCAGAGATGCAGATCAAAACTTTTTTTAGATACATAACTCTATCAATTTTTATTTTTTGGACATTGATAAACCTTTCATAATAATACGAGAGAAAAATTAAAATTTCGATACCTACCTTAGCTCAGTTGGTACCGTGTCTGTCCACTAATCTAAGGATCCCGGGATCTATTTCTGACATGACCAAAAACTTTATCATTGGTGAAATGTGGGTTTCCCCTTTCACGGTGATAAATTAACGATCAGGAGCTGGGTGTTGAATCTGTTTTAGATTTAAGTTAATATATAAATTGTGTGCTGATTCAATCAGTCGTCTCAGAAAGTGCACGTTAAATTCCTCAAATAAAAATAAATAAATATATAAAATGCAAGTTAAATATAGATTCATCAGAAGGAATAAATACGCTTCTCAGTTTCTAAAAAAAAAAAGCAATTTAATCACTAAAATTATTGGACATGTAAGTTTCGATTGCTCCACTCTTTATACAGTAAAATACCAAGTTTTGGGGATATTTTATTCAAGCTTTTCAATTTCGAGAGGATAGTGTAATGAAACGTGGTCTTGGACACAATTGTGTTTTGGTGGTTTTTACGTGGGGGTTAGCAAAATGATTCAGAAAATAATGTCAAAATAAAATAAGATCACGAAACCCTTAATTTAGAAAATAGTAGTTTAAAATATTACAATTACTTTCTATAAAATTAAGATACAAGGTTGGCTTGAATATTTAATAAGCATTTCTTTACTAGGGTTCTGATTGGGAGAAGGTAGGCTATGTGGCACTTACAAAATTTGTCAAACTACTTTTAGATACAGGTTGTTTCAGAAAAAAAGATCAATACTCTGGGAGGTTATATTATCGACAACTCTAAGATAAAAGTTTATATGAACATGTGTTTTAATCCAAATGGAATCCGAGATAGAGCTGTTTGAATGTACAGTATTATAAATTTGTCACACAATATTGTCCTTCCTTCCAACTGTAATGCACCTCTGTCTGAAGGATGTGCATTGGTGTGAAGCGTCAGTTTGATTTTTTGTCTGTTGATACTACAACTATAATGAACATTACTGAAATTGTTGATAGTTATATTGTAGAAGTTTTTTTTTAAAATTCCACAAATTTTCCCAAATATTGATTATGCTGATATGTTGTATGTTTACTGATTCTGCCACTACTACTACTACTGCTGTTCAAAATACCATCAACGTATTACTATGCCTAGAATTCCAGATAATAGAATCTTTTTGGAATTCTATACATTGGAAATCGTCGATGCAGCAGTATGACTACTATCGCAGAAGCCGTCAACAAATAGCGTATCTCCATTTTCAATATTTGTGAAGATGTGTAGAATTTTTAACAACACTTCTACCATTTTTACTGCAAACTGTCACAGTAGCCAAATTACTCATTACACTGATGCACATTCTTCAGACAGTGTTGCGCTACGGTGGGACGGTAGCACAATATTGTGCAACAAATTTTAAAATAGGTACTGTACGTTCCAACAGTTTTATCCTAGAAGCCATTAAAATTAGGACACATGTTTATTTAAACTTTTTTCTCAGAATATCCGATACCATAACCTCCCAAAGGACATTGACCTTTCCTTCTGAAAGACCTTTTATACATATGCTCCTTCATGTTGTCTGCATTTATACATTTGATAATTACTAATATAGTATCAATATTTATAAAATAATATTAAAAATGTATTAAAATTCTACAAATGTTGGCCTCAAAAATATCTCCAAGTATTTTCTAAGCTTTTCATCGTATTGAAATCCTAGAAGATTGAGCTATATATTATTCTAGAAACACATCTTAGAGATTTTAATATACTACATTACTGTTATATCATGTAAGTGATTCCTAGTTATTATATACCGGTGTTTAAGTAAATACTTGGGATAAGGAACTAGGTACTGTGTAGAACAACCCCTAAATTATAATTTATTGTATTGCAACTCTCTTGTGATGTATATATATATATATATATATATATATATATATATATATATAATTTTTTTCATTAAGTTTCTTGTGTCCAACTATTTAAAGTTAGTTTCTTTTGTCACCCTCATTAATATGGCATTCCTTAATGTATGAACACCAATGTTACGTCTGCCTCTGAACAGAGACATCTTATGGACTCACTTTTTAGATTACTGTTCCAATGGAACGTGATTCTGTGATTGGAGACCTCCTGAACTCTCAATTCTTCAGGTTATAGTCCTTGTGACGCGACATCTCCTTGGCTCTCAATTATTTAGGTTTATGTCCCTGTGAATCGACATATCCTTGGTTCTCAATTATTTAGGTTTCTGTCCCTGTGAATTGACATCTCCTTGGCTCTCAACACTCTTTAGATCACTGTCCCTGTGAAGTATGTATCTGTGAAGTGATATCTCCTGGACTCTCACATCCTTAGGTTACCATCTCTGTGACGTAAATTTTTGGAAACCTATACCTATGAGACGAACATGTTTGTATCTTGATACGTATTTAAGATAAACACCAACAATATTATTTACTTACATGGATTCGAAAGTGATAACAATTTTATTTCAATCTTTTTATGAGTCTAATTGGAAATAACACTTTTTTTTCAGATTCTAGTAGGAGTAATTTTATTAGAATAGATATATCTTAGTGAGAGTTAATACAATTTAGAGATCTAGTGACAAATTGTATATATATATATATATAATCACTTTCCTGTGAGATTCATATCACGAGACTTACTTCTCTATGTTACGTGTGCGTACAGAAATGTGACCTGGGGTAAGCCACACCTTGGGATTATAACTTAACTATCATGAGTGATTTTCAATACATTGTTGAGTCATTAATGAACCATATTTGAATGCTTTTCCGAAGAAAAACATATACATATTTCTTCAAAAAAACCATTTGAAAAAAATTATAAGAAAAGGTTATTTAAGATTTAAATATAAAATATAAACTTTCTAAACCCACAAAAATAAGCTTAGGAAATGTAACACTATACCCAATATTTTCTAATGAATGACTACATTTTAAAACATAACACTCCTGGTGTACAAGGACGTGATTCAAACTATTTTCTCCTGAGCTGTAAGCTTAACCTCAACACTAAACCTAACTGGTGTGGTTTCTATTTTAATGTAGCCTATAAGATTTTAATTACCAATCAGTATGGAATTTCTGCTGGACTTTTTTTAATCTCATATGTTGACATATTATAATAGTTAAGTTTCCTTCAATATGTCATTTTAAATATAGTTTATGTGTTATAAGTAGTTTTGTTTTAATGTATAGATAAATCTTTTTAAATGAACAATATTTCCAGTTGTTAATAGCTTTGAAAACGCCAAAGAGTTTTGAGTAACAACAGCACTCACTTTAAAATGAATGTAGTTTTATCGGTCTAGAAGTCGTAAATAATGTTCTCGTGAAATGTTCTTTTTCCACTTCGAGAGAGACGTTAGGTATTGAAGGGAAGTACGAACGTATTCTATTTCAAACTTTACAAAACATGACAACCATGAGAGTGAAACCCAAATGCAAGCAGTGGCGTGCGCAGCAATTTATTATTAAATGAGGAAGTGCAAAAATAAATATTTCCTATTTTATTATTTGCACAGAGTTCTACTACACTTTAGGGTTATGCGCTTATGTACTAATTACGCTAATGGTTTTAGGGATTACGAAGGTTATATTAATAGAAAGTGTGCCCGCATTTGCGTGGAGGGAGAGTAAAAAAAGTTGATGACAAAACCACCCTCAGTTAACCCAATTGAGATTCGAAACTCGATCTCCCGTCATCAGCAGTATAGCCTACTGCAAGAGTAGCACGTTAGGCCACGCGGCCACCGAAGCAGGTAGCTTTTATATTAAATAACATATTTCTATTCTTACAATACATAGGCCTTACATTTAGCTTTTCACATAATTCAAGTATAAATTGTAAAAATATTTGCTGAAATTCAACAATTTGAGCGATTGAAATGTTTCTTTTTTTCCCCCAAGCACTGCGTCTTTACTATCCGTTCGGGCTATATGCATGTATACTAATTACGATAATGTGTTAGGGATGAGGCAGGTTTAATTTAGAGGAAGTTTTTCTGAATTTTCTTGGAGAAATAGTTGAAAACTATTTAGTAAAAAAACACCCTCAGTACACCCAGCCGGAATTCGGACCCCAATATCCCTGTCGTCACCAGCAGTTGAGAATATTGCAAGGATGATGCCTAAGATTATTCAACAACCGAAGCGCGTCTGAAATATTTAAATTACTGTTATTCTACCATTTTCACGTAAATCTGACAACAAGGTGGGGATCACAACCCCTAATTCATTCCCTTGAGCACACGCTGATAACAAGTACCACGTATTTCTATGCAAAAGTATTCATTATCCAAGACATATTTATAGACCTTATTTTACTTTCTTTTTTCAACTAAAAGAAGTATATGCCAACACAATGGTTTAATAATACATTTTCAGCCCGATCTCACAGTCTAGCGGCTAGTGTGGCTATTATGTCTAAATGAACCTGTATCGATCCCGGGTGGAGCTGACGAATAGGCCTATATAAATACTGTCTTGGATAAGGATTCGTCTTACTGTAGAGTTAGGTTTAGGTGTCCACTAATAAGCGTATTATACTTTATAAAGGGATGTTTTAAGTCATGTAATAATATTATCAGTGTTTTTATTTAATCAAATATTCCAATAAATAAACAAATAGTCCATAGAATATTAGATTAAAATATACATTATATGCAATATCTAGTTTCCATGAGTGTTTCCAAACAAATTACCGATATATATTTTGTCTTCTGCTGCGTATACTTGTATTTACCTTGAATACTATCATTTTGTTGGATTGTCGGGGCTTAGTCTAGTGGTGGAAGTTCTGTTTAAAATAATCTCGTTTTAATGGAGTCACAAGAAAAATACGCCATTGGACGCGGTTGCTTTGATCTTTTTTTATGACTTCAGCAAAAATGTTATTATGGCTATTGGCATGGATATAGACGCATCATAATAAAGGCTTTATAAAACCCAGAATTACTTTTGAACCACCACATACTTGGCTCATTCTTGTAAAACACTTTTCTTAATACCCTTTTTAAATTCAGGAATTGAGGTATCATAACTTTACCATTAATAAAAGAATGTCTGACAAAATATAACGTGAACAACATTCTTACTATCGTTAAGAATTTAGCGTAAAGTACTTATCTTTTTTTTTAAATATAAAAATGGAATTATAAAATACAAAAATACCTTAAGTTTATTGAAATAATACTAACCTTTAATATACAGGCTTATTAAAAAGGTTAGGCTTAAACTTAAGGAGTGTAAAGATGGACTCGGGTAGAATAACTTTCAAATAGGAATTCATGTCCTCCAAAGTCATCCTGAGTCAGACAAGTTCATTGAAGATTGGGAAGTCTGATACCATTCCGTTAAGATAATCATACTTTGCTATTCTCCTACTAGCGTTATCTTTAATAACACGACAGGGGTCTAACTTTTACGCCCATCCGCAAAGACAAAGGCAAAGTCCACCATGTGGCTCTACTGCAGTACAGTCAATGTGTGCAGTCTTGTACCATTTAAACTTGGCGATACAGTATCAATTTCCATTGCATGAACGAGGTGTGTATGCATTTATTCAAATTGCATACCCTCGTCAGACGTTGGCTTACTCTGCCTTAAATATGAGTGAAGAATGACCCAGGGCACGAGACGAATCTGGATAGCTCAGGGGTTAGAGCATTGGCGTACTAAGCCAGAGGTCCGGTTCGATTCCGTGTCCAGGTGTCATTTTTCAATTTTCAGTATACTATTAATGTGTTGCTATATGTAGTGGTTAGTTGACGTTAGTAGTACATTGTAATGTCTATGTTTGATTACCACAGATAACTATGTTAAGTTTTCTGTGACATTTATTCATGAGCGCAAAGGTGCCCCAGGACTATTTGTATTCGCGACGTGATAGTGACTGATGTCGTTCTACTTTCGTAATCTCTTTAAATTCACTGCTATATCAAATGGAACGATACACTTTGGCAGAGCTCAGGGAAATGAACTTATTATACGGCGTAGCTGCGATAAATTCATGCGAAGCTGCAAGGTTGTATCGAGTATAATTTCCAAAAGAGTTAACCCGAACAGATGACGTTCCAATTACTTCACCAGCGACTAGGGGAAACTGGTTCACTGCGACCCACTTAGGAGGCCTGTGGTCTAACGCGCTATTCTCGAGTTAGACTAGACTGCCGAAGACGGGGATATCATGGTTCGATCCCGGTTGGGTGCACTGAGAGGTTTTCTAAATGGTTTTTCACTCTACCTCCACGCAAATGAGGGTGCACTTACTCTAAATTAAACCTTACTAATCCTTAAAACATTAGTGTAATTAGTACATACGCGTATAACCTGAACGGATAGTAGGACGCAGTGTTAAAAAAAATAGAAAATAAAAAGGTTGTTGCGTCCATAGCATCATTTAGATTAACTACGGTTGGCTTAAGCCATCGGTGTTGAAGAGGATATTCTTGCGCGTGCCTTTAGAACAACCGTATACCAGTATACTTGTCATCATTCGTCACAAAGCACTGTCTGGCGAGTCTTGCATGATTACCAGCTGTACCCCTATCATCCACAGAAACTGCATAAATTGCGTAAGGAGGATTTTGAAAACTGGATGCAATTTTATCAATGGATTTTGCAGAGTTGTCTGAAAGAGCCCCAATCTTTGAGCAGAGCACTGTTCACGCATGAGGCATTTACCAGAGATGGATTCTTAATTGCCATAATAGCCATATTTAAGCTGAACAGAACTTCCATGCTACTATTGGTCGCAACCACCAAATGAAGTTTGCTGTGAATGTATGTGTGGGTATCGTCGGTGATTACGTGATTGGATCTTACCTCCTTTCTCCACGTTTTACTGGACAAACATAATCTTTCTGTAATCAACTATACCGGAGTTGCTTCAATATGTGACACCGCACGTCAGCAATTGTGGGTGTAATAGGATGGAGCGCCAGAAAACTTTTCACTTTACGTGCGGAAATTTCTGACTCGCACGTATCCCGGGCATTTGATCGGGAGAGGAGGACCGGTTGAATGGCCAACCTGCTCCACGGACCAGACACCTCTCGATTTATACTTTTGGGAGAACGGGAAGAGCCTCATTTACGAGACACTAGTGGGCGAACAAGAACAACTTTTGGCCGGAATATTCTATGCATCTGACGTGGTCCGTGAAGATCCTGAGATAGTTAGAGGTTGTACCAGAGTTTCATTAGCAGATGCAATACCTGTATTGAGTGTGGAGGACCCCACTTTGAACACCTGTTGTAAGCTTAATTTATAAGTCTGCTCACGTAATCCTTGTAAATTGATAAAAATAACAAATGGAAACAATTATGCTACTAGGAGAATACATTTGAGTTTTAAGATTGCTCATGTAATCCTTCTAGATAGAGAAGAAATTAGAAATTTTAAAAATTAAGTTAATAGAAAAATAGAAAAATAGTTTATTTAAACAAAATGACTCAGGATAATTTTGGTGTACATGAATTCCTATTAGAATTTTTTTTTACCAGAGTAACTTTATACGCTCCTTAAATTTTGATTAAAACTTTTGAATCATACTGTTTAATACACCAAATATACAAATTAGGTTCACCGTAATGATTATAAGTATAATTTCATTTATTTAAAAAAATATACGTAGCGAAATTTTTATGTGAAAAGGGTTTGATAACAATCCATACATATTTTTTATTTTAAAGGCTGCAATCTTACTACCCAATATCCATTCGGATTATATTTATATGCACTAACTAAATGAAAGTGCCTGGAGTTACCCGGGAGAATTAAGTAGCCTAGTATTTTTTAAATTTTCTTGGAAGGTTGACGTTTCTACTTGGAAAATGATTTAAATAGAAAACGTGTCGTTACTATATTCAATAGCAAATAATGGTAAACTATATTGGATACCGTTTAAACATGACAAACCGGTTATCATGTAATTAAAATCTTCAATCTTGTATGCATAGATATTACTAATAAAGTTCAACGACTTTAAAGTTTCTCCACCATTTTGAATTTTTTTCAGGGGTTAAAAATTAAAATTTTTAACTTTTTGCAATCTTCCCGTCGGTTACAGGATATAAGCTATAAGTTTGCCAAATTTCAAGTTTCTAGATCATCTGGAGGTGTGTAAACATTAATGTTAGTGAGTGAGTCAGCCATTTGGCTTTATAGTAGTATAATATGCCAAAGGTGCATATCCTAATTAGTTATACAAAGTTAAAAATGTAAATGGTCGTATATATATAATATATATAATATATATATGATATCTATAATTATATTATATATTATATATGTAATAATAATTTATATATTATATATATAATTATATATGTATATAATAATTTATATATTATATATATAATTATATATGTATATAATAATTTATATATTATATATAATATATATATAATATATATATATATATTATATATAATATATATATATTATATAGATATAATATATATATTATATAGATATAATATATTATATATAATATATATATATATTATTATATAATATATATTATAGTGTTGGAAATTGTTTTCATATATATATAATATCTATAATATATATTATATATATAATATATATTATAGTGTTGGAAATTGTTTTCATATATATATAATATCTATAATATATATTATATTATAATTATATTGTATATATAATTTATATATTTATTATATAATAATTTATATATTATATATAATATATATTATTATATAGATTAATATATATATATATATATATATAATTATATATATTATAATTATATATATTATAATTATATATATTATAATTATATATAATATATTATATATATATAATTATATATATTATATATTATATATAATATATATTATAAATATATATATATATATATATTATAAATATATATATAATATATATATATATAATATATATAATATATAATATATATTATATATATATATATAAAATATATAATATATATTATATATAATATATATATAATATATAATATATATAATATAATTATATATATATAATATATATAATATAATATTATATATTATATATTATATATTATATTATTATATATAATATATATAATATATTATATATAATATATATAATATATATAATATATATAATATATAATATATATTAATACTCCACTAAACAAGAAAAAAATATTTATATAGAGGGACTATAATTATAAACAACAATATATCAAATAAGACTAAACTATTAAACAACATTTAGAAGGTAACTAAGTTCCCTAGATATCAAATTTAAATATGAAGTAAATGTTGACAAGGTATTTTCTCAACATATAAGCCCATACGTCATCACGCATTCGAGAATCCTTAAGAATATATCCCATAAATAAAGGATAAAATTTAAATATATATGTGCCCATAGACAATCAACATTACAAAATTGTTTTCATGAATATGTAACCTGTAGTCTCCAAAAATGCAAAATCCAAACATTTTCCAAATATAGACGAAATACTACTATTAAAGACTTTACGCTTAATATTTCGAGACATTCTAAAGGAACGTACAATAAATCAAAGTAAAGTATAATTTTCATCAAAATCCATAGTGAAAAAAAGGGAAATATCTGAGTGTTGGAAAAAAATATTCGAAAGGTTCAAGAAAGTAAACTGATATTATTTAAAGTAATACATGATAAAAAGAGTTTAATATGAATAGAAAATAACTATACTGAAATAACAAATTTATAATAGACAGGCTTAAAGAGAATTTTGAAAAGCTTACATTATGTTATGACACGAAGTGTCCTTGGTGAGAATCCAAACAAGAGTAAAGAACAAGGGGAAAATCATCATCTTATATTCAAATCGCAGCTCGGCTAGAAACATCAAGGAATGGAATTGGGAAGGAAGGGAGGGAAGCAATACAACGAGAGAGAGGACGGAAATGCAATGTGGCCAGGATGACAACGAATAATCTAGATCATGGTACTATCTTCCACGAGTTTCTACGGCGTGTCTGTGGCAGGTCATACAACTACTCGTATCGCGGACGTTCTTTTAGTTGGCGCATGGTTTATCGGTGGGGCTTGGACGTACTTTAACTTATATATATATATATATATATATGTTAAAGTAACTTATATATATATATAAGTTAAAGTAACTTATATATATATATACTTAACTTATATATATATAAGTTAAGTATATATATAAGTTAAGTATATATATATAAGTTAAGTATATATATAAGTTAAGTATATATATATAAGTTAAGTATATATATATAAGTTAAGTATATATATATATTTAACTTATATATATATAAGTTAAAGTATATATATATATACTTAACTTATATATATATATATAAGTTAAAGTATATATATATATATATATATATATATATATATATATGGACTGGTCATCTGGGTCATTAACCCCGTCTTGAATTATTACATCTCCTTGAGATCTTTCTTAACTGTTTATTATAATCCTTTATATTTATATATATATATATATTGCAATCGTTATTTAAATATATATCTATATATATTTTTAATCAATGAAATTAAATGAAACTCTGCTAATTGGTGTAGTTTAACTAAAGATTATCTTGTGCTACTTTTGAGGGCTATAACCCTAGTCATAATTTTACCTTTTTTTAATTCACATATCTTGTTGCATTGTTAAAGTTAATATTCCTTTATTTAAACATATATATATTTTATTGTTAATCGTATATATTATTCAGTTAATTACATTATATTCTTATCGTTATCCTCTGATTTAACTTTCTGTTAATCTGCCCAAAAAAGGTACCGATGCTGTCACAATAATGAAAATTTACCTCTTGACAGTTAAGTCCTATACTTTATAAATATATCTGGTATGTGTAGTGATCCAGCTGGAGAAAATCAACATATATATTGTGCATTGTTCATATGAGCCAATCTGCAATTTTATTGTTAATTTTATTGGTTAGTTTGTACGTCATCCCCATGTCCCTTAAGGACGCAGGACGGGTACAATGGATTACGGATGTAAATAATTTTATTGAAATCTATTAATTAACATTAAAACATGCTTTGCTTACTGTATACTGTTTTAGTAGATATTTTTCTAGATCCTTCTTTAGGGTTTGTGCTTTCTCTATATGATTCCACATTGTATATAAAGTCAATAAACCTCAAAACAATCTTGACACCCTCAAATACCTCTTTCACTGTCGAACATTTCCTTCACGCCCATCTTAGTCCGTGCTAGAATCACCTTCCACAGCCGAAACGGTGGCTTCATTCGAAATAACTTTAAAGTCGATATTGAAAAAGTATTTAAATCTTAAGTAATTATTATTGACGCATTATAGCAGTTCCTTAAGTAATACATGACTTCACCCTTAAACGCCAAAGATCCAGAAGCTAAACCAGCGTGTCAGAAACAGCACTGTATAGTGGTCATTGACACACTCCTTCATTCCTTGTCGGTAAAAGGTTTAGTGTACAGAGAAAAAGCCTGTCTGTCTTTTCTTGATGCAACCGTGATATGATTCTTCAGCTTGTAGAGTGGGGTGAATTGGTTGATTGCACTCAGCCATTTGTTCCATTTACATTCAATATTTTCAGTGAAGCCATGTGCTGACAAAAGGACACGAATAAATATTTGTTTCCAAATAATTACGATTCTATAATTACTTTTTGACGGTAAATTTCTGTTTTTAGTTTCAATAATACCTAAGTTGACAGTTAATTATCAATGCTATTTTCAGCACGTAATAATATGCACTGTACGTGGATTGGGAAAATGAATTTGGTTCAATATAGAAAATCCAGAGTTGGCTTGTATAGTTTATATTGGTAAAAGAAAATACGCCATTATGGCATACACCCTAACTAAGGATTCTTTGAGTAAACAAGCCTAAACAAAATTTCATCTTTCTATTTTTCTTGGCTTTAAAGATACCCGTGTAAGTGGTCACGTGGTCTTAGCCATATGCCAGAATATAATGTATTGATAGAGATAATACCTGTGTACACACTCTCAAATTTCTCTATGAGCATGTGCTAAGCCTTGCTTTTTAACGTTCTCTTACTAAGATAAAGTATTGTGATTGCGAAAAAAATAGATCTCAAGATTTTGACAAATTTGTATGTTTTATGTGAATATGAACCCCAAAAATTGAATTTTACAATTCTTTTTGTCCCCATGTCTGTTTGTCTGTCCCTGGTCACAGATCTGAAATGGTTTGATGGAATTTGTTCAAACATAATATTTAGATGTTATAGGGCAATACCAAAATAACGAGTCTTTTTTTTTTTTACTATCTTGCCCTTTAATTAAGGGTAGTTTAAGACTGCGTAATTTTTTTGATTTCCAAATTTTTTGAAAATAGGTCTAGCAATTTTGTTTAAAATGTATATTAGGATTTGTTTGACATGCCAAATAGCACTATATAATTGATTTTTGGGCAAAAATGGTTAAAGGTTAGTTTGGCCTACTGACGAATGATATTTCAAAAACTTGAAATATTTTACAAATGACTCTAACCATCTTGTTTCAAATGGTAATTTGGTAGTATTTTACATAACAAATAAGACTTTTTTCTTGTTTTTGGGATGAACACTCATTTATGGGTAGTTTACTGAGTTGGTTCCAAATGAGCACTATGGTAGTTGTTTACATAATAAATAACACTATTTATTTATTTTTGGGGTAAACACTCATTTATGGGTAGCTTTACTGGTGACTAATTTTTCAAAAACTTTGAATATTTCACAAATTTACTATAAAGATTTGGTTCCAAATGTTAATCTTTTTAAGGTGTTACACAATTAATAATAGTGTATATTGTTTTTTGGGTTAAAAACTCATTTATGGGTAGCTTACTGGTGACTAATTTTTCAAAAACTTGAAATATTTTACAAATTATTCTAAAGATTTGGTTCCGAATTGGTATTTTGGTAGCGTTTTACATAAAAAAAATAACACTATAAAGTGTTTTTGGTGTAAAAACTCATTTTTGGTTTGGGATGATTGATATTTTAAAAACTTGAAATATTTTACAATTGTGCATACGATTTGATTCTAAATGAGTATCTTGGGAGTGTTCGACACGACACTTACTGTATATTTATTTTGATGGCTTAAACTTATTATGGGTAGTTTACTATAGACTGATTTTTCAAAATATTGGAATATTTTAAAGTTTTTAATGATTTAGTTCCAAATGGGTATCTTGGGAGTGTTCGTTATGACAAATAAAATGTGTGTACTTTCAATAAGAAATGTCATTCTAACATCACAGTTCTTTAAAAGCATAACTTTTTGGTTGTTTAAACTTGACACCGATTCTCTACCTGAGTTCTTGTTTAGATTTCCTATAAATTTCTTCGTTCCTCATTTTTATACCATAGGAGTAAATAAATGTGGATCCGAATATATGATAATATGACATGAATTGTTATAAAATACTACGTTAGTACAATCCATAATTTGTTAAGATGCATATTCCAAGAACCTGACACCATAGTTCAGTTGAAAGAGCATCTTCTAACATATTAATCAATTCTGAGTAGGATTTACCACAAGTACGCTTATTTTAAATTGAAGTTGGGTTTGCTCTCGTTCGATAAATTGATGCATTAACTTATTATCATAGAATTATTCAATAAAAGTAGCTAGTTAACCGAAATTTGACATCCAAGCAAACAAACAACTCAATGTAGGTACGAACTAGATCATAGGAAACTGGCCGATATCTTTGTTTATGGATTCTTTAAAACAGTCTAAAGCATAAGATTTGTTATATACTGTAACCTTAACTAGGTACAGAGGAGTTTGTCAACAGGATAATTTAGAAGTGTGCAAATAATCGCAGGATATTGTCGCAATAATTCAAATCTATCAGCTGCGCACTTTTGTCAACCAATTTTGCTAACCACTTTTGTCCAGAACCATAATGTAGATGTATGCTTCATAGATAATTATTATTTTGTAGGTTATGAAAGTGAAACTAATGCTTAAAGTCAATGTTTCAAAACCAGAATGAGTTTTAATCAAGTCATTGCATATGTAATGAAAGATGTAAACATATGTGGTATAAAATATTTACCTTTATAATATTTATCAATACAACACAGTTGAAACACCGTATTTATTCCTTCGATTCCTCATTGTATTCCAAATGGATGCATTACAACGCCATTCCCTAGAAGTAAAATAATAGCGTTTAACGATTTAAAACCACACCAAATATTCTTGAATATATTTATATTGTTTAGTTTATAGCCCAAATGGGTAATAGGACGTGGTGTTAAAAAAAGAAAAATAAATATTTATAATTTATATTTTAACCTCAGAAACAAAAAATATATTTGTTGGAGGAAAACTAGATCTAGTAGTAGAGCTTTTTACTTAGCTCATAGCTGTGAAAATATCATAATATTACCTAAATATCAACTATTTTTAAATTTAAATTTAAATATTAGGTTATTAATCATATAGAAGATTTTTGGTAGATTTTACTTGTATTTTGACGTGAGCGAAATTTAAAAATAACAGAACCAATAATTAAATAGGCCTATCGTAAAATCTCCCAACGTTCGTACGGCTTTTTATTGGCTAGTAATGGACCCCTTAAGTCATAGAAATACGATACTTTAAGCCTCTTTTAACAATCCGTTTTCGTGTGTTTTTTGCCTAAAATAATATGTACAAATCCTAAAGCCAAACAGTTTTAAAATTACTTTTATTTTACTGTTTCCCTAATTATTGAATATACCTAAATTATTTTGGCAAAAATTAGAAAATCTACTTCTATTTAGGATAGGGCTAAGTTTTAAATTACATAGATTTGTAGAATTTATCTTACCATGATTTAAATTTGATATTCAAAAGATATTTAAATAATTTTGATACTTGCCAGGAGATTTTAAGATGAATGGTTAATAATAACATTTTTAGGTGGTTCTCTTTAATATAATAGTTTGATATTTCTTTTTTCAGATTTGGAAATTCGCCAGAGAGCTTCTAGGACTATAAGCGGAACTTTAATTTAAATTTAGCCGTAAGAAGATTTTTTTCTTGCACATAGCCAGTTCCAAAGTACTGCGATAAATTTAATACTTCCGTAACGCTCTGCTGACAGACCATCTTCTGTAGACGTGTGATGTCGTCTCTCGTGGCAAAACCTCCAGCATGGAATCATGGGAGAAATCAATCTCAATACCTATACGGCACCAAGCCAGTTTTATCCACATTGTCGATACTTTAAAATGTATTCAAGTATTCACTGATTCAGGAGGTGTTGTGGAAAATGTGCCAAATTCTCAATTACCACCTGGATTTATCAATCTACTCTCATGATTCCAAACATTTCAAACAAGTGTTTAAGTTTAATTGGAATGAATATAGTTTATTTTTAAAAATTGGAATATATTTATGTTATCATGAAGATTTAATAAGTAAACTTTATCTTAAAACAATAAATAAAGAGATAAACAAGATATATTTTTATCTTAGTGGCGATCAAAGTCAAATTCGAAGTGCTAAATACATATTATCGGAGGTAAGATACATTACACTTTTAAAACGTTCAAAAGGAAACAGACACTTGTATATTTATTTTTCAAAAAATCTGCCTATGAAAAGCAAAATAAGCTGTGTATCGTCTTCATTTTATCACCAACAAATCAATAGAGGAAAGATCGAAATTTTGATTTTAAGTGGGCGTTTGGGATGGAGATGTGTTAATAGTTCTAGAAAAGAAAAAGAATTGTGTTTAACTGCATGCTTTAGAGGAAGTGATACTATTTATTTACCCATAAATAATACTTTCGTAAAAATAGTGTTTAAAGGTTTTCTAAATTTATTGAACACGTTAATGTTTTCTCTATTATTGACACTAAATAAAACATTATTTAGAAATTATATTGATTTGGTTGCTTTTATGAATAAAAGTATAGTATTTCCAACGCTTTCCATAACGTACCGATTTATCTCCAGAAATAAAAATATTTATTCCAAATTTGGCAAACAATTAAGTCATTTCTTCTGTAAGTACTGTTTTGAAAGAAGACACAAAAATAAAGTAAAATCTAAAACAATATTACATTCTAATACAACATATAGATCCAATGATAAGGTAAGGAGCATTAATAAAACTTTAGTCTATTTTCAATGTTTGTATAGGACTGGCATAATAAATCAAAATATTGAGAGTTCACAACACGTCTGTATACTTATGGTTTCCCCAATCACACCAGGGACATTTAGTAATAATGTTCTTTATAATTTCAAAAATATTACTAAACGTAGAGACAATTACGCTAATACTACGTTTACACAAACACAGTTTGAATTTATGACGATATTATGGAAAGAAGGCGTACAAGACGATATCACCATAGAGAAAAGACATGGATGGAAAAATTCAAAGATTATTTGCGTCAGTTTATTGCGTTTCTGTTCAGCAATGTTGGGATCATTGGACTTGTGGTGGGTTACACTATTACTGGAGCCTTCATATTTATTTTCATCGAGAAGAAAGAAGTGAGTGAAGGGAATATAATAGTGATGAAACTTCGCAATGAGACAGTAGACTTCCTATGGAATCTAACATATGTGTTGAACGTGTTTGACGAGCCACACTGGAAAACAGCAGTGTCAATGAAGCTTATGGATTACCAGGAAGAAGTTGTGAAAGCTATTAGTAAGGCTTCGATGGGTCCGATAATAATTTGGGGGGCTCGCAGTGGTCATTCTCTGGAGCCTTTCTTTATTCCCTTACAGTCATCACCACTATTGGTGAGTACAAGTCTTCATGCTTTTACTAAGCTCTAGCTTTTAAATATGTTGATAAATAACAACTCGAACTGGGAATCAAGCAAAGGGCTTTTAATTTAACACACAAATACTCTATCACTGAGCTATGCAAGTTTGTCCAATGCCCCGGACGATGCATCACTCATAGAATAAGCAGAAGTCTATGATGGACATGTGTGAGATATTTCATTATCATATAAATATATGACTGTGGTATAGCATTGACTCACTAAACCAAGGGTTCTGTGGTCGATTCCAGGTTCAGGTAAACTTTTTATACAAAGTATTTAATGGTACTTATTAAAGACAGTTATAAGTGATAAATTATAATTTCAATTTAGTGTGATCTTTAGAAAATTTAAATGTCTTGCATGATGCATGTATATTTATTTACAAATTTTTAAGTATGATTTAAAAAAAAAGTAATGTGTATCTATGGTTTCTTCCACAGTTATTAATAAAACATAATTTAAAATCAGGACAAGGAATAGCACAGTCAATAACCTACCTTAATTAATTTATTGTATTTCTACTCATTTTAACAAATGTATATATTTATTAATTTCTAGCGTATTATATAGATATTCACTGTACTCGATACCTTCGTTTATTAACATAAATAAACACATTAAAATATATTAATACGTAGTAAAAATTATATCAAACAAATTAAATGTATGCAATAATAACAAGCTATTTACAATATTAACCGTAAACTAAATTAGTGTTATTCGTTAATTTAAAATAGTTGTGTGAAATAAAAGTAGCCACAAAACGAGTATACAACCTCAAACAGGATTCCCTGGCTTTTTATTCGCTGAGTGGGTTTTCCATCTCCTTCCCATAGTAAGGATTTAACGTGAATAGGAATAACACCACACCCAATGAGGACCAAGTGATGTGGATTGGGAATTGATACGCTGACCACATTGCAGATATATTGAGGCTCAAGTGGTGAGGAAGAACCTCTACATAAGCCCTTATGGGCTTTAGGAGGATCCCACCATAGCCACTCAGTTCCTCTACCGCTCCACTCCCTCATTTCTCCTGACCGTTAACATCGACTAGCTTTTCAATCTCTCTTGTTTATTTTCAGTCAACTAGTCTCTCTCTCTCTTCCCCCTACCTTTACCACCGTTTGTTAACATCTACCTGTTCCTTTCATTATCCCTCTCGTACAGAATAAAGTATTTAAATGTTTGAAGGACATATATTAGCGTACATGATAGAAGGTAGGAAATAATGCGGACAAATAAAGACTACGGTTAAATAAATAGTATAATTTTATTAATGTTTTATATTATCATACGCAATACCGATAGGTTAAATCTTCCATATGAAGAATATAGCAGTCGCGTATTCTCCGGGTATGCTAGTCCTGCGCCGCATACCCATAATTTTATATACTAGTTTTTTTTAAAATTCAATGTTGTCTGTGCTTACTGTGTAATACTAATGTTAAATTTATTAATAAATATACATGTAATTAATTATTATTTTTAAACCTAATATTAGTTCATATTCCAAGAATACTGTGTTTTAAGTAATTCTTCTTCCAAAAGGTTCCACTTAGCACAATAAGAAACCCAGGGCCTGCTGCTTGAAAACCACAAGGCAAGCTAGGGGGGCTCTAATGACCTTGCCCAATGTCTAGGGGGTTTCAACACATTCCCTTTCCGCTCGCCCCCAAGTCATTGGCCAATGAGTTTGGGATTTTACACCCCAGGTCACGCTGTTCATGTGTAGCTGGATAAGTACTGTACCAACTATTGAAAAAAGATTCAATATTACAATGTTTATTTACTAAGCTAATTTAGTATAGTTTAAATAAAATTATATAAAATATATAAAAAATTAATTGTAAAATACTATCAGAGGCTTGTTATTTTTTGTAAATATGGCATTAGATAATGAATGTACACTAGTACCATTGTTTCAGCTGTCACGTCTAACAATGAACGTGCATCACGCATTTAATTGAATTGAATTTAATTTAATTAAATGATCGAAACCGTTCCTCTTGACTAAATTGAAGTACAACTTTTTACTTAAAGTTACTATGGGTTTGAGCCTTAATATTTAAACCTCATTAGAGAAGGGGAACTAAAATAGTGTAATTCTTGCCTTTTTACTACAATTGAGAGGTCAATATGTTAGGCTTTCTTATTAGGTAAACATCTCCCGGATGGAATTAAAGAGTCCATGAGCCGAACACCAATTTGGTGTAATTTGGTATAATTCGGAGGGATTAAACGACATTTAAACAGGTGATTCCTCCCTTGCCAGGGACCATGAACATCCATGATCGATATATGATATTTAAGCTTTCAAATATGGAAGCAATTTAAAGAGGGCAGCCTATGGTTTTATTTAACCACTCATATATCAGCTCCCACTTAACCTATTTTAATTCTCTTTTTTAATTTGTAAGGTAAATTTTATTTCTATCTTTTATTAGTTGTATCTTTTACGTAGCTCTAAAGGTTATGCCAGAAAAATGCGAGAAGTAATTTTTCAAACAAAAATGTTCCATATTTTGCTTAATAAAATAAAAACTCCTCATTACTAACTAAAATAATTATGTAAAAAAAAGCAGAAATGTCTGAGCTTTTTCCATACCATTGAAAATCGATTGCTTGAAAACACCTGCTAGTAAAGAGCGGAAAACCTCCGAGGAATCACTGATCTGTTTAATGGGACAAGGCACTCGCACATATAATAAGTGTCAGAAAGCTAGGATATTATCGGGAGAGAGTAGCTACTATTATATGGTTATATAATATATATGGGTAAATAAAACCATAGGCCACCATCTTTAAATGAGCGCCATATCTGAAAGCTACCGATTTCAGATGTCCATTATGGATTTTTATGTTCCCTGACAAGGGGGGAATCACCTGTTTAGATGATGTTTAGTCCCTCCGAATCATATCAAAGTGTTCATTGGCTCATGGACTATAAAAGCAATTTCCCTGCCGGCCAAAAGTTAAAAGGGTCTTTTAAACAACGTTTAAAATAAATTATTACACTAAAGATAAATAAAATTAAATAAACAATCATGAAATACTACATTCCCATCCAATGTGTACAGTGGTTGGTATGACTAAGCGTCAGTGTAAAGTTGACAGATCTTGAGAAAATTATAAGAAATTGTTTATTCTCTACAAAAATAATATTGTAAATTTTCGTACGTCGAATCATTGTGGATCTACACCTAATTTCATAGCTGAGGGAACTGCAGGTCTTATGGAGAAAAGATTTATCTTCGCTCTTTCTCTGGTACAAGTTGCCAAACTTCCTAGCTTTCGGTTGTTGGAATGTGAGGGGGGAGGGTTTACTTGGAAATCCCTCATTGTAAACAATGCGGCATGGGGTGGTTGGGGGGTCCAATTGACAGGTAAAAGCATTTCCTATCGGTGTACAGCCTTTTCTAGAAACATTACCTATTTCCACAATCGTAATTTTTTCAAGATTGAAGTTTATTAACGTTTCTCTATTCCCTCCGTAATTATGCTTAAAATATTTTATGTATAAAGCTTTTTTTCCTCATAATTAATATACAAACAAATATATTACAACATGCATTTTATAAACATTATATAAACTATAGTTCCACAACCTTACTGTAAAAAATACAAAACACGCAACAAACACATACAGATACACACCAAATCTTAACGTGATCAATAACACATATTATTATACACAGATTACTTATAAAATATGAGTGTTTATTTAGTCAATGTTTTTGAGCTAGCTATTAGGAACATGAGACTCAGACTACTGTAACTTTACGACTGTGCTGGAGGAAGAAGCACCATTTAGTGGCAACAACGACAGCCCAGCATTGCCAAATTTGATATACATTCGAAGGAAGACTGATCACGGAAAAGAAAAGAATGACAACGCTGTTGCTCAATAGTAAGCATGCAGTTCCCTCAGCAATGAAATTAGGTGTAGTTCCTATATATGGCATGTTTCTCTCTGCAAGATATTACTTTATAACTGGCAAGTATGTTTCTGAACTCAATTGTGATTAATTTGAGTGATATCTAAGACGAACAATATCAACCTCGCCTAGCTTGTGAAAAAGTTGATATATTCATTTCTTCCCAGTTTGAATTTACAAACAAACTCATCATCATCATCATCATCAACTGTTTATAGCCTGTGGCCGGGTCAGTTTAATAAATTGGCTTCATTTCCTCTAACCCTTCACCAATATTCCTCCTTTAATTGCTTCCATTATTATCGTCTCACTTGCACACTTTCTTTCTGTTCCTCTCATCTCTTTCTTATCCTCTCTTGCAGTCTTTTTTCTACATACTAAATTTTCATCAGTTTCTTTGGCATCCTCTCCTTTTCCATCCTCATTACATGAAATACCATCTCAGTCTTGCTTTCTCTACTATCTCAAGTACTTCTTGAAACCCCACTCTTTCTCGATTAACTTCATTCCTAATATTGTTTCTCCTCGTGAAAACTAACATGCTCCTAACAAACTTCATTTCCACTGCCACCACTTTCCTAGACTCTCTTACATTCAAATTCCACGTTTATGATGTATGTGTAACAATGGGTACAAAGTTCGCCCTTTACAACACCTCGTTACACTTCAAGGGCACTCTTCTTCTCCAGAGTAGGTCTCTTACACACCTATAGAACAACTCGCCTTTTTGTCCTCTTCTCATTAGAGCACTTTACTTCCACCTTTCACCTCAAACACGCTTCCAAGATATTTTACACTCTGTACTTTTCTCAAATATACTCCATCTAACATTATAGCTTCACTAGACCTTATTCTCTTCCTAGTTGCTACCATCAGCACATATTAGTATATACTTATACAAAAATATATTTGAAAATATTTTTATTTTTACACATATTTACACAGTTTATAAAATATATTTATAGATAATACATACAAATATATTTATATACATATTTTTTGTTTGCATTAAAAGTTCAAAATAAAAGAGCATGTATGACTCGGTGTATGGATCTTGGTTTTTTTTCCTTAGCCATGCATCTTACTATCCATTCGGGCTACACGCCTATGTATTAATTATTATGATGGCTTAAAGGATTAGGAAGGTTTTATTTTTGGAAATGTACCAGCATTTGCGTAGAGGAAAAGTCAAACACCATTATGGAAAAAACACCCTCAGTACAGCGGACTGAGATTCTAACATCTGTATCTTGTCATCGACAGTCTAGCTTACTGCAAGAGTAGTGTTTTAGACCATACGGCCACTGAAGCGGGTTTTGATATTATGTAATCGAAGGGAGTATGCAAGGATAATGAAGTATGGTGAAAGGTAGTGAGGATGGATTACGAACGGAGCTGTTGTTTAACCTATATGCATCTTCTTACCTACATGGTAAGGGAAGGGCATGATTAGGCATGTAATAATATATATTCAAATATATATAAATTTATATGTATACAAGAATATATATTTATATGGATATCAAAATATATATGTATATATCTATGAATATGTATTAACTTATATAAAATAGGTATAAATATGTATATATTTATAAACGTATATATTTATGTACAGTACCTACACATATATACTGTAGATATATATAATTAATGTATATATATATATAAAACTAAACATTTTATATTTCTATGGACACATACATATTTATAAGAAATATACATATATATATGTAGTTATTTATATAAATATCCAAAATAAGATATTATATTTTACATTATTTATTTACATAAATTAATTTTGTTTGCAAAGTATTTCATGTATAGTATTAAAATAAAACTTCAAAATAAATTTTATTTGAGACATATTTGTTAATATGTGCGTAATTGTTTTTTGTTGGAGTTATGCTGTTATTATTAAATTTTTCTTTTAAATATGAATAACTTTGTTCATGTGAAGACTTTTTGATATATCTTATTTTGTATTTGTAAAATATTTGGCGAAAATATTTTGCTGGGGTGGTGTATATTGCGAGTGTAGGCCTACTTGTCGAATAATTTTACATGTATAATGTTTTTAGGGAGATATAACATTTTTTTGATAGAATTAGTTTTAAAAATTACTTTTTATAAATATTTGTATGTGTGTGCTCCATTACAAGAATTTCAAATTATAGATTAATTTAGTTAATTAAATGATTGGTGGTTATTCTTCTAATTATCTTGCCCATAGTTAGCGGCTCCTACGATAACTCTTGTTAACAGTATAACATTGTAACATGTTACATTATACTACCCCCCATATTAAGCTTCACGCAAAGGTTTTCCTTACGAGTCATACTACCAACTCCGTATGAAACCTCAATATTAATAAACTTCCTACAATATTAAGCTTCTCTGTTGTAATCCAATATAGATCCAGTCTATATCGAGAAGAATATTAAACAAGAATAAACTCCCCGCAATCACAAACTGTTCATGTACTTACCCATTGTATATTCTGGCTAGAACAACCTTCAAGACTGGAGTACACACGTCGCGTCCTAGAATGAAGAGTGGGTCGAACAAGCCATAGTGAGCCCGCAACTGAGGTTCCAAGTGGACAGATCAAATCGTTCCTACTATAACTGGCCGAAGACAGTAACTGAAACTATCCAGCCGTCCAATGGGGAAGACGATACCAACCACCAGCTCATCGCGTGATGTATGTACGTCTCTGGCACCAGTCAAACAGATCTCTCTATCACCACTGGAGGGCGTGATCGAGACAGGCCGCCAATCCTAGCCGGATCAAAAGACTACGTGCTGATCTGCACCCATCAAAAATGACCGATGGGACGTCACCGACCAATATGGACATTTCCCCCTTCCAATCCCAAGCGACTAGAAACACTATTTAAACCTGGAGATTCTGAATACCAATGACTATTATGTATCTACGCCTTCAGGATAAGTCATGTCTTAGACTTTATATTTCGACGCCTTCAAGAGAAGTCATGTCTTAAACATTTATACTCAACGCCGTCTGGAGAAGTCCTGTTCTGGACTTGGACATTTGTAGGAAGATTACGTATTTTGTTTGTATAACCTCATCGATGTTAATTTAATAGAGTTGAATTGTGGCTAATTCAATTTTGAACTAAAGTAATGTAAATTTTTGGAATAAGCCGGAATAAGCAATGTAAATTATTAACTAAAAGTTTTTTTATTAAACTAAATTCAAGCATGAGATAGTTAATTCTTTTTGCCGCCCCTTGGGCGTTAGTGTCAGTGAAGTCACGTAAAATATTAGATTGCCACATTCATAAATTTATTTTTTATTAGACGTATTTAATTTAAATTGACTGAGTTTTTCATACTAAGTAATTGTGAATTCCCCCTTTTTTTTTATAATGTTTTCATATTAAATTGTTGTTTGAATTAACGTAAAGTTGTGCGGATTGATTGATTTAGACTTAATAAATTTCCAAATTATTTAATTGAAAATTATTGTGGTTTAACTAGATTTTTTGTAAGTCATATTTTTTATTAACAAGTAGAAATCTTGTTAACGTCTTTTGTTGTGTTGACATTTAATAGTCCCGTGGGAGTTTGACTTAAAGCCGGTAAGCCAAACTCTCGTGTTTAGAAAAATATCTGGGTGATATTAAACCTTATTTTTTCTGTCTGTATTCAATGTGGTGAAGCAGACACCTTTGTAACCATTTCAAAGATGCCCATTAGGCTCCTTTTTGTAGTCAAATAAATATCTGTCTAGATATTTATAAAGTAATTATTTGTTCTAATTGTCAACGTTTAGGGTTGTTTTGTCAATATTCACTGTTGTGAAACTGACAGTGTAGTTTGGTTGAGTTGTTGTGTCTCTTCCAGACAGACCTAGTTGATGTTTCATGTTTAGAAACATTCACATGATCGGACTGCTCTTTTTGATTGACATGATTTTCAACATACCCTCGATGGGTTTTTGAGGCCATGTAAATTATTGTTTCAATTGTTGTTATCTTGAATAAAATATTCATATTGTTATTTAATTGTTGCTAATGTCTTACTTCTTTGTATATTATGTAGCTTACCCCCCACCTTTCTTTTAGTCTAGTGTGGCCGTAGTTAAGAGGTAGTAGAGTGGGTGGTAACAACAGAATCTCTGGCTATCTAACGCGGCTTACTCCAACATCATCGAATGACCGCAAGCTCTCAATGTCCCCAACAATGACACATTATATGCATATATAAAGAGACAGAAATAACCTAATAATTACAAATTGTAACCTTCTGTAGAGCATTATAAGTTTCATAAGGGACAATAAATTAATACACAATAAAAAATTAAGTATTTAATTAACAAGAATAACGCTCAATTCGTAATTTCCTTCCTATGGTATACGCAACTATTTATAAATGTTATTGTTACATGCAGTTAATGGTTTCATTATTAAAATACAATAACATGAATGGTAAGATATTGGTTTCTATCATTAAAATGATATATATAGTCATATATAACTATATATAATTATTTATACACATACATATTCAAATTTAACACAATAATCATGTATTGTTGAAGATATCATAGTATACTTTTATTAAGTTTAATATTTACGATCGTTATATATCTATATTGTTTTATTATATCCAAAACACTATAATATATATTTAGAATATAATAAATAAGATTAATTGTGTTGAGCTGAATTAGTCCTTTTACAATGTAATAAATAATGGTATAAGAATTGATGATGTTTGATATGAATAAAAATTGGTTCTTTTCCCTCTAACAATGTTTCTTCTTTAGTAAAACAAATGATATCTTCTGACACTTATAAAACAACAAATTATAAATATCAATACGTATAGCAGTACAATGAAACTAAAGAGTAGCCAGATCTACATATAATAGAGTTATACCTTGGTTGAAAATTTGACGCAGCTCTTATCGTTACTAAAATATTAATATTTCTTCTTGAATTTATGTAAATAAATCTTTATTTAAAAGTTCATTAGTAGTGTTGGGTGTCAGTAATTAATAGGGCTATGTATTAATTAATTGATTTACAAATAGATACAATTAATATTTATGGGTAGATACATATGTAAAGTATTTTGTTAAATTAAGGCGACCCCTCTCCCCAGTGATTCCAGAGCTTCATCTGGGGCCTGTGAGGTGGGTGGAGTGTTCAAATTATAGCGCCTGTGTATCCCCCAACCTGAAGGGCGACTCCCTGGTCCTAGCAGCTCCGGAGCTACGTATGTGGGTGCTAAGAGGGAGGGGGTTGTTGGTTTCTTAGGTTAAGCGGTATCAAGTATTGTAATTAATCTATATGTTAACCTAAAGTCTGAGTTGTGCTCATGCGAAATTTCAGCTCAATTGATGCAGTGGTTTTGCAGTCACGGAGATTCATACGGGGACTGTCGGGGTGTCTGAGGAAGGGGTGTCTTAAATTAAGCAGTTTAAGTAATTTTAATCAGCCTATATGTAAACCAAACGTCGAGTATAACCCATGTAAAATTTCAACTCAATCGGTGTAGTGGTTTTTGAGTGAAAAGGGTATGTAGCACATTACACAGTTACAGTGTGAAAAAATAGTAGAAGATATTTATTGAGAATATCTTTTATTTGTGTGCTTAGCATAAGGTGTGTGGAGTGAGAAAACTTTTAACTTATGTAGAGTCTACTTTTGATATTTCTTTTTTGTATTTTTAAATAATACATCCTCTATTGGATCTGCCACGTTTCACCAGAAATTTTCAAATTGGTTAAATTTCCTCTGACTTTTAAAGCTTCTGTATTTTACTAGTAAGCTCTATGAAGTAATAGCGTGATTATATAAATATATGCTAAGATCTACCTAGATAAAAATATTATACAAAATAAAAAAAATCCTGCAACAAAATCGATTAAGTTTTCCAGTAATAGACAGATGTACAAACAACCAAACAAACAAACAGACCTACACTTTGCTTTATTTTAAGTAAAAAAATTAGTGCTCTAGCTATCCGTTTACCTTTTTTCGTTCTTTACCCATTTGAGCTTTTGGAACTTTTCCCACCTTTTTACCATTTTTTAACTTTTTGACCCTTTTGCCATTTTCATCCCTATCAAATTTATTAATCTTTTTTATTTCTATTGAAGTTGATTTTCGACCTTTATACCCTTTTTCTCTTATCTATAATTTTTGCTCTTCTTACCCCGTTTACCTTTTTTAAACTATTAGTCATCTTGGCAGTTTATGCACCTTTTACCCTTTTGACATATTGCCCTTTTAGAACCTTTTTCCCATTTTTGAAATTTTGCTATTTTTACACTTTTTATCAATTTTTAAGTTACTTCATGCTATACAAAATAAATAAAACATAATGCGTCTAAGCATAAGCCCTTGAGTGTATTAAGATAATTTTGGTAAAAATGCGAGTAACATATATTTAGCATTATTAGGCAAACTTAAATTATTTTACAAAAATGAGTAAACATATATTCGTTTAGTCCATCATTATTTTACTTAAGATAATAAATTTATCTAAAAATTAATCTGTTTATCTTCTCACTATATTACCTAAAATTATTTAATGAGTCATTAGTTGTTCAAACTAATCTCTAGTATTTTAATTTTGTGCCTGCTAATATGCGGCAATACTAGTGTTATTTTTGCTTCAATGTCTGATCACTGGAACTAAAGAGTAGTCAGACCAGTGTGTATTAGACCATCCCAATCCCCAATAGTCTTAAAAATTTTAATCTGCCACTCCTGAAAAAATGAAATGATTTGAAGAGATAATTTGACAAAAAAAATTTTATATTCAAGTTCAGCGTGGTTCTTATTAGTATTTTATAACAGTTATGATGATAAGTGACTATTAAAACACTTTAAACTAATCCTTAAATTGAAATAGATGTAGATAATACAAAATATATTAGCGTTGAGAGGTTACAACCTTATGCTTTAGCGTAAATTTACTGGTGAAAGGATGTCTTTGTCTCTAATTTGAAGTACTTTTCTCTGACGGAATACCATCCATCTTGATATTAAGCAGACAAAACCAAACTTGGATATATGCTACACTAACAATTTATAAAAAATATATATAATATATGTATTATTAAAATATTAAATTTATAATACAGCTAATGTATAATATATTATAGGCATAGTAAATATATTATATATAGTTATTATATTATATATAATTATTATATATTATATATATAGTTATTATATTATATATAATTATTATATATGATATACATTTAATATACAATATTCCTAATTAATATGTATGATAAATATATATACTATACATATTATTTATAATATGTATATACAATATAAATAATAAATCTTATATGTTATATACATTACGAATATAATGTATATTATACATAGACTATTATATATGACATATGATATACTATATAATTTAAATTATGCATACGTAGGTATATACAATATATAATTTAAATTATACATACATAAGTATATAATATATAATACAATAGGTTTATTATATATTATATATAATATAATAGGTATATTGTATTTGATATATTTTATTTAATATATACTATAAATAATATAATATATATTATATTTGAAGTATTTTATTTAATATATATAACATTAATTATCTTTAATATAATATATTTTATAATATATATTTTATAAATATTATATTTAATGTAATAAATTATTCTATTACAAATAATATATATTATATTACATGTTTTATACATATTATATATATATATAAATAATAAATATTAGAAATACTTATTTATAAAATATAATGTGCGTGTAAAATATATATAATATGTATATATTATATTTTTAAAATATGTATAATATATTTATATGATAAAAATAGATAATAGATATTATATATATTTACATGATAAAAATAGATAATAGATATTATATATATTTATATTATAAACATATGTTTAGTATATGATATCTATTATTTTCATATAACATATTAAATATACTTTATAAGATTTAATATTTAATATATTATATACATTATTTATATATATTATATTCAATATATTATTTATATATTATATAATATATATTATTTAAAATATATTTTGTTTAGAATATATATTATTTATATTATATAGCATATATGTGTTATTTTTATAATATATATATAAAGTATCTATAATTTTTATAATAATACAACATTTTTGTATATGAAATATATACATATACATAGTAAATAAATGTATACATTTAAAATAACTCCAAACCACGAGTAAGGCCTACACAGTGTGAATATCTGAAGCGTATATTCTATAGACATCATGACAACCAATCTACATTTATTGCGTTAGGTAGTATCATACTATTACTATACTTTGATCATTCATATTCAATTACTTCCTGATACTCTGTAAAGTTGAAATTTGTTATTGACGTTATGGAGCATGCTATCTTTATTGCAAAAATATAAAACTTGAAAAATTTAATATGGCCGAACCAAAATGGTAAAATAAACGTGAAAAATAAGTTCTATAATTCTGAAATGTGTAACGGACTTAATGGATATCTAAACCTTGAAAAATCCAGGATGGACGATCCAAAATGTTGGACGAAACGTGCAAATTGAGTATTAGACAGCTGAAATTTGGTTTGGACGTTATGAGAATGATACATTGTGAGAAAATTCAGAAAATCAAAAAATCCAAGATAAAGAATGTATCGTACAAATTGAGTCATATTTGGATTAAATAAGTAACTAAAACTAGTACTACTATTACTACAGCTCTTTATACCTTAGCTTGACTAAGATCCACACATCTCAGCCAGCTTCAACAAAACTCTCAATGCCATGAAATGGGTAAACAGCTCTTTATACCTTTGCATAAGTAAACAGCTCTCTATACTTCGCCTTGACTAGCTTCAACACCACTCTCTATACCTTAACGAGGGTACACATCTCTCTATACCTTGGATTGACTAGCATTAGCACAGTTATCTGAACCATGACATAGGTAGGCCTACACAGCTGCTGACTTGACAACAAAGGTCTTGATATGGATGTACTGTACATTTCTTGACTATAATATATATTAAATTAAATAAATATTGATATGACTGTGTTTTGACTTGGCTATAACTATACCTTGACATGGTTGTACAGATCAGATGCTCAACAACGAGCAACAACGAGCTTTCAACAAGAGGTTAAATCAAGCATGATTAATAAAATATGATTCGGCATAGTTATCTCTTCAATAGAAGATAGATATTTATCTTGCTAACCCTAAACGGTGTAGTGAGCTAATCCTAGGATACCCGCAATGGTGCGTGCACAGACTAAAATGCAGGCCAGAGGCTCATACGCTTGAGCGGTTAGTGTCATATACCACATCGGTGAGTGCACGAGCAAATCCTGACAGGCAGAGCTGGAGAGTAATCATTGGCTAATATACATGGATAGAAATAGCAGCCTTGCGGCTGAGGGTTGAAGGGGTGGGTAATCTCAAGTTATAATGCATCGGTGGCCTAATCAAGCTGTTAGCTAAGTTTAGACGCATGAGCAGGCTTCTTTTAGTGGCGAGGTTGGCAGGGGATAGGGTAATCAACCTGTCATCGGGTCTTCCGGATGTCTGCCATAAAGGCGGATACGAACCACAACTTTCAGTGTCAGCCTTTCCCTTTGAGGGAGTATCAACACCCATGGTAGTTTTCTCATTTGTGGGTGTAGCTTATAACATACCCTCAAATTAATTCACACCTAAAGACAAATGAAAAGTCAAGCTCAAATATTAAAACCCATGCCATGGAGCGTCGTCATCTCTTCCTTCTTCTTACTCCTGTTAAAAAACAATCGAGTCCTCAACTTGCAACCACCAATAAATTATGTATGAAACTCATAAGCAATCATTCCAAAGGTTACCAAATTTACAGTGCTGAGTATATTCAATTCCTAACAACCTTATTACAAAATTAAAATTTATTAATTGAACAAACTCAATTCTAAAATGAAAATTAAAATAACACAATATAACAGCTATACCAACATTTCATAATCCGAAAACCCAATCATAAACAGCCGTACTATCAATACTAGCTGAAATTCACAATGATATAAATTTACTAAAATTAAACTTTTATCACTTCTTTATATAATTATTTTCATAATTTATTCACTTTAACTTTTTTTTTCAATCCTTCTTACTTTATTTTGACCCCTCGAAGTGAGAATTATTGTAATCGTAAAAATAATCAAACTCGAGATTTTGATAAAGGTCGACGTTTCATTACTCGTTGAAACCAAAAATGTTATTTTCGCAATGCCGTTTGTCTGTCCCTCTCTCTATCTTTCCGTCTGTATGTCTTTATGTATTTAAGATTAGAGCCGAAACTATTTTACTGATCAGGCTAAAACATAGTATTATCTAGGGTTTTCGTAAGATTCCCCTAGGGAGTTTTGGGAATTGGACATATAACCCTAAAATTAAGGGTAGTTTAGTAATGGGGAAAAAGAATATAATCATTTTTCTCGAAATTCGATAAAAAAATTTTGATTAAATTACGTATCTAAACTTTTTTACATAATAAACCTAGTGGACATTTTCATTTTCTGTTGAAAATAACTTTGAGGATACTTTAGAGAAGTGGACATTTCCTATTTTGATAATTATCAGCAACTATATGAGATATTAAATAATTTATCAGTTTAAAGTTGTAGTACTATTAAAAATAAAATATTGTGATTGAAAATATATAGTTTTTAAATAATAAGTGTCTGAGATAAAAGCAAACAAATATTTTTTTATAAGGCACTTGAAATATGAAATTGATTGTTATACTCTTTGAATAGACAGATTTGTTTTGATTATATCAATGTTTCTGTAACAGTGTAAATTAGGTCATTTATGACATTTGGTGGAGGGTATTTGTAACTTTTTTTTTTTCGAAAATATTAAGAATTTTTAAGAAATGTTTCTATTTTAAGATAAAACAGAGAGAAGTCTGTGCGATGCAGCGTACCATATATTTTAATTTCAATACACTAGTGCTATATATCTATGCATATTATGAAACTGCAGGTTTATGCCTACTCTATATAAAGTAAACCCTTTACATCGCTTTCTCGCCAAGTCAAATAAAATATGAGTTTTTAATGGTCCTAAATTTTTCCCAAAGCTTTAAATTCTATCTATCAGTTATCGTCAATTAATTCTTAACGTCAATAGAAGGTTCACGTTTTATACGCGGAGATGATTTTCAGATACAATTATGAAACTCAATTTATATACGATTCTTTTTAGGAGACTACAATTATTATAAAAAAAATAGACCCACCTATATTAAGTATAGTTTTGTTTCAAAGTGCCTTAAAAACATAGAATACAGAAATTTGACATTATTCTGCTGTTAATTCCTTCAGGCTACGGTAACGTGACGCCACGAACAGAATGGGGAAAACTAGCAACCATCTTGTATGCGATCATCGGAATGCCGCTGTTCCTACTCTATTTATCTAATATTGGTGACGTCCTTGCCAAGAGTTTCAAATGGACTTACGCCAAGTGCTTCCTGTGCAAGGGGTGCACAAGGAGAGAGATTCCTGAAAGGCATAGGAGGCTGAAGAGGGTACAACACAGTATGCAAATAGCATATAATGAATCTCCTCCAGAACCCTCGTTCAGAAGTTTTTCCATCAGGGAGGATTGGCAGGTAACGTAAGTGAAATTGCATGACAACAAAGCCATTTTTTACCTACCTAACCAAACGTGTTTTGTTACGTTTGATAGGGTGTTTGTGGAGGGTCTGATAGCCAAACGAATATTCTTATGAGAACTTACAGTTTTTACTATAGTTACTTTGCATTTTGAAATGAATATTTGTGTTCTCTTCTATGTTTTACAGATATATAACCCTGACTGACCCTTATAAACACACTAGGGTTACTCTAGAACGGATTGGGAATGTGAATTAAGCATGCATGTTGCCTTATAGCAAAATTAATATGGGAAAGTAACCATTTTGATGATAAATATATGGACGTTTCAATCAAACGAGACATGTTGAAAGATAAATGCGTTTTATATAATAGTGGATTTTGTTTTAGACGTTCTATTTATGAAAGTGGAAGAGGGACGTTTATTGTAGATGATACTAAATTTAAAATTATTTTAATGAAATAAATATGTTAAGTTTAACACCTATGAGTAATAAAATGAACCAAGAGAATAATTAAAATAATAAAAGAAATCATACTCTTAAAATATTATTTTTTTTAAATGCATTTTTATCATAAGGACAAGCGGTTTTCAAATTTTTCGCGCCGCGTCTTACTACCCAATCGGGCTATACGCTCTGAAATATTTAAGGTGTCATGAAAAAAAAATTGTATAGGCCTACTGGATATAGTTATTTGAAGATGTGGTTAAATGGCGTACTTTTGTAAGTACAGTAATGAACGTTAGGTTCCTAGTGAATAGAGTAAGTTGGTATGAAAATACGTATCATACTAGTTTCTTGATTATTTTATGGACTCAGAACTATTCAAAAACTAGATGATTCAAGATAGATCCATTTTTCAAAGTATTTTGTAATTATATTTATGGCAATCTATCTTCCGTATCTTTTCCACTATCATTAAATAACTCTAATTCAACTAACACGAAAATACATGTTAATTTGTACCCCTGAAAGATAAATTATTTTTGGTTTTGGTTTCCTTAGCACGTTTCATTCTACTCTTATACCCTAATAACAACGTTACAATAAGGTCATTATTACCAATATATATAATTTTTTGTTAAGAATAACTTTCACTTTTAGTATAAATATTCAACAAATAATTAATCCTAAGGAACTGTAAATTTAACATGACAAATTGTTCCTGTATTTTGATATTTAGAAAATTAAATCTAGACTTTAAAATAACTTATTTTAAATTAAGTTTTTGACTAATCGTTCTTTCTAGACCTCATTTTATTCACACAAAAAAAGTATTCGTAAATGCAGCCCATATGAATCTTATCACTCTATTCCAAACAAAATTATGTTATAGTGTAAATAAATAATTCTAACGTCTAGAAAATCTCAGGTTCGTCACGTAATTGGAGAAGATGATGTCGTGGCTATCAGAGTGGAACAAGATTCTCGTGGCCAGGATACAGAGGATGATGATAGTGATGGTGGTGAGGACAGTGACGATGAAGATAGTGAGAACGAAGAAGGACTAGATGAAGAATACGACCCCCAAACCGTAACTGTGCCACTCACCTTGTGCCTCGCCATCATGGTTGGGTAAGAGTTTATTCTAACAAACTTAATACGCGTTTTTTGATTTTTCTGACATACTAACGCGTTGTCTTGATTTTCTTGTGTGTGTTGGAGTAGCTACTCTAAAATAGCTAAGAAGTTAAAATTAAATTTAATTAAATTAATTAAGACTGACTTTGTATATGCTGTAACACCTCAACTGTTAACACTCCTCTATAGACACATGTTTTTTACTTGTTGTATAGTTTAGAATATAAATTATAAGTAATTAAACTATTCGGGCGGTCATAAACCAATTAAGAGCTTAGTCTAGCTTGAAATACGCTTGATTTTGCAGGCTTTACTATAGTGAGTTCATTTCAAACTTAATAAACATGCATTCGTAGCTTGGGAGCATCTAGAAATACAATCAAGGTACTATAGTATTAAGTCCTAAAGATTTTTATTTTGTACTGAAGAACGTATTAAAGAAAATGCAAGTAATATTTGTAGATCAATGTGTAAAGGACTGATCCTTTTTCTGTAGAACGCAGAAGTTATTCATAGGTACCAATTTTATAAGCGTGTGCCATACTACCCTTAATATATTTAAGATAATATAGTAGGCTTCTAACTCTCCTCTGGTCAAACATACTTTTTTAGATAAATGCGTAGGTGCGTATTTGCGTTGTTTACAAAGCTATACTCAAATTAAACAAAGCACAGAGGAAGAAAAAGACTACCTGACTGTCTAAGCCGTTGGCTTGCTTCTACCATGTGTTTCCAATAGAGCCAAGCCAACCAAGTCAGTTAAAGATCTTGGGCTGTTTTAAGCTTTGTTTATCATTTTTGTATTAAATGTTATCTACTTACTCTATGGAATTGGTTACTAGAAAGTTCATTGTCACACTTACAAATTGTATTATTATTATATATCATCTATCATCATCATCATCATCATATCAAATTATTCAAAAACGTTAATTCACTTGCTGATCAAATAAAATTTACAAATTGATGTTGCTGTCCCTTGATGATGATTCATTGAAAATAGAATGTCTATTATTAAATCTAAAAATAAGTCTAGCCTATAAATTTCACCATGAAGTCACATAACTTATTTTATTTATAAATTTGACAACGATATTACAGAACGCTATATCTATATTAATGATCCAGGTGTTATGTTAGACCACAAGTTCGACTTCCTTTATCATATTGATCAATTAGTTTCTCACTCTATGTAGTTATTTGGCCCTATTAACCCTCCTAATGCCAGATTAAAATGTTTTATATTGAATACCATTAGGCTCATTGGCGAATCCATTTCCACTTTATGAAATATAAAATATTTCACTCGTGAATATGATATATTTTTATTTAAATCTTATTTAATTTTATAAATTTGAATATAAAAACTAGTTTAAATTTTCATCTTTAATACTTACCAAAGAGACATGTAGATTAAAACTTGTCTGTTTTTTTAAATATTACATAGAACACGAAATTCTCCCCAAATATTTACACGATATTTTCATACGTTGAATTTTTTTTTGGATCAAATAAAAAATAAACACTTTTACCATTAATAATAAAGTTTCTTATCTTATAGTCGATCCCAAAGTAAATATTGTCAAAACTTTTTACCTTTTTGAGCTACTGTAGTTGTCTACGATGAAGCATCTTGTTGATGTTTGCTTTTCATAGAGATTTACCCGCTTCCATGAGAAATACCCATTTATTATTTATCTTTGGATTCCAATTTAATTCAGGTATATTCAAATAACAAAATAATTTAGGGCATAACAACCATCGACTAACTCAATGTGATTTCATTTGTTATGTACTGTACGTACGTACTGTACATCTGCACCAAAATACCTCAAGTGTCAAGTTCAGACTTTATTATGTTATAGTCAAGAATTATAGCAGGTTTATCTCTCCCGTTGTCTGTTTTAGCTGAATAAAGCATGATACTAAAATAGTCACCACTATACTTTTCTTATGGACAGAATGATACAATATTTTTGTTGAATTCTGAAATCCAAATCGAGATGAACTCCTGTAGTAGTTTGAAAATATGTTTTCTTGTTAATTCTGGTCGTGTTTGTTGTCTATTTTTCAACACCCTTTCTAGACTACTTGTGAAAAATGTATCCTCAGTTGTTTTTTTAACTTATGCATTACCACTTTAGTACTCTTAATTAACTCTCTAGGCACAATAGTTTTCTCCCTATTAATACTTGAGTGGTTATCACATAATATTCTGCTCATTCTCTGTGACGACCTCATGTGGAATGTAAGCATCCTGTAATGATTTTGCCCGCATCCGGAATACACTTGTTATTGACGACCATTTAACAGGCTTTGATTTGTCACCGCAATTCAGTATTTTCTAACCATACACGACGGGATATTTGTGTATTTTTATTTTTATAGCACCGCGTTTTACTACCTGTTTAGTTTACACTTGTATGTACTAATTAAGCTAGTTAATTATAGATAAAAAGGGTAGAATTTAGAGGATGTTTAACCCACATGTGCTTGGAGGGAGAGTAAAAAACGATTTAAGAAAAACACAAAACCATACTCACGACACCCGAACAGGATTTGAAGCTCAATCTCCATGTCATTGGTTGTCTATTTATTATATTACGAGACTGATGCCTTAGACCATGCGGCCACCAAATTAGGTGGTGCTTGTGTAAATTGGACTTAATGAAACTTTGGTAACAATTTTTTTAATACTAGCTTTGAGTAGCCTATTAAAGAAAAACACAAAGTCTAATGACATACGATGCATGCTCTATTATTTCCAGAAGAGAAACGTGAGACTTACCATTCCTTTAAATGTTGAAAATGATGCAATATTTTGGTAACGTTTGAGTCTTAATTGTCATTACAACACTACAAAAAAAATTATATTTAAAAAATAATCCATTTATAGTATAAAAAGGTCAGAAATCCAATATATTTAATCTTGGGGTCAGTAATGATCCCAATGAGACTGAATGTAACTAAAGGTTTAAAATACTATTAGTTTAAGGAAACATAATTGAAAAAATATATAGTGGCAATAAATAGATAAATGAACAAAGTTTATTCTTTTCAGAACCTTTAAATACATATCAGTATTGCAGGTCAACAAAGTTACGTCGTGGTCTCCGGTGACCCCATGGTATTAAGAGGGCTAAGTACAAAACTTCTTTTTTTCTAAAGGTGACTGTATTCTAAGTTTGAATTTTGCTTTGGTCAGATACAAGCTCGAATATGTTAGTGTGGAGTGAAATTACATTACCATTACTAACTATTTCAGTTTGGAAAATGTTAAACACAAACTTGTTGCCGCTTGCTATGAGACATTCTTTTTTAACTGATATTGTAACAATTATGATAAAATTCAGAACCTCTTAAGACTCAAAATTCTCTTCTCATGCAAACACTTTAGTGATTCCCTTTTGATTTTAAGCCTTTTTAATAGCTCAATATTTTTACAATTTTCCCTCGAAAATGGGCATCCCGAATCTTTATACACTCCCGTACCTCTCAAAATCCTAAAATGTTTTCTATCATTAACACAAACTTAGCCCAATTGCCCATTGTGTTAGCAGAGATAAAACTATATCTCCCTAATTCTATTTTTATTATGAAATAATGACCAAACTTATAGAGTTATTCGAGGTACACCATTATAATTAATTACTCAATATTGTTTACTGTGTACTGATCATTAATCAAGTATTACTATCAAATTTATCATTTGTGTATTTTTGTTTTCCAAGATACTAAATCTATATTGTTGTAACTTATTTTAGACAAAGGAATGTATTCATTTTTTGTAAGCCTTGTGCTCTGTTCTGTATTTTCTCTTAGTTTTTAAAGATGAGCGTTCGAAAGAAACAGTGTGTGCTTCCTTAAGCAAAAGCTCGCTTGAATGCACGATGATGTCATGTTTTGAATATAATCAAAATTGAAATATTCATTATCCTAATGGTCTTCAACCATTTTGGTTATCTCATCAATTTTATGTAATCACTTATTTGCACGTCTGCGACGCAATACGAGCTTAACTGCCACCACTCTTTTAGTTGTGCCATTTAACAAGTGGCCCTTCAGTTTTATATCAGGAATTTTGAACTTATCGCACGTTTAGACTTGAGGTTGGCCAAAACGTAGATTTTTTTTTCTCTTAAGTTTATAAAATAAAAGCCGTACTTAAGTTTTTTTGGATAGGTATATGTGAACAACTTTAACATAGTTGATGCATTCAGCTTATGATTTAAACAATTGTAATCAATATTGCTCTAACAGAAAAAATATCCACCCTGATCAAACCTGCTTTTAAAAGTATGTAATTGAAAAACTCCTCATCTAATAGACATAAGGGGTGTCTCAACTAAATACATATTTATTTAATTCTATATGCAAGTGGAAGGCTAGACACAAGGGGCTATATTATTTTCCAATACAACTAATGGGAAATTAAATCATACCATTAAATCACTGTTAACCAAATGTGGACATGAAGGGTTTTACAAATAACCTACTCCAATGAAACGCTACAATGCCGGAAAGTTTTATTATTTTTTTTATGGATGTACACCAACATTTTAGAAAAAATTCTAAAGTAGTTTAAAGTAAGGAGTGGTAGTAATTAGTAATACACCAAGCTAAAGTCTCTCACAGCTTACTTACTTAGGCTAAGGCCACATGAATGATTTTTCCCGCTGCGTTCAAGCTGTTTTTATCGCACGAAAAATTGAAAACAAGTGGTTAAATGGTGGTATGCTAGACAAGCGATAAATATCGTACGACAGACGACAGAGATATGTCAGATTCGGCTTTAAGGTCATGTCGCGTTGGAATGCGTCGGGGTCCATTTCTAGGTGACATATCCCGCCTCTCTTCCTGCCACATGTGCGACAAAAACCAAGGGACACTCCTCCACCAGGGTTGTGCCTCCCAAGTTCCTCCAATTGTCACTCAAGTGTAACCCAAAGCCATAAATGTTATATTTTTATTGTTAGTTATAATATTCGATATTCAAAATGAATGACAATGTCTTCGATTTTTATTGTTAGTGAAACAATTACTATACACGTTGAAACGTTCCCGGGACTACAATCAATGATGTTACAGCCCAGGGAGCCCATAAATGGGTGATAAGGGGGGCTCTGGCCCCCTTATTAGTCTGCAGTATTTATTTTTTGTTAATTTTTATGAAAAAATAAAATAGTATGTTTGGAATTTGGTTGCAATTTGCTATTAACAACTTAGAATCATCAATATCTGAGTTAACACAGATAAAACTTATAAAATTTATATTTATTTTCATTCCCTCTTCACCGGATTTCTTTTAATATGGTTATGTTCAATGAACTTACTAAAAATATAATGTTACTTTCAATGGGTTCAGCTACAGCCAAATTTTATCTTTTGTTAATTTTTCATAAAAATAGTTTTGGAAAATTGGCTCTTGATTTTCATAATTAGCTCAGAATTAAGTTCAGATGCTTTAAAATTTCCTCCCGTAAGATTAAATTCATGAAATTTTCTCTCTAGGAGGGGCAAACGGAACTCCAATATGCTCCTCATTTGGAAAACCCACATGGGCGCCCTGAGCTACAGCCAAACGCACCACGTAGCTTGGAGTGGCAAATCATTTTTCCTGGAGTAATTAAAAGGAACGATATTTTCCCGATTGAAATGTAGACAACATTGAAGAGAAGTCATGGGTGACAAGTGGTTTAAGTTACTCTGTGTAGCCTCTCTCTTATGAATTTTGCTGCTACGACTACGCTGTTTTTATCGCTCCGTCCTGTTCGACCTTTGTATTTGCGACTTTTGTAGCTGAGGTCCAAGCGAGAAAAATCGTTCGTGTGGCCTTAGCCTTAGCCGTTCCAATATTACTTAATCATTTTGTCCACCACGTCTTACTATCCACCCAGGCTATCCAAATATTTCAACTAATGGGCAAGGGTGTAGGAAATTAGTATTCATATTATAAAATGTTGTATGCATTTGCATAAAGTTCAAGCAGAAAACCATTTGGGGGGAGGGGTGGAAATACCTTCAGTAGGCCTATATCTGGTCGGTATTTGAATACACACCTCCCCAACACCAACAAATTAAATCAGAAAAAGTAGCCATAGATATCGGTAGCATAATTATGGTCTATATTTAAGAATGGTATGGTTACAAAAAACTTTACGAATAGGCTTACTAGTTAATAAGAGTTAAGGGTCGTAATTTAGAAATATAAATATTATTTCACAAATATAGTTTTTGAAGCATCAGCTACAGTGATCTAATTTAAGAATAAAATAGTGTTTCTCGGGATTTTTTTCTCTTCTTATACTCTCAAGTATGTGATGTATGTTGTGGTTTGATTTTTCCACTCATTCAAAATCACTTGTGGCCAAGATCCTCATGATACAGGTGCCCCACCAATTAAATAACACTATATCTTTACTATTTTAAATACTAAATGCTTCAAATTAATCTCACAGCAAAATAACAACAAAAGATTGAACATTTTCTACATATCCTTTAACTATTAATTTTTTTTAAACAATGTCCTTAATATGGTCACCATTACATGCATCACATTGTTGAATTGATTCAACCTCCACCACAATTCTTTCTTTAAGTTCCAGAATTTTCTTGGGTAAGTTGCATGAATATGACTCTTTAACACGCCCCACAAGATAAAGTCTAGAGCTGTAAATTATGGTGAACGTGGTGGCCAGGCGATATTTCCAAATCGTGAAATAAGGTGCCCAGGAAACATTTTATAAAGCACCTTCTTTCTGACGCTTGAACTGCAACTTAAGGGCATGGTTGACAATAGCATGTGGTTCCAGCAAGATGGAGCGACGGCTAACATAGCCCCAAAAATTAATGGAGGTGTTTCGCAAAATATTTATCGGGGGCACCTCATTTCAAGATATGGAGACATCGCCTGCCCACCACGCTCAACAGCCTTAATAGCTCTGGACCTCTCTCGTGGGGCATGTTAAAGAGTCATGTTTACGCGACTCACCCATGAACAATTCAGGAACTTAAAGAAATAATTGTGATGAAAGTTTAAACAATTCAACAAGTGACATAGCGCAAAGTCATGTAATGTTTTGAGGAGCTCTAAAAACAATGTTTTGCATATAATGGTGGCCATCTTTGAAAATTGTATTTAAAAAATGAATGATTCAAGGAAATGTAGAGAACTGCCAATCTTTTATTATTGTTTTAAGCTTAATTTGAAGCATTTAATATTTAAAATAATAAAAGTTATAGTCAGTGCCACCGCGTGGGAAGTCAGCGCTTGGGGAAGACTTGAAAGAAGCGCCCCCATACCCTCCACTCACACCATCTCGTATTCACACCATAATTCTAAGGGTTATTGTTATTGAGAAAATAATAAGCGGCGCAACCTTAATTGTGCAGAATTTCACCAATCACAAAACACTTTTTAGATCATCAAAATGTTATGCTTCTCACTTTTTAATTATGTCTTTAGCTCAAATAGTTATTATTAATTCATAACACAAACCTGTCACCTGACACCATTGCTGATAGGTCCAGCCCAGGAGAACATCACAATTTATTAATAAATAACAGGGTTAAATAAATATATTTGAGTATAAATATGGTATTTTCTTCAAACAACACGAAAAATCGAAAGTAACACATCATAAATTATTGTTGTAGTTGTGAGATTTTCAGAATATTACTACGTAGTCATTCACTATTCACTTTGATAAACCATATTTAATACAATCCAATTATTTATTTATTTGTAGTTTAAATTTCTGTATAGTCACTGTGTCAGCCAACTTATTAGAATAAAGTGGATAGTGGAGAGAAGGAAAAGGTTCATCACGAGGCCTTTGACTGACGGGTTGTGAGCTGAAAGAACCTGGTTTAGGTTTAAATTTATTTTATCATTTTTATTATTACTATTTCAATGATTAATAATAAATAAAGATCTTTAAAATAATATATTTTTAAGTAACGTGATTCAAACAAGATTTTTGAATAATACCACACACACAACGTGTTAGTATGGCTTAGTGGTAAAATTTCGATTTAGAATGAGAAATAACTAACTATAGTATAGAGTAGAGTTAAAGGTTCAATTGTTCGAAATCTGAATAATTCCATCTATTTTTTCTAATTGAGTGAATAGATAAAAAACTATTTATATAATAACTGTCATAATGTTTAAAATTATTTCCCTCTTAATAATCACTATTTATTGATATTCTTATTATTTTCTTTTAATACATTTCAATACTAATAGCAAATTTCGTGTTATACCCTTCATTAGAGGATTATTCTCAAGTTTAGCGTTACACTGAAAATAACTTAAAGATTTACTCTCAAATTTTGAAGTATTTTTATGTCAAAATATCTTGAATTCCCCCCCCCCCTTCCTAGACCCGATCCCGATGGAACCACTCGCGCCCCCCCCCCCCTCACGAAAATCCTGGATTCGCCACTGTGCTGCACCAACATTTCCCCTACGAGGTTAAAGGAAAAACATCAACTTATACAGAGATTATATTATTTGCTTACTCTATGTTAATAGAGAATTATAGTAACTCTTCACAACTAAAGCTCACAAAAAGTATTGTATTAATATATTTGCCAATATCTCAGAAACTATTGGTTTTATAAAAATATATTTCAAATAAAAGTTTTTTTATTTTTAATAGTACTAAAATTATACAATTACAAGTTGTTTAGTATCTCAAATAGTTGCAGAGCTATAGAAACTTTTGCTTCTGTAAAGAACCCTAGAAATCATTCTCATGGGAAAATGAGGATAGCCAATTTATTTATAATCTTAATCAACGCCTAGATACGAATTTTAATCAAAATCGTTATAGATGATTTGCGTATAGCTTGAAAACTATTGGTTTTATAAAAATATATTTCAAGTAAAAGATGTTTATTATACATAGATCTAAATGTAAGCAATGATAAGTAATTTCATATCTCAAATACTTAAGGAGATAAAATTAAAAATCAGAATTTACGCATCAGACCAGAACCCTTAAAGTCATGTTGACGAACATTTGAGTATAGCTATTTGGTTTGTAATATTGATCAAAGCTTGTAAATTAAATTTAATCAAAATCGTTAGAACCAATTTTGATAAAATCGATTTTTTCTCTTTTTTCCCCTAAGGAAACTGCCCTTAGTTTTAGGGTTTGATATCCAATTCCAAAAACTCTTCGTGGTAACCCTATGAAAACCCTATATAACTATGTTTTATCCATAGTTTAGGCTCTAGCCAGGCGCGGATTCAAGGTGGGGTCAAAGGGTCAGTGAAAGTTAGAAAATTAATACAAAAAAAAAATGAAAGTTCTTAATTTTGAAAGAAAATACAACAAAGATAAACTATACAACTTTTTGTCTTTTTACGAGCAGACACCTCTCAAGCCGTCCTGACACGTGCGTTATTCGTCCACGTTTATTCAATATTCGATATGGTTTACGCAAGTGTGGAAAAAGTATTCTTTTTCATGTAGGAATATTTGTCTTGATTGCGAGTAACGAACATTGTTCAGCATAGAGACGGTACATTACCACATGTCAAAGAAGACTAATAATCGCCCGAGAGCAGTTCGTCCACGAATACCGAATATAGAGAATGTGTGGAAAGCAGGATTGGTGGAACTGTGGGGGACTCCGCCCCCAGGAAATAATTTGCCCCTCCCTGGAATATATTCCCCCTAGATATATTTCAAATCCTCTGATATTATCGAATATGAAGCTGAAAAATGACCTTAAATAAAACTCCAAATGACTTCTAGATGAATTCTATTGTCAAAAATTTGCCGGAGAAGACCGCTTTGAATAACTACTAGACAAGAAGCATCTAACTAGCAGAAAAAGTCAGGTGAGGAAAGCTCTAAATAGCTTCCAAGGTCATCCAACTTTCATAAATGTCTAGGAGAAGACAACTCCAAAAATGTCCTAGATGCATGTCATTTTGAAGAATGTTTAGGCGAGGACACTCCAAGTAGCCTAGTTTCTGAAATAATTCAATTTTCAAAATTTTGTCTGTGGAAGACCATATCAAAGATTATCTTATAGAGGTATCTAACCATCCTAAAAAATTAAGGTGAGGAATACTCTAAATAGCTTCTAGGGGCATCCAAATTTCAAAGATGTACATGTGAGGAATACTTTAAATGGTTGCTTATAATTTATAAAATAATCTTTTTAAAAAAAAAATCAAGGGAAAGACTACTCATAGCTTTTAGAGTAAACCATTTTTCAAAAAATGTTGAAGGAGGGCCACTCCAAATAGTTTATAAGAACTATCTGATTTTAAAAATTTGGAAAGGATGTTCACGGTTTAAAACATTCATAAAATCAAATATGAATGAGAAATAATTATTAAATGGCTTTAAACAGAAACCTAACATTGTAGGTATCTATGTTATTTATAATTATGACCTATCTATGAAAATGATCTGGATCCGCCCCTGCTCTAGCCCGAGTTACAGACTGACATACAGATAGACAGATGGCATTGCAAAAACCCCTTTTTAGGGTTCGGAGGGGTAATGAGGTGTCGACATCCATCAAAATCACGAGATATATTTTTTTGACAATCACAATACCTGCTCTGCCTGTAGGGTAGTGAGAAAGTAAAAATATTGATATTGGATCTCCAAGGATTAACATGTTGACTTCCGGTTTAAAATTTTCGACATTTTATTAGGGATGCACATCTTATGGTATTGCAATGATATTAAATTCCTCATTTATATATTTTTACCAATATGATAGGTAAATATTGACTATTGAATATAAAATGATAGAGAGAGAACATTGCTATACAAATATTTCCCCTAAGAGGTTGAAAGAAAGAGATCATACACTTTTTGAGAGACCTACTCATTTCTTACTCTATTGCATTATATAATTATTGCGTTAAAACTTAAGTAGTATCTCTTTACAACTAAAGCTCACAAAATTGTTTTAATATATTTGCCAATATCTCAGAAACTGTTAGTTTTATAAAAATATATTTCCTATGAAAGTTATTTTATCATAAATAGTACTTAAATTTTGCAATGATAAGTTATTTAGTATCTCAAATAGTTACGGAAATTCAGAAATCTCCGCTTCTGTAAAGTACCCTAAGATTCATTTTCATGGCAAAATGAAAATAGCCATTTTATTTATAAACTTAATCAACGTCTATATGCGAATTTTAATCAAAATCGTTAGCGCCTATTTTTAGAAAATAAATTTTTTTCTCCTTTTGTTTTTTATTAAACTACTCTTTATTTTAGGGTTTAAAAAGACACACAGACAGACGGCATTGCAAAGACCACTTTTTAGGGTTCGGGGGGTCATAAGATGTTGACATCAATCTACATTTCGGGTTAGATTTTTTTTACGTCCGCAATAGTTTACCTTTAGTGTTCGAAAAGTTAAAATATACATATATTTATATATATATATGCGTATAGCTTGAAATTTATTGGTTTTATAAAAATATGTTGCGTTTAAAATATTTGTATTATAAATTGATCTACATATTTGCAATAATTAATTTCATATCTAATATAGTTTCAGAGATAAGATAAAAAATGAGAATTTACTCCTCAGTCCCGAGCCCTTAAAGTAATTTTGCTGAAATATTGAGAGTAGCCATTTTGTTTGGAATATTTATAAATATTTTTAAAATGAAATTTTATCAAACTCGTTGGAGCAGATTTTGAGAAAATCAACTTTTTCTCTTTTTGCCCATCAGTAAATTACCCTTAATTTTAGGGTTAGATATCTAATTCCAAAAATGCCTTGGGGCAACCCTATGAAAACCTTAGATACAAAGTTTTTTCCAATCGGTACAGACAGACAGAAAGATGTAAATTCAAAAACCACTTTTTCTGTTTCGAGGGGGTCATGAAATATCGAGATTCATTAAAATTTTGAGTTCAATTTTTTTCACAACCACAATACTCTCTCAACCTGTAAGATAGCGAGAAAGTAGATATGCATTATTAAATATAAGACTTTAGTCTCTACTTTTCATTATAAATTGTTGTATTTTAATTAAGAAGTGAGCATTGAACGTTATGCATCGTTTACATTTAGTTAAGTGTTACACATAAATATAAATTTAGCCTTATCAATGTAAATCAGATCTGACGGCAGGTAAAGATTCTATTCCACTTACCAATCGATACAAGTTATATATATTTTGACAAATCTTCACCAAGCTTAAATAGAAGTATTGACTTAATTAACTATTCACCAACTAAACAAAAATAACCTGGAGTTTTTCAAAATTATATGAATTAACCAAATTTAGCCAAAACTTAGCCTACTTAATGACAAATAATTAACTTAAATAAATTCAACCTGGTTTATCTTTCACCTCCTTCAATCGATATAAAAGTACATATCATATATTTTATAAACTATTTGTATGTCAGTAATTGTAGTATGTATCAGTTTCTTGATTTACAAATGGCGACAGATATTTATGGGAAACCTGTGGTACCCACCCCCCCAAACATCAACTTACTAGCCCCAGCGGTTCAGGAGATACGTCTGGAGGCAAAAGGTTTATGGGGGTGTATCTTAAGCTAGTCGTCCACTGGCTGCTTTTTTCTCTGAATCAATTCGTCAGAAATCGGAACAAACAAACTCGTCAGATTTCACATCTGTGGTTAGTCCACTGGAAATGAATGTATCAGATGCGAATTAGTCACACACGATCTTATTTCTGAAACAAGAGTGAATCAAGATACTTTTAAATATATTTTAAACGCCACTAGCCCATAATTAATATAATTTTCAAATTTTAGTGAAACCATTCCACCATAAAAACGTTTCAGTGTGACTCTGAGTTAAGCTATAAAATAGTTGCAAAAATACACTTTATTTAATTTTATTCGTAATAACACAAGAATTACATTGTAACATGATTATTTATTTTTAGCTCATTTCCCGTTCCCATACATACCCTATTTAGAATATTTATTTTTATATTAACACTGATAAGTAGTATGTAGATTAAAAAATCTAAAATATATTCATTTTGTAGGTACTTGGCAACAAACTCCTCGTTTTAGACATTGGTATATTTATTTATAATTCCAGACACTACTGTTGGAAAGCTTTTTCATGAGACATGTGAGTCATCCAACACCAAATGCTCATGTTTCAAGATTTTTGGAAATATTGGAAAGAGAAAAAACACCACCATTATTTTATTTGCTATATGATCCTACATCAATAGCAATAAACTTATAATTTGGCCCTGCAACCGCTTGTAAAATAAATGGTACGGCACACCGCACAGACTTTCTCTCTCTTTCTATAAACTCGTAAGATTTCTGAACGGAATAATGTACATTGTATCATCACCACTCCACATAAGAACACGCATAAAATAATATACAATGATATAGAATCAATGCGGCGCATCTTTGTCCACCTAAGAGCATTTCAAACAGTTTAATGTCTTCCACAAGGGTCAACACTTCGTATTAAAATTTCGATTTCTGGTTAAAATTTTAACATTTTATAAGGTGTTGCAGATCTTCAAGTCATCGCATTGATATTTAATTATTCATTTATACATTTTGACCAATAAAAAATGTAAATATTGACTATTGAGTCTAAAATGGAGATAGATCATTGCTATGCAAACATTTCTCCTAAGAGATTTAAGGAAAAATAACATACTTTTTTAGATACTTATATTTAATTACTCTATGGCATTGGAGAATTATTGCGTTAAGACTTAAGTAGTATATGTTTACAACTAAAGCTCACAAAATTGTATTAATATATTTGCAAATATCTCAGAAACTGCTGCTTTTATAAAAATATATGTCAAATAAATTTTTTTTATTTCTGATAGTCCTACAATTTTGCAATGATAAGTTGTTTAGTTTCTCCAATAGTTGTGGAGATACGGAAATTAACGCTTCTGTAAAGTACCCTAAAAATCATTTTCATAGGAAAATGAAAATAGCCAGTTTATTTATAATCTTAATCAACGCCTAGATACGAATTTTAATTAAAATCGTTTGAGTAGATTTTGAGAAAATCGACTTTTTCTCTTTTCGCCCTTCAGTAAACTACCCTTAATTTTAAGTTTTTATAGACACACAGACAGACGGCATTGCAAAGACTATTTTTTAGGGTTCGGGGGGTCATGAGACGTCGACATCCATCAACATTTCAGGTTAGTTTTTTTTTACGGTCGCAATACTTAAACTTTAATGTCCAAAAAGTTAAAAAAATTCATATAATAGCGTATAGATTGAAAGTTATTGATTTTATAAAAATATGTTTCGGATAAAATATCTGTATTATAAATATATATACATATTTGTAATGCTAAGTAATTTCATATCTCAAATAGTTTCGGAGCTATTTAAAAAAATGTTAATTGACGCATCAGACCGGAGCCCTTAAAGCCATTTTGCCGAAATATTGAGGGTAGCCATTTTGTTTGGAATAATTATTAATGTTCATAAATGAAATTTAATCAAAATCGTTGGAGCCGATTTTGAGAAAATCGACTTTTTCTCTTTTTGCCCTTCTGTAAACTACCCTTAATTTTAAGTTTTAATAGTAACACAGACAGACGGCATTGCAAAGACTATTTTTTAGGGTTCGGGGGGTCATGAGACGTCGAAATCCATCAACATTTCAGGTTAGTTTTTTTTACGATCGCAATACTTAAGCTTTAATGTCCAAAAAGCTAAAAATATATATATAATTGCGTATAGATTAAAAATTATTGATTTTATAAAAATATGTTTCGAATAAAATATTTGTATTATAAATATATATACATATTTGTAATGCTAAGTAATTTCATATCTCAAATAGTTTCGGAGCTATTTAAAAAAATGTTAATTGACGCATCAGACCGGAGCCCTTAAAGCCATTTTGCCGAAATATTGAGGGTAGCCATTTTGTTTGGAATATTTATTAATGTTTATAAATGAAATTTAATCAAAATCGTTGGAGCCGATTTTGAGAAAATCGACTTTTTCTCTTTTTGCCCTTCAGTAAACTACCCTTAATTTTAAATTTTAATAGACACACAGACAGACGGCATTGCAAAGACTATTTTTTAGGGTTCGGGGGGTCATGAGACGTCGAAATCCATCAACATTTCAGGTTAGTTTTTTTTACGATCGCAATACTTAAGCTTTAATGTCCAAAAAGCTAAAAATATATATATAATTGCGTATAGATTAAAAATTATTGATTTTATAAAAATATGTTTCGAATAAAATATTTGTATTATAAATATATATACATATTTGTAATGCTAAGTAATTTCATATCTCAAATAGTTTCGGAGCTATTATAAAAAATGTTAATTAACGCATCAGACCGGAGCCCTTAAAGCGATTTTGCCGAAATATTGAGGGTAGCCATTTTGTTTGGAATATTTATTAATGTTCATAAATGAAATTTAATCAAAATCGTTAGAGCCGATTTTGAGAAAATCGTCTTTTTCTGTTTTTTCCCTTCAGTAAACTACCCTTAATTTTAGGGGTAGATGTCCAATTCCAAAAACCCCTCGGGGCAACCCTATGAAAACCCAAGATATCAAGTTTCAGCTCAATCGGTAAAATAGTTTAGGCTCTAGTTGGAGGTACAGACAGACAGACAGACAGACAGACAGACAGACAGACAGACAGACGGAAATTCAAAAACCACTTTTTCGGATTCAGGAAGTCATGAAACGTCAAAATTCATCAAAATCTCGACTTCGATTTTTTTGACGATCACAATACTTTCTCTACCTGTAAGATAGAGAGAAAGTAACAATTGAAAATAAGGTTTCTAATTGCGATACATGCTGCCTGAGTGTTTTGGATTTTGTATGCGTATGTTTTTCCCGTCTATACATCCAATACAATTTGGGGAGTTCCACTTATTCCAAAGTCCTTCAGCTATAGACATAATGTCATCGTCTCTTGGAAATGGGATACGTACATCATGCAATGCATCCCAAATAGCCTTACATGTCTCATGAACAATTCTTCCAACCACAACGTCTGAAATTCTAAATGAATATCCCAATGTCTTGAATGAGGAACTTGCTGCCAAGTACCTACAAAATGAACTTATTTTATATTTTGCCGTTACATTCTACTCAATATAAAAATACATTTTCTAAATAGGGTTGGACGGATATGGCATTTTAATTGCGGGACAGAAACCGGGATTGAGTCAAAATAGCAAGATTTATACGGGAACGCCATATTATAAAAATTACACATAAGCTTTATGTTATGATACAATATTTTAATGGTAACTAATTATTAAAATAATGTGATAAAACTTATAAACGCTATAACATTATTAAACGTAATATAAAAAATAAAATACTACAGTTACATAATAAAAACAAATTAATAGTCTATATTATATATTTATATGTTTCTAAATATATATAATTTATTATAATAATATATTATTATATATAATTATATAACTCCTACTATATTAGTAGTTTAATTATTAGTTCCCTAAATATTTATATATTTTTAGGGAACTAATAATTAATCTAATAATATGGTAAGAATTGTAAAAGCTATAACATTAAACGTAATATAAATAATAGAATACTATAGTCATATATATACATAGATATATACATATATACATATACATATATATATATAAATACATATATAAGTATAGGGTGTGCGAATATAATTTTTTTACTAATATGTGATTTTAGTAAATATTTAATTTTTTTCAGCGGAAGCTGTTAAAAAAATGGAGAGGACTTCAAGACACTTTTCGAAAAGAATTCCAAAAAACCAAACAATACAAATCTGGAGAGGGAGCAGATTCTGTAATCACTTCCACATGGCCATATTATAAATTTCTGCTGTTTCTGTTCGATACTATTCAGTGAAGGAAACTTCATGGAAATGTATTAACTGTAAAAGGTGCAAACAATAACGACTCAGAATATGTTGACTCTGAATCAGAGAATGAAATGTTATTATTGGAGAAATCAGGCACTGCTTGTTCACAAGAATCAGTCCCACATGAAACCAATCAGCAGCCATCTACATAGAGTATAACTAAAAATAAAGAAACTCCTCAACGAGATGCAACTAACAATTATAAGCGTAAAAAGTTAGGAAATCAATCTGTGGATGACCAATTCCTTGAAATAGGGGAGGCCAAGCTCAAAATATTTTCTGAAAGTGATAAAATAAAGGAAGATAGTGAGTATCAGTTTTTAATCAGTCTCCTGCCATATCTATAGAACGTGCTGAGCAACCGAAAACTGATAGTTAGGAATAAACTGGAGCAAATATTTATTGAAGAAGAAGAATTGGCATTCAGGATGTCGCATTCACAGGGAAGAGTTCTGATAGTATATGCTTCTCAGGGACCTCCAAGTGTATCGTCAAACTATTTAACTGAAGGATCAACATCCACACCACTACCATCTCCAGCATCCTTCACAAACAATGAAACCTCATCACATTTAAATACCCAATTTCAAAATCAGGCTCTACAACAGTACCTTTCAGATTTTAATGATGTTACAATGTAATTCTTGTGTTATTACGAATAAAATTAAATAAAGTGTATTTTTGCAACTATTGTATAGTTTACCCTAGAGTAACACTGAGATGTTCTTCTGGTGGAATGATTTCACGAAAATTAGAAGATTTAATTATGGATGGACTAATGGCATTTAAAATATATTCAAAAGTGTTTTGATTCAGTCGATAGTCATCGAATTATTTTTTTTCTTATCTTAAATCATCAAATAAATGATTGAACTCTCCCAATCTATTCCTTTTCGCTAATATAAGATTAGTCCAACAATTTCTTCTATTTCGATTCAGTCGCCTTCTAACTAAATACGCATTTTCCAAAGTAATTATATTTTCCATTTTACGATTGTTTCCTTAAATGAAATCGTGGGTGACTGATTCGCATCTGATACATTCATTTCCAGTAGACGATACCACATATGAGAAATTTGACGAATTTGTCTCTTCCTATTTCTGTCGAATTAATTCTGACAAAAACGCAGCCAGTGGAGGACTAGCCTTAATTTAAGCTGTTTAAGTAATTTTAACTATCCTATATATCATCTGAACGTTATGAGTTATGCCCATGTGAAATTTTAACTCAATCGGTGTATTATAATAGTAGATATACATAATTATATAATACATTATGGTTCGATAAAGATTGTATTTAGTTATTCACACACTAGCGGCCAGGTCGTGGCAGTCATGCCGCCGCGGTCAACAGAGTGAAAGGAGTTTTATTGCACGACGCGCATCTAGCCGCGGCGGCTAGTGGGAGAATACGAGCAGTGCAAACACAGCAAGCCAGCCACGCAGACAGTTGCTAATACAGATGCAATGGATGGGCACACACCAACAGTCAACTACACAGAGGCTAGTACAATTAGTTCAGTCACTCGTTGGGACTCGCTTGTTGAGGAGGTACCACATATAAACTACTTTTTTCCGCGTTCATTGCAAGACTGACTGTCTCAAAGGGAATTTTTGGCTCGAAGCCTCATGTTGGGTAGCTGTAAAATCTTGACGTTCGTGGCGTCAGCCTCCAAACTCACAACCCCGATAGATTTATACACCTTACTGACATGTTTAGCTCCATAAATGTTGGTGCATTTACTACCCTCCACATTGCTCGAAAATGGCACAACATCCAAACCTCATTTAACCTTAATCTAATTGAGAATGTATATTCGTACCACAGAGTATAAACTGTTTCATTATATAAAATACGAATTAACTTGAATAACATGGTTTATTGGTAAAACTTTGCACAATAATGATCTAGCAGTTCTCAAGTACGATTGGAAAGGTTCAGACAAATACTTCAGAAACTGCCGTGTAAACACAAGAGTAAAAGTCTCTCACAATCAGGCCAACTTGAAAACAAAATAACTTTCAGCTACTTGTGGTTCCACTATAAAAATTATCAAACATGTACTTTGGTTTTGTTTTTTAACAACTATAAAATATACCATATACAGGAAGACCAGGGGTTTTTAGTGGGTGGCTAATTCTTCTAGACCTCGTAATATTATTAGGCTTACCAGTTCCAAGCGGCGGAATAGCAGGATGATCTTCTAATTATTCTAATTATGCTTTATTCGGAGACTGACGTTCAGTTCCTTAAACTATTTTTATGAAATTAATTTGGCTATAATTATATAATATCATTTATTTTATTTCATTTTATAAAACATTCTCAACTAGCTGAACATAAGGAGTGGATTTGATTTTGAATTTAAGACTTAGATATATTGCTCAAAAATATATAGAAAGAATTGATTGATACAATTTTTTAAGTTAATTGATATAATAAAATAAAATTGCAGATCAAAATGTATAATTAGGTTAACTTATTGTAATAACATATTGTCAAATAATGAACATTACATATATAATAGATAATTTTTCATCAATTTAGCAGTATATAAGGTGATGATTAGTCTAAAATACATGAAAACACGTTAAAAATGTTTCAAACTTACAGATAACAAAAATAGGTTGACAAAACAATGTTCAAGTTCAGTTAAGTTCAGAGTTCTAATTTTTAAAATGTTGGGTTAAAAGGTTAACATCTGAAATAGGTTATGATTAAATGAATGAGTATTAATATACAATGACTTTAAGATATGCAATATTAATAAACAATGTTTAAAATATAGAGAGGTATTAGAGTTGACAAGTATAAAATTTTAATTTATTGGTTAACAATTTGAAACGGATATAATTGATGTAGAGAATTTGGTAATATTCTTGTCCTGTTACTCCTTTTGCATTTCCAGCATTGAAAATATGCTGGAATACTCAATCCGACATGTTTCGACACATAGGTGTCATAATCATGGTATAAAAAAGATCGTTGTGAAGGACACTAAGTGTTGGTATGACAGCGAGATGTTGAGTTCCAGCATAGGTGTAGAAACATGTCAGATTGAGTATTCCAGCATCTTTTCAATGCTGGAAATGCAAAAAGAGTAACGGGACAAGAAATAACAGATAAGGCTTAGAATATTAACAAACTCTCTGCATCAATTATATCCATTTCAAATTGGTTAATCTATAAATTAAATTGTTATACTTGTTAACTCTAATACTATCTATACTTTAAACATTGTTTCATTAAATATTGAATATCTAAAAGTCTTTGTGTATTAATACTCAATCATTTAATCATAACCTATTTGCAGATATTAACCTTTTAACCCAAATTTTATAGTTTGAATTCTGAACTTACATGAACTGAATATTGTTTTATCTAACCTATTTTGGTATCTGTAAGTTTTAAACATTTTTAACGGGTTTTCATGTATTTTAGACTTATCTTATATTCTACTAAATTGATGATGATCTATTTATTAAATGTGTAATGTTCATTATTTGAGAACATGTTATTACCATAAGTTAGCCTAATTTTACATTTTGATCTGCAATTTTATTTTATTACATCATATAACTTAACAAATTGTATCAATCAATTATTTTTATATATTTTTGAGCAATATATCTAAGTCTTAAATTCATAAATTTATTTAATTGGTTGGTATTGTTAGATTATATATATAATATGTGTGTATAAATATTATATATGATTTATTTTAAATTATAATTCCTATAAGGTAAGTTTTGATATCTTCTTGTTTAGCAGATACTAATCGTATTCTTTTTGTTGTTGTTGTTGTTGAAAATGAATCTTAATTAGTTTCAGGTTTTAATGTAGAATATCTTGGAGGAAGATTTAAGTAAGAAGACTGAGAAGTCCAAGATATTATATCCGACGGATTGTCATTTGGAGAGTGATTGCACCCCCTCAAAACCTTCAAGATCACTCATGTTATTACCAAAACGGCTCACCCTAGCATGATCTTCAGTGGACATTCTATTACCAGTGTAACTAAGCCTGATATGATATGAATCTAGTCTATAAAGTTATCCTTTTATTCACACCATATATGGTCACTTTATCATTTTCCTAACCATACAAAACTCTTCTCAACAGGGCAGTTTAGTGTTCCAAACAAATACATACCGATCATTGTAAAAAAAAAGAAACTATGTACTCCAGCAGTTTTGTCATAGTGAAATTATTGTCCTACTTATGCAGTCACAGCATTATCAATAATTATTTCTAGCCTCAACTAGCAATCCTCTATCTATGGGTAGTCTAGAATTGAGGGTGTGGATTCGATTAATATAATCCGGTGGGTATGAGAGCCCTGCAACTGTACTATTTATATATTCAAGAAGAAAATGAGGAAGATCACCACGATCGTAATCGTATTAAGCTTTTTTTTAACATCACTATGACAATTCTAACCCTTTTCTCAGGCAAACTATTGCTCTAGGGAAGTGAAAATGAGGAAGATCACCACGATTGTACTGCGCCTTTTTTTAAACATTAATATTACCATTCTAACCATTCTCTCAGGCTCTAGGGAACTAAGGACTAAAGATTATTAATTTATTTCTCCACGATTGATATAACTTTTATTATTTTGTGTGTGTTGAAAGGTTGGTTGTCATCTATGAAGGGTTTGGGAATCCAAAAACGTGCGTAGATGAGTTTGAGTCTACTTATAGCAGAGTAGACAGACTTACTAGATCACCTCAGCCTCAATCCACCACGAATGGTAGCGCACAGTAACTAGATAACTATCATTATTATAAGCCACAAAATCAGCGGCTACTTTAGGAAAGGATGATTCAGGGATGTTATGAGATTTCAGTGGGTCTTTTGTTTTAGCTCGTTGAAAACAATTGCATGCTGGGCATGGAAGTATTATATATTTTTAAATCAGAGTTTATTACAAGCCAACAGAAGGTGTAAAACGCTTACGCCTTGACTGTCTTAAAACTGAGGTGAGTTGCACGAAGGATCTCAAGGGTGAAACGCCTACGTTTGAAAAGGAACAAACATAAGACGAATAATAGAGTAAAGAATCCTATCATGCGCTTGTGGTCATATACAAAGCTATGGAACTTTTTAATCCAAACGAGACAATGAGCATATCTTGTTACACCTGCGCGTAGTTTCTCCGTAATGGTAAGAGATTATATGGGCTTGCCATCTCGCATTAAAGTGAAACCTAGGGCATAATGACTACAGACAACATGTAGGTATGGCAATGTTTTTGAAGGGACAGAAATGGGTTACAATAGCGTAATCTGCTATAGACCCTTTCAAAAGTTCTAACTGCCTACTGTGAGAACAATCCCAGGACCACTCAGAATCATTTTTCAGAAGTTAACAAATGGGGTGGACAGGACAGGGGGATGATCTTAGGTAATTTCTACTTTATCTAGACCCCTCGCTCGAAGAAAGATATATTAAGATCGTCAAAAAAAATCGAACCCGGGATTTTGATATAGGTTGATATTCAATGACCCACTGAAACCGAAAGAGTTGTTTTTGTGATGCCTTCTATCTGTCTGTAACTCCGAATAGGGCTGAAACCATTTTACTGATCAGGCTAAGAATTGTTATTTAGGGTTTTCATAAGGATAACCCAAGGTGTTTTTGGACTAAAATTAAGCCCTAAAATCCCTAAAATTAAGGTTAGTTTATGTAAGAGCAGCAACAGAAAGAAATAAATTTTCTCAAAATCCGCTATAAAGATTTTGATAAATAAATGTAGATAGTGCGTTTTATATTTAACAGTACTAAATATTTACAATTACATATATAATGTAAATTATATATATTAGTATATATACATATATACTGTATATATATACTAGTATATATATACATATATACTGTATATATACTAATATATTACATATATACTGTATATATATTAGTATACATACATATATACTGTATATATATACTAGTATATATATACATATATACTGTATATATACTAATATATACATATATACTGTATATATATAGTATATATACTGTATATATACTGTATATACATATATATATATATACTAGTATATATACATATACTAGTATATATACATATACTAGTATATATACATATACTAGTATATATACATATACTAGTATATATACATTATAGTACTATACTAATATACTAGTATATATATATATATATACATACATATACATATATATACTAATATATATATACATATACACTAGTCTTTTAAAATGAAATTGATTGGTTTGCTCTTTGTGGACACAGCTGTTCTTTTCTTAATAGTATTGTAACATAATGATGTTCTTTTACTCAGTCTCGACCCCTTTGAGTGAGATATATTATTACTGACAAAATAATACAAATTTATATTTCTAAAAATACTCATATTTCATGATCCCCTGAAAACGAAAAGTGATTTTCGCCTTGCCATCTGTTAATCTCTTATTCGTGTCTATATCGTGGACTAGAGCCAAAACTTTTTTACCGACGAGGCTAAAACTTGGTATCCAGGGTTTTAATAAGGTCCCCTCAAGGAATTTTTTTAAAATTATATATCCAACGCTAAGATTAAGGGTAGTTTACAGAAGGGAAAAAAGAGATAAAATCATTTTTCTCAAAATCCGTTTTAATGATTTTGATTAATTTTTTTTTATTTATACACTGTTTAACTTCGCAAACAAAATTGCAATTTTCATTTTTTTCTTTAGAATGACATAGAGGGTATTATACTTATGCAGAAATTTCGACAAGATCTCTGTAACTATTTGCGATACGAAATAATGTATCGCAGTAGAGATGTGGTACTATGTAATATAAGACTCTTTTATTTTAAATAAATTTTTATGATATCAAGAATTTTAGATCTATTAAAAAGTTATAGTTTTTTTTCAATCTTTTGAAAATGAAACTAATGGTTATGCTCTTTTATGAACACAGATGTTTCTCTTTTCTTAGTGGTTTTGTAAGAGTGTATTTCATTTTATTACTGCTCTTTGGTGTAATGTAATTATTATTATTATTTTTTTACTTTGTCTTGACCTTTTGGAGAGAGAATTATTGTGATTGTCAAAAAAAAAAAATCAAAGGCAAGAGTTCGATAAATGTACACGTTTCATGACCCCTTGAGAATGAAAAGTTGTTTTAGAAATGACATCTGATTGTCTCTTTGCCTCTGTATATTTTGGACTGGAACAAAAACCATCTTACCGATTGGATTAAAACTTGATATCAAGGGTTTTCATAAGGTCCCTCTGAGTTCTTAGAATTGTATAACTAACCATAAAACTAAGGGTAGGATACTTGAGGTCAAAAAGAGATAAAATACATTTTATTAAAATTCGCTTTAACGATTTTTATTAAATTTTGTATAGAAGCATTGTTTAACGCTACAAACAAAAAGGCAATTATCATTTTCTCATGAAAATTACTTTAAGGGCACTTTAAATAACCAACATTTCCAATTTTGATAATATATCTGGAAATATTTGAGTTAAGAAATAACTTATGATTGCAAAGTTGCAGTACTATTTAGAATAAAAATATTTATTCTGAAATATATATATATATATATATATATTTATATTAATTATTTTATCTGACCTACAAGCAAACAATACATTTTTATGGTATACTTACTTAGAAATATGCAATTGATTGTTATGCTTTTTGGTAGACAGAGATGCCCCTCTTTCTCAATGTTTCTATAACAGTGTATATTATTACATCTATTCTCTTTAGTGGAGGGTTTCGGCAACAATGTATATTATTTCATTTCACAAATTTTACGAATTTTTGGTAACTGTCGATATTTTAAGATAAATCGTGAGAAAGTCTGTGAGGTACACCGAACCATTTATTTATTTAGTTCTGCGTTTTACTAACAGTTTGGGCTTAGGTAACTGACCGTTCACAAAATAAGATGCAGTTCCTGCCCTTAAGCAATTACTTCAATGTCCTGAATTGCCTTGATCCTAGTATCATCAGGAAAAATTTAATCCTTATCAAACCCAAAACAAAAAATGTTGTAACTCTATCCACAATAACAGACATTTTCCCAGGTTGAATTATACGTTGATTTCACGTGCAGCCTGAATAGGCTGTTGAACTATTTGCCATAACCTAAAACACAATATTTTTTATATACGTGAACGAGAATTAAACGTATGATAATTTTGGCACGTTAGATTGGTTAGTCATTTAGTGATAAATACACTGAAGAATAATAAGCCCAACTTGCTAATTTTATAATTTTTATTGATAATTACGGCAAAACTGTTATTAGTTAATTATTAATTACAAACATATAAGTGAGGGTGAAAGTCACAACTACACACGATGAACACTACCAATGAAATGCCGTAAACAACAAATTATATACGCGGATGGCACACACACACACACACACACACACACACACACACACACACACACACACACACACACACACACACACACACACACACACACACACATACACACAGACAAACCCGTATTCGAAGAGAGCTCTCAGCCAAGTGACACGAGAGATTTTTTTCGGTTTTAAAAACTGATGATTTTTAAACTGTGCCCTGCAACCAATCAGAACATAGCTACGATCGCATGACCCAAAACTGGCCACATAGACAATATTCTGTGAACAACGGATGCTCTTCACCCAGCAAGATGCGGTCCCACTGTAACCTCAGGCTGGCTATTTATAGTTTCCTGCAGGTACCTACCTACATTTCTCTTTTATCTTCACCCTTTTAGAACCATTTATATTTTAAATAGTGGCTCATACTATTGGCATATAATATTTAATGTTTCAATGTTCCATTTAAGCACCTCAGTGCACCCGACTGGGATAGAACCCCGATATTTCTGTCCTCGGCAGTATAATCCAACACGAGATTAGCGCGTTAGACCATGCGGCCAGAAAAGCGGGAAAATCTCTTGTTCTTCTCACCATAAATGATTATTATTTTCACCTAAGAATTTCCTCACCCTCTCAATGTATAAACTTTTAAATACTTAAGGATGATGTAATCACCAGAATTTATGTCAGCTGTATTTCAACTATGGATAAAATCATCACATTGAACTCTAAAAAGCGAGTGTCAACAATGTATTTACTCAGTGAGAATACGTTCTTTTTACCTATACTTTAATTACATTTAATAGGTAGGCTTATTTAATGGAATTAATTCTCGTTCCAACCCAACCTTCATTTAGAAGCAGGTACATAATACGTCTATAATTTCCCTTAAATCACATATTCATCCAAAAACGCTCCTCCTCCCTCCCCGGAACTCGGCTATTTACTGGCGTACCTAGGAATATTTTTGTAGAATTCAATGCCGGTAGGCCTACTGCATTCAGCACAGAAATAAGAAATTCTCAATGTTTTAATAGATTTGTAAAACATATCGTAGATAGGATCGTGTTTTTTTCCCCCATTTCAATTCACCCTATTCCTAGGTACTCCATTTGGTACAATATTGAGAGGGACGCGTCCCCGAATCCCCATAGGCCATGACACCGGTGTCACACCTCAACTCTCATAAATGCAGCTTAGAGGCTCGTCGTACGGATTTGTTCTACACCCTGGCATCATTCACCCATTCAGACCTTGTCGGTGACGGCGAGAACTGTGTGAACATTACATTTACTAACTAACGTCAATGCAGCAAGAGTATATAAATTAGAGAGGTGAGCTACAAACAGTTTTACACTGATCTATTTAAATTTTAATTTTACCTCATGCAGTACTAGATCATGGGTCTCTTACATTGAGCCTGGTTAAAATGCTATTTTAGCCATTGGATAAATAGAAAAAAAAAAAAAGTAAGCTCGGGAGTTTTGTTTAAGAATGTTCAATTGATTGAAAAAAATTCTGTAGTTGAAGGTTATTTTATATTTTTACTATTTCACATTGAATTGTTTCCTGATGAAATTCCAAAATAAACATCAACATATTTTGCAATTTTTTTTGGCTGGAATATGATGATTTTAATTATAATCTTGCAGACTATAACACTCAAAAAGTATTTATAGCCTGATGTTTCATTTCGGCCTATAATTATCTTTGTCAACACAGGAATGTAATCAAAAATTAGTTTGAAATGAATTTGTTGATCACTTGCATTAAACGTTTTTATTTTTGTCAATTATATCTTGAAAATTAACAAAACTTAAAACCCTCATTGTCAGGGGCTTCGAAAAATATTTGAAAGTGTTGGGGGAGGGGGCGTTCAACTGAGAGGGAGTCCATAGGTCCTAGCAAGATAAAATTTTATACCATGAATGACTTTTGAAGCTATTTGAAGGAAGTTTATTTTTCACGGATAGTACATTTTTGTATTTCTTTCTTTGTAGGAACTTGGTTGGGGGAAGAAAGTGGTAACTTTCTTTCGGTCAACAATTAAAAATGTTAGGTAAGCCCCGTATATATTTTTATTATATAGGTGATAATACTTTCTAATGGTATTTGTGTAATGAGGGTAATTAGTAAAAAAAAGGGTGTTTTTAACGTCCTGGCTCCCAAGCCAAAAGGGGAATTGGAAGCCCTCCTCCGGAAATTTTCCGAAACTTGGATGCCCTCAAAAGTTATTTAGAGTGGCCCACACTTGGAAAAATTTACGAAAATTATACTTCTCTATAAGTTATTCGAGTTGGTTCTCACCCAAATTTTTTTTTTTTAATTGGAATTTTCTAGAAGCTACTTATAGTGTTCCTCACCTTTAAGTCTTTTGCAAATTTATTACCTGTAGATTATATTTAAGGTTATCTTACCCTAACAAATTTTTGAAAATTAATTGCCTGTATTTAATTTTTAGAGTGGTTATTTAGTGGCAACTTTTTCAAAATTTGATGCCACTAGAAAATATTTAGAGTTTTTTAATTTGTGTTCAGTGCACACAACCAAAGAAATATTTTTTACATTTATGTAGGTGCTACGGGTTTTAGAGAATGCCAGAGTTATCCCCAGCTAACAATAAGGATACTGTAAGTGGAGTGCCTAAAATACTTGGGAGATTAAACATGGGCCCTAAATTCTGTTGTTCTTTCATTTTGAAATATATTAGCCAGGGTAAATACTGATTAAAATTTTGAGCCCAACTGATTTCTGCTGATAAAATGTATTTATTTTACACACTTTCAAACAGCGCTGATAAGGCCTACACTTTAAAATTCTTTTACTTACCCAGGTTTTCCAGACCAAAGGATATTTACTTTACCAGTATTTTATAATAAAAGCTATTGGCCAACATACAAAATCTCATAGTTTTCATTGCCTTCTATTAAATTCTTGGCATAAAGATCATCAAGAAATAACACAAATTGGGGATAAAAGTAATAGTAATGTACTCTACTTAATATTTCCCAAATTATTGTAAAAAAAAAATAAAAAAATCAATGATATTTTATAATTTATCTGACTTCTTGATTTTTCATGTCATACACATTAAATTCCCATTTCATGTTTTCTCTGTTTTCCATGTACACTCCGTTTACTATGAAAGTCTTAGTCTCATGGGCATAGAGAGAATTTAATTTTGGAGAATGTGGAGACTTCTTAGAAATAAAAAAAAAATTTAAAAAGAGGTGGTGGAACCTTATTAATTTTGTGTGATGGGGGAAGGGAAGATATCAGGTTATTTTAGGAATTGTTCTCCCTCCCAGTTAATGTTTAAAGATTGGATCCCTTAGGACTTTTACTTTCTCTCTATCTTACAGGTAGAGAAAGTATGGTGATCGTCAAAAAATTCGAACTCGAGATTTTGATGAATTTTGACGTTTCATGACTTCCTGAATCCGAAAAAGTGGTTTTTGAATTTTCCGTCTGTCTGTCTGTCTGTCTGTCTGTACCTCCAACTAGAGCCTAAACTATTTTACCGATTGAGCTGAAACTTGATATCTAGGGTTTTCATAGGGTTGCCCCGAGGAGTTTTTGGAATTGGATATCTACCCCTAAAATTAAGGGTAGTTTACTGAAGGGAAAAAACAGAAAAAGTCGATTTTCTCAAAATCGGCTCTAACGATTTTGATTAAATTTCATTTATGAATATTAATAAATATTACAAACAAAATGGCTACTCTCAATATTTCGGCAAAATCGATTTAAGGGCTCCGGTCTGATGCGTAAATTAACATTTTTTATAATAGCTCCGAAACTATTTGAGATATGAAATAACTTAGCATTAAAAATATGTATATATATTTATAATACAAATATTTTATCCGAAACATATTTTTATAAAATCAATAAATTTCAATCTATACGCAATTATATATATATTTTTAGCTTTTTGGACATTAAAGCTTAAGTATTGCGATCGTAAAAAAAACTAACCTGAAATGTTGATGGATGTCGACGTCTCATGACCCCCCGAACCCTAAAAAACAGTCTTTGCAATGCCGTCTGTCTGTGTGTCTATTAAAACTTAAAATTAAGGGTAGTTTACCGAAGGGCAAAAAGAGAAAAAGTAGATTTTCTCAAAATTGGCTCTAACGATTTTGATTAAATTTCATTTATAAACATTAATAAATATTACAAACAAAATGGCTACTCTCAATATTTCGGCAAAATCGATTTAAGGGCTCCGGTCTGATGGGTAAATTAACATTTTTTATAATAGCTCCGAAACTATTTGAGATATGAAATTACTTAGCATTACAAATATGTATATATAATTATAATATAGATATTTTATCCGAAACATATTTTTATAAAATCAATAACTTTCAATCTATACGCAATTATATGAATTTTTTTAACTTTTTGGACATTAAAGTTAAGTATTGCGACCGTAAAAAAAAACTAACCTGAAATGTTGATGGATGTCGACGTCTCATGACCCCCCGAACCCTAAAAAATAGTCTTTGCAATGCCGTCTGTCTGTGTGTCTATAAAAAACTTAAAATTAAGGGTAGTTTACTGAAGGGCGAAAAGAGAAAAAATTGGTTTTATCAAAATCTGCTCAAACGATTTTGATTAAAATTCGTATCTAGGCGTTGATTAAGATTATAAATAAACTGGCTATTTTCATTTTCCTATGAAAATGATTTTTTGGGTACATTACAGAAGCGTTAATTTCCGTATCTCCACAACTATTGGAGAAACTAAACAACTTATCATTGCAAAATTGTAGGCCTATTAAAAATAAAAAACTTTTATTTGACATATATTTTTATAAAAGCAGCAGTTTCTGAGATATTTGCAAATATATTAATACAATTTTGTGAGCTTTAGTTGTAAACATATACTACTTAAGTCTTAACGCAATAATTCTCCAATACCATAGAGTAATTAAATATAAGTATCTAAAATAGTATGTTATTTTTCCTTAAATCTCTTAGGAGAAATGTTTGCATAGCAATGATCTATCTCCATTTTAGACTCAATAGTCAATATTTACATTTTTTATTGGTCAAAATGTATAAATGAATAATTAAATATCAATGCGATGACTTGAAGATCTGCAACACCTTATAAAATGTTAAAATTTTAACCAGAAATCGAAATTTTAATACGAAGTGTTGACCCTTGTGGAAGACATTAAACTGTTTGAAATGCTCTTAGGTGGACAAAGATGTGCCTCTTTTCTCATTGATTCTATATCATTGTATATTATTTTATGCATGTTCTTATGTGGAGTGGTGATGATACAATGTACATTATTCCGTTCAGAAATCTTACGAGTTTATAGAAAGAGAGAGAAAGTCTGTGCGGTGCGCCGTACCATTTATTTTATATACATTTTTCTTTCTCCCAGTTAATGTTTGAAAATGGTATGCCCTAGAACGTCTTTGGATTGGTCCTAAAAATTGGAGAGTTTTTGAAAATTATACTAATTTAATTGAAATTTAGAGTATACCTTCCCCGATTTTTTTTAAATTTGTATAATTCTAGAGGCTATTTGGAGTAGTCCTTCTTCAGTAAGTCTTTTAAAATTGGATACCTCTAAAAATTATTTTAAGTAGCGCTAGACCAGATTTTCCATAAATAAGATCCCATAGAAATAATTATATAGTGGTCCTACTCCAGAAATTTTGATGCCCAAATAAAGCTAATTTTTTTACTATCAAAGTTAAGTGCCTCTAGAAGCTATTTGAAGTTGTCTTCCCCTTACACATTTTTGAAAAATGGATGCTTTTGGATGATAAACTCTGAAGATTGGATTGTAGAGTCAAATTAAGATAAATAGTTTCACAAATATTCTTTTGTGATCAACATTAAAAACTTCAAAATTTTTTAGGAGATGTGGGGTGTTTGAACCCCATAATTACCCCCTCGCTACGTCCATGCTATATTTCTATCGTATAAGCTAAGCCAGTGTTGAAACATGCAAGGTAAGACTGCTACCTTTCAAGGTAAACTAAGTGTACATATCAACCCTGTAAAGACTCATGTTGTACAATGTACAAGGCAGCTTAATGGAACTTTAAACTAGGGCTAATTAAATATTTGGTATTTCTCTTACAATCCATATGTACACAATCAAATATATTATCACAACAATATTTAACGTAGGTTTAGAAATAATAAAATATTTTATTCACACCAAAACCAGAAGGTGTATTAATTTGATTGCAAAAATAGAGTTTGAACTAAGGTTGATAACCCACCTCGTGTTAAAATTAAACTTACAGTTCAAATGGGGATTTTTTTCAATTTTTGTTTTTACTGTGATAAAAATGTTAATGATTATTACACTTAGCCTTTACTATTCTGGTATTGTTTATATTTAAGGTTTTGGCCTAATGTTAGTTACTATATTTTTGTGAAAGAGTTTTTTCTTGAGTGAGAAAAATAAACCGAAAAATTAGGGCATTTCAGTTTTCTATTAAATTTATTATAAATTTGTGTCTCTATTACTTAAAATTTTCAAACTTATCGTAACAGAATATGTTTTATATATGGGTTTTGAATTTACTTGAGAAATATTAGGGGGGGGGGGCCTTAAGACAGTCCCATTCCCCCAAGATCAAAACAAGGGTAACTTAAGCCCCATTTGCCCTCCCTGTTCCGGAGCCCTTGCTCATTGTAAATCTGGGGTGGGCAACTCTGTCACTAATCGCACAAAGTGGCGAATTTGTCATAAAAGTGTGGTGAATTCTAGTTTGCCAATTCTCACAGTAGAAAAAACCTTTTCCTGACAGTGTGTGTTTGTGGTAACTTGATATTTCCTGCACATCATTGGAAGCATTCCTCAAAAGTCATATGCATTGAGTTCAAATATTTAGCCAACGTTTATGTAAATTGTCAGACAAGAGGGTTGTCAAAATTCGCGTAAAAATTTATAAAATTTTTCACTCTTAACAATGCTCATTATTTATGTCAGAGATGGTTGTAACTGAGTAGTCATAGTATATATATTTTAAATAAACTTGTTCAAACAGTGTCTGTTGTTTTAGATGTTCAATTGAGTAACCTAATTTTTACATTTATTTCTGCATGGAGTGGCGAGTTATACTTCTCATTCGCGATACCTGTGGCTCCATTGCAAAATAAGTTGCCCAGCTCTGTTGTAAGTGAATCACACATTTGATTTAAAAGAAATTTCCCGATTACATACATGTGTTTGGGAAAGTAATTTTAGACCGAAATATAACATTGGTATATATACACTTTTAGAATGTAATAGTCTCAAAGATTCAAAGATAAGGCCATCATATCCTAGCCAAAGAAATATTGAAAAGAGTTTGCTTTTTGTTTTGAAATTTCACCAGGAAACCATTCAACGTGGAAAAGTTAAAATATGAACTAACTTTAAAAAATATACATTCTTAGACCACTTAAATAGCCTTAAGACTGTGACATAAGTATATTGTGAATTAAGGAAAGTCTAATACTCATTAAGAAGGTACAGTTGTTAAATCAATGATAGTTACATTTGCCAAAAACTAAATAAAAACAATATAAATGTTAGAATGTTTTATTACAGTGAGTAGTCATAACTAAATTAACTATTCATTGGCCATTTCATGGAACCAAACACCATCAAGTTAGCTCCATAAAATGTCAATAATCCTATCCCTTTTTGTAACAGGTTTTTAACACTAAGATTATTTCTTTGGTTGTTGCTACTTCTACAATAGTGATCCACAAATTTTGTACTGTCCATAAAATAGATTATTTGTGTGTGTACATTCAGGCAAAGGTGTTGAATTAATAAAGTTATACCACAATTATACAAATCTCTGTATCGCATATCAATAATTTTACCATACATGGGTTTCTAAAACTACATTTGACATGTCTACAAAAAGCTAGTTTCTTGGTCTTATAGTTTTGGCAGGGGTAAAGGTGCAGAATGAATCCATAAACTAACTTCACAAGAAAGTAGCCCTTAAAGAACAGAAGTATTAATTCTTTCGGGCGTATGGATTGTGTGCTAGATTATTTACAGTGTAATGCTTGCTGTTCACATATTACTTAATTACTTACTCTATGGAATTATCAACTTGAAAGTTGATTGCCGCACTTACAAAAGTAAACTACCTATCCCTATCTTGAGCTAGTTAGATCTAGTCAGGATCATTATAACATATCCCTATCCTAAGCTAGTTATATCCAGTTCACCTCATTACACCCTATCCATATCTTGAGCCAGTTCTATCCAGTCCACCTGATTACACCCTATCGAAATCTTGAACAAGTTCTAACCAATCTACCTGAATACACCTATTTCCTATCTTTAGCTAGTTATATATATGCTCTATATATATACATATGCAGTCCACCTCATTACATCATATCCCCATATTTAGCTAGTTCTATCAGGTCCCCTCATTACACCCTGTACCGATCTTTAGTTAGTTCTATCCAGTAAATCTCATTACAACCTATCTCTATCCTGAGCTAGCTCTATACATTCTACCTCATTACACCATATTCCTATCTTGAACTAGTTATATCCAGTCCACCTCAATACACCCTATCCCTATCTTGAGCTAGTTCTATCAAGTCTACCTGATTACACCATATCCCTATATTGAGCTAGTTTTACCCAGTACATCTCATTACACCATATCCCTATCTTGGGATAGCTATATCCAGCCCCTCTCATTACACCCTATCCCTATCTTGAGCTTGTTTTATCAGGTATAACTCATTACACTCCATCCCTATTTTGAGCTAATTATATCCAGTCTATCTCATTGCAACCTATCTCTATCTTGAGATATTTCTATCCAGTCTGCCTTATCACACCCTATACTTATCTTGAAATAGTTCTATCCAGTCCACCTGATCACACCCTATCTTTATCCTGAGCTAGTTATATTCAGTCAATATCATTACAAAATATCCCTATCTTGAGCTAGTTTTATCCAGTCCACCTCATTACGCCCTATCCCTGTCTTTAGCAACTATATCCCACCCACCTGATTACACCCTATTTATATCCAGTCCGCCTTATTACACACTATCCTTATCTGGAGCTAGTTCTATCCAGTCCACCTGATTACACTCTATCTCTATCTTTAGCGGGTTCTATACAGTCCATCACATTACACCCACTCTCTATCTTGAGCTAGCACTATCCAGTCCACCTTATTACACCCTATCTCTTTCAGGTCCTTTCTATTGTTATCATCCCATATGCATCTAGGTCCTCCCAATGACCCTTTCTCATTGGGTTTGCCAGTCACTACCCTGAACAAGGTTCTAGGTTACTCCATTCACGCTGCATGTTCTGCACATCCTAATTTACGGGACTTTATTATCTTAGCAATGTCTTATGATGAGTATAGGGTATGTAACTCATCATTATGTAACATACTTCACTTCCTAGTAGACTCATCCGTTTTTACACCAAATATTTTTCAAAGCACCTTGTTTTCAAACAGGGTAAGATAAGGTTTTCAGACGATGTTCTTTTCTCATCTATATTACTTTATTAATAGGGATATCAATTTTTACTTTCTCTCTATCTTACAGGTAGAGAAAGTATTGTGATCGTCAAAAAATTCGAACTCGAGATTTTGATGAATTTTGACGTTTCATGACTTCCTGAATCCGAAAAAGTGATTTTTGAATTTCCGTCTGTCTGTCTGTCTGTACCTCCAACTAGAGCCTAAACTATTTTACCGATTGAGCTGAAACTTGATATCTAGGGTTTTCATAGGGTTGCCCCGAGTGATTTTTGGAATTGGATATCTACCGCTAAAATTAAGGATAGTTTACTGAAGGGAAAAAGGAGAAAAAAGTCGATTTTCTCAAAATCGGCTCTAACGATTTTGATTAAATTTCATTTATGAACATTAATAAATATTCCAAACAAAATGGCTACTCTCAATATTTCGGCAAAATGGCTTTAAGGGCTCCGGTCTGATGCGTAAATTAACATTTTTTATAATAGCTCCGAAACTATTTGAGATAGGAAATTACTTAGCATTACAAATATGTATATATATTTATAATACAAATATTTTATTCGAAACATATTTTTATAAAATCAATAATTTTCAATCTATACGCAATTATATATATATTTTTAGCTTTTTGGACATTAAAGCTTAAGTATTGCGATCGTAAAAAAAACTAACCTGAAATGTTGATGGATTTCGACGTCTCATGACCCCCCGAAACCTAAAAAATAGTCTTTGCAATGCCGTCTGTCTGTGTGTCTATAAAAACTTAAAATTAAGGGTAGTTTACTGAAGGGCAAAAAGAGAAAAAGTCGATTTTCTCAAAATCGGCTCAAACGATTTTGATTAAATTTCATTTATAAACATTAATTAATATTCCAAACAAAATGGCTACCCTCAATATTTCGGCAAAATGGCTTTAAGGGCTCCGGTCTGATGCGTCAATTAACATTTTTTAAAATAGCTCCGAAACTATTTGAGATATGAAATTACTTAGCATTACAAATATGTATATTTATTTATAATACAGATATTTTATCCGAAATATATTTTTGTAAAATCAATAACTTTCAATCTATACGCAATTTTATGAATTTTTTAACTTTTTGGACATTAAAGTTTAAGTATTGCGACCGTAAAAAAAACTAACCTGAAATGTTGATGGATGTCGACGTCTCATGACCCCCGAACCCTAAAAAATAGTCTTTGCAATGCCGTCTGTCTGTATGTCTATAAAAACTTAAAATTAAGGGTAGTTTATTGAAGGGCGAAAAGAGAAAAATTTGGTTTTCTCAAAATCTGCTCAAACGATTTTGATTAAAATTCGTATCTAGGCGTTGATTAAGATTATAAATAAACTGGCTATTTTCATTTTCCTATGAAAATGATTTTTAGGGTACATTACAGAAGCGTTAATTTCCGTATCTCCACAACTATTGGAGAAACTAAAAAACTTATCATTGCAAAATTGTAGGACTATTAGAAATAAAAAACTTTTATTTGACATATATTTTTATAAAAGCAGCAGTTTATGAGATATTTGCAAATATATTAATACAATTTTGTGAGCTTTAGTTGTAAACATATACTACTTAAGTCATAACGCAATAATTCTCCAATGCCATAGAGTAATTAAATATAAGTAAGTATCTAAAAAAGTATGTTATTTTTCCTTAAATCTCTTAGGAGAAATATTTGCATAGCAATGATCTATCTCCATTTTAGACTCAATAGTCAATATTTACATTTTTTATTGGTCAAAATGTATAAATGAATAATTAAATATCAATGCGATGACTTGAAGATCTGCAACACCATATAAAATGTTAAAATTTTATCCAGAAATAGAAATTTTAATACGAAGTGTTGACCCTTGTGGAAGACATTAAACTGTCTGAAATGCTCTTAGGTGGACAAAGATGCGCCTCTTTTCTCATTGATTCTATATCATTGTATATTATTTTATGCGTGTTCTTATGTGGAGTGGTGATGATACAATGTACATTATTCCGTTCAGAAATCTTACGAGTTCATAGAAAGAGAGAGAAAGTCTGTGCGGTCTGCCGTACCATTTATTTACCTCAATGTTCATCCAAATTATAGTCCTATTTGAGTGAACTAGAATGGCTTTCTATTTGTATTTATGAATAGAGATTACACCTAATTCATGTAAATAAAAATCTGTTGCTCTGTGTGTTAAGATTATAGTCTGGTTTTCTGGTGCTGGGAGGGTTGGGGTTCGAATATCAGCTGGGTGTATGAGGGTTTTTTTTTCCTAAATAGTTTCACACTCCTCATCCACGCAAATGCGGGAAAATTTCCAGAAGAATTCTACCTTACTCTTCCCTAATCCTAAACTGTAGTAAAACGCAGTGGCTGTTTACTTTATCAAACATAAAAACAGTATTGTGACAAACGATTATGAACATTTCCGGTTTCAAGATTATGCTGAATCTAGTTTTTATGTGATTCCAAACACAAAAAAAGTGGATTTTAATATTCTGTCTCTTTGTCTGTCCGCCCTACGGAATAAAGCTGAGATGGTTCGATGTATTTTATTTAATTTTTGATTTTGTCTTTAGCCCCAAAATTAAGGATGGTTTAAAGATACTAATTTTTTTATTTGAAATGTTTTAAAAATGGGATCTAACGATTGTGTTTAAAAAGGATATCGAAATTGTTTGAAACAACAAATAACCCTGCAATCTTTCAAAAATGGCACACATGATTTGGTTTAAAATGAGAATCAGAGTATACTTTTGCGTGATAAGTAATTCAATTTGCTTGTTTTTAAAAAAAATTGCGTATTTTAGTACACTTTCTAACAAACTTGCACTTTCAGGACTGGTTTCAGACCATTGGTGTGGAAAATGGATTTTCGCAATTTATCAAGGCTACCAAAGACTTTTGCGTGACTCCTGTCAAAAATACCGCTTGTGAATGAGCTTTTTGTAAACTGATTCAGGTCAAGAATAAACCACAATTATTCAGGACCACCTAGATAAGTTGATAATTCGATATATTGAACAATTTGTATGTTGATCTAATGATTGAAAAACTGAAAAACTTATTTAAAAAGGTGTTATAAGTTCTAAAAGGTTAAACATTTAATCTAATCAAAAGGATGAAAAGGGTAAATAAAAAGGGTTAAAGTATAAAAAAGAATAATAGAATTAAAAGGGCTATAAGGGAAAAAGGGAAAACTCCAAAAATTCAAAATATTCTTAAATGGTAGATTGGGGTAAAAGGGATATTAACGGTAAATGTGTCAAAAGGGCAAAAAATGTAACAAGAAAATATTATAAAATATGATATAAAAGTTAAATATGTAAAAATGGACAGTAAGGAAAAAAGAGCAAATGCTCAGAAAGGATAAGAAGGATAAAAAGGGAAAAAATTGCAAAAATCACTAAACAGGTAGATAGGACAAGAGGGGTAAGGCAATAAAAGGGTAAAAGTACCAAAAGAGCAAATATGATCAAAAGGGCAAGAAGAGGGAAATGAAAATGTGCCAAAAAGGCAAAAAAAGTTAAAAAAGGCCAAAAGAACAAAGAGGTTAAAATGGCTAAAAGTGTCGAAAAGGCAAAAAGTGTAAAAATGCCAAAAGGTTCCAAAATTGTAAAAATCTCAAAAAGGACTAAAAGGTCAAAAAGCACATTTAGTGCAAAAAAAATAAAGGGAAGGAAAAAGGTAAATGGGATAAAAGGGGTATAAAATTCTCATACTTTTGATCAGATCTAAGTTTACCCTTTTTACTCTTTCTGTCCTTTTTGTACTTTTTACAACTTTTTAACCTTTCTACCCTAAAATAATACCCTCTTTTCCCCCTTTGTCCTTTTTTTGGTTTATTGCCCTGTCTGCACTTTTTAACTTTTAAACTGTTTTACACCTTTTACCCGTTTCACTTACCCTCTTTAACTTTATTTTAAAAACAAATTGATAAGCTATACCTTTTTATAATTAATATTTTTTTGCTCTTTTTACTCCATGCCAGAAAATTTTATATACGGCAAATCTAAAAATGTTTTCTCCGGGAAATTGGGGTGTGGAGGCTATAAATATACAAATCACTTTAGGTGAGGTAGAACAATAAAATTTGGCAAATATGTAAAAGTACTACTCTATATATTCAAATAAGTTCTAAAAACTTAAATTTCAAAGTTGGAGTCAGCGAAATGGGGGAGGGTGGATTCCACATTTTCAAAACTAATTGAAATAACTACTTACCCGTGTGGTATATAACAACATTCAACAGAAAGATAGCTGTACCATACCATAAAATCTGATAAATTTAAATTGGAACTCTGGGAAATAGGAAAGGGGGTGTAGACAGAAAACAAAGCTTTTAGTTGCGACGATAAAGAATTGTCAAGAATATAGTGCCAAATACCCAAATAATTGGTAAATATTTAAATTTTCTTATTCGGGGTTTGTGAAAGATTTGGAGGGGATTTAAAAAATCTCTATTAAAAACTACTTCTCATTGTGGTTAAAGATTTAAATTTGTCAGCTTTTTATAAGATACACCTCAAACATTGTGAAAAACAAATTAATTTCAAAATTAAAATCGGAAAATGGGAAGATGGGCGTCATCTCCAAAAATTTCAAAGCTAATATTATATAATATTTCCCTTGTGGTATAAAAGTGAAATATTTACTTACAGGTATAGGGACAACATCAAATAACCAGAAGCGTCTGAAATTTTTAAATTTCAAAACAAGGATCAGAGAATTGGGTTGGGAGTAGTAGTGGGGGGATTTAAATTCTCAACCGTGTAGAAAACAACACTTTTTGGTGCGGTAAGAAAATAATAGACTTGCAAGTAGTTACAAGGACCACTCCATATGATCAGAAAATACTGAAAATTAGTTCCAAAATTTAGGCGTATAAGATTTCACAATCAATTAGAAAAAAATTGCTTGGTTTAATAGAAACCGAAATATGGTAATTACAGGGACCAATATGTATCTATAAAAGGCCATTATTTCTTTTAAGATTTTTTTTTAGTTTTGATGCTCTTTTTACAAATTTTGTTTAGTAATGATGTATATTGCATTGTTATACTTCTATTATGATCGCTTTTATGCAAAGATTTTAGGTTTACAGTAAATCCCTATTTTGACATAATGTTTTATTCAGTCTACTTATTTTCACGTTTGGTCACATCATTTAAACTAATAAAGAATTTATATTTAAAATTATATAAGCTTTTGGATACTTTTACCTTTAGTTAATTTTATATTATATTAAAAAAATAAAGCTTCTTAAAGATTCCCCGTGCAAAGTACGGACACACAAGCTAGTTATTTCTAATAACAGATACAGGGCACACTCAGATTCTTACAAAAATAAAAATCTATAACATGGCTAAATATTGTGTGCGGACTACTAAATTGGTAAGGTTTGTACACGCAAACTATGAACAATTATTTGGACTAATCGCTCCCTTTCTGTACCTGTGCTCAAGCAGCGTTAGAGGTTTACTAGGTCTAATATTTTCAAGTATGGTTATTTTTATCACCGCGTCTTACTACCTGTTCAGGTTGTACGCATATATGATATTTACTCTAATGGGGTAGGTATGAGAGAGGAAGAATCTTAGAGATAATCTACCCGCATTCGCGTGGAAGGAGAGTGGGAAATAGTTTAGGAAATTACACCCTAAATAGACACGACTGGGATTCTAACCCCTATTTATCCGTTAGCAGCAGACCAATCTGACACGAGAGTGAAGCCTCAGACCGTTCGGCCACTGAAGTGGGTATCGATCCTTAATTTGTTTCTATACTTAGCACCCATACTTTATATAGGCGAATGGTAGTACAGTTTCACGTCAACTTTGGTTTGTAAAATACATTATAAACAATAATTAATATCTGGCTTATTGAAAAGTACATAATTCATTAATGAATAAAACACCCTTTGGTTTGTTTAGTGATGACATGTGTGGGAATGTCTTGTGTGTCAGCCAGAGTGAGGTAACAGATGGGAGTTGCCTAATCAACTCTCTGCTCCACCCCTCTATAGTTCAGTGTTTCGTCCAGAGATAGCCCTCGTAATAAGGGGCGAGATTTTAGCGTTACAACCTTGTCGATAGCAAATTACTCGACAATTAAGCTTTGGTTTATAAATATTTTCATAGTAAATTGGTCTTAAGGAATTTAAAAGTAAGAACTCCTTTTATAAGTCAAAACGCTGCATTATTACAATTTTAGGCTGTGTAAAAAATTGTCGATATTAGCATATTTTCACAAATCATAAAAAATAAAGTAAGTACAAAACAAAAACGTTAAAAACAGTTCTTACTTTTACATCCTTCCTTTACAAAATAAAACAAGTCCCTGGTTCCTGCGATGTATTTACGAGGCTGTATAGGTTACGTAAGTTGGTCATGCAAACCAGCAAATGCATCGCTCTGAAATGGGCTCTTAAACTTAACTATGATACCATGGTCAATCTCATTATATTAATATTACTTTACTATTAATTTACTGCGAATCTTCGGTCTTAGAAATTCTATTTCGTATTTTGAGCATGAAACTGAATCTTGAACTTTAATACTACACTGAAGTGAGTTCACGAGATAGTGGTTATATTTTTATTTTACTTTATGTACGTAACTCACATTACAATAAATCGACTATAGCTCGGTTATAACTCAGTCTTCTCTTATTTAGATAGCATGAATAGCAATGGTTTTAAAACTTTAGTACTATATCGGAGTCAATCCTTGGATAGCCATTTTAGTTTATCAGAAATCATATATATTTGGGTTTCCCTTGCTTTTATTTTTCTAAATTCTATTATTGTTAGGTTTTTTTAAGCACCGCGTCTTAATACCCATTTGGTTATATTGATATGTAGTACTTTAACATTAAAATTGTATCATAGGCTACTCACTTCTTAGATATTCATTTCAGTGTACGAGAAATCGATTAAAACTAGGTTGCCCCTTAGGTCCTAAATCCAATAACATTTTTATGAACTATATTATAGTAGGCAGATAGCTCAACTGGATTTTGGTTGGTTATTTTGATAATGGTACCAGAGCTATAATAAATTACGCTGTCTAAGTTCGTGTTTACTCTCACTATATACAAAAATGTATTTATAATAAACAAATCAAGTAAAATAACATATTCTACATGTAAGTATGTAACACAACAAATCTTAAAATTATTTTGGGTAGGGATGCTTTCTAAAGAGGTACTTGGAGGCCCATTTTTTTATAAAAGTGCACTAAAGTAAGTTACATGGGTAGTACTATATGTTATACTAACAGCGAAAAGTACACAACACGTATATCACTTTATATACTATGTTTGGTATTCATAATTCAATATTTATCATTAAAAATATATGGTTTAAGTTATATACATTGATTAACCTGGAATTATGATAAATACATATTTTAAAATAAAGTTAATTTTAGATTATAGTTTTAATATTCATATTAAATCAACTATAATTTAATTGATTAACAGATTTGTTTTTAAATATAATATTCTAGAAAAATGGGATTCCAAGTATTTAGAAAGCATCCATGCCAACAATAATTATAAGATTTGTTGTGTTACATAAGTTACTTACTTATATAATATATATTTTTACTTTTAATTTGTTTTTACATATAATATTTTGTATTATAAAAGTATTGTGTACACAAGTTTCAAATTACTAGTAAACTGAACCTTTTTGTGATATTTTGAAAATTGAAATATGACACCTGGACGCGGGAATCGAACCCGGGACTAAGCCAAAGGTATCGGGTTCAATTCCCGTGTCCAGGTGTCATTTTTCAATTTTAAGGTATGCTATCTAGATGGAGTAAATCCTCATTAAAAGCATATATAGTAGCGTTGGCTATTTTATTCTTATATTTGTAATATTTAAATTAGCTGTAAAAATATTTTAGGCATATAATTTTCCTTGACTTGAGATATTATACTTATTATGATTGTTGTTATCAATTAGTTTGTATTTATAAAGTATTTAATCTATACTATTAAATTAAAACCGTAACCATACTTTAATTTGATATATATTTGTTAATATGTGCATAATGGTTCTTTGTTGGAGCTGTGCTGGGCTAGTTATTAAATTTGTATTTGAAATATGAATAACTTTATGCGTGTGAAGACTTTTAATATAATTTCTCTTGCATTTGTAAAATATTTTGCATGTATTTGATATTAACAGCTTAATGTCCATTGTAAATATTTGTTTATGTAAGTTTTCTGTTAATTTTTTTTTTGCCAGAGGTGCCTATGAAGTACGAATTTTTATTAGTGTTGTTTGGGTTAGTATATATTGTGGTTGTACTTACTGCACATTTTTACATTTTTAATGTTTTTAGCGGGCTTACAGGTAATAGTTAAGGATTAATAGGTATTAAATAGCCCATGAAAGCCCCCAATTAAAAGGCTAAGCAAGTTAATGTAAATATAAAGTTGTTTGAAAGCATAATTACTACCCCTATCTTAGATCTTATTAAATATGCATTCAAAATATAAAATATATTATAACCAATTTAGGTTGGTATTTATTTTGTGAATGAACTGTTTCTTAATATATATGTATAGTGTACATAATTTTAACATTTTTTTTATTCTCCAGTTACGTATGTTTTGGAGCCCTACTCTTCTCCAAGTGGGAAAATTGGGGTTTTCTTGATGGTTCCTACTTCTGCTTCATAAGCCTGAGTACTATTGGTTTCGGAGACATCGTGCCTGGGGATAAGATTTACAAGAATGACAGCATTGATTTGAGCTTTATATTCTGCTCTATGTATTTGATGCTAGGCATGGCACTAATAGCCATGTCGTTCAATCTGATGCAGGAAGAAGTAGTGCACAAAATCAGGACTTGCTGTAGGACGTTCAAGTTTATTTGTGGTTGCCACCCCAAAACTAGCAACATAGAAGCCAGATGACACTGGCTTATATTCCATTTGTAAGTGGTATTTTGGTTCTGTTTTATAAGAAAAAATTATTATAGACGAGAATAATTTGTGAGTAGTTACATATTAAACCTCTATCATTGCTCAAAATAATATAGTCTTACATACATTTTATTATAGATTATTTTAAAGCTAGCTAGCCATTGCCAAATAATATCGAATATCTTACTTTCAAGCAATATTAATTTAATGTGACAATATGTATGTGCAGCAGTTTTAGTCTAATTATCAAGAATTTAATATATATTCACTCAAATCTCAAACACGAGAGTGGTTCATTAACAAACATCTTATGACTTACGAGTAGGGCCTATAGAATTTTGGTAATGCCATTCCTCACAATAGTAGATTTCAAAAAATTTAATGAGCTTTAAAATAATATTATATATTCATTGTAAACACTCTTATATAATAAATCTATATTTTTATTTATCATAGGAAATGTATTAAAATGGCAATAATATAAATTATTTATTTATTGAAATTAATACAAAGTTTTTATTAATTTACAACCGTACATTACTATCTTACATGCATAAAATGTAATACTCCAGGAATATATAAATATATTTTACATTTAAAAAATATATATATACGTACGTATGTATTGCGTATATATTTATATGTACACATTATATAAACTAATTAAGGGTACATATTTTAATAACAAATATACAGTACTATATATTTATCTATTTACTCATATCAATTAATTTGTGAATATTTCATGGAATAATCGTTGATACTGATATTTTTTATTTTAAATATTTGTCCATAATTAGAGAAATGAAAAGAATATAATTTTTATGTTATGAAAATAATAGTAATTTCAATTATGCTTATTTATTTAAATTATACATAATATTTTTCATAATAATTAGTTAATATTAACTGTTTTTTATATATTACTCATCAAATTTAATTTCACCAAAATATATTTTACTGAGATACAGCGATGCACCCAAGGAAAGAAGGGAGAGGATGGTGGAAATTCTCCTCCCCCTTCTAAGACCGCAAATGATTTTAATAAAAACTTAAATTATTTGAAGTTGAAACTACTATAATATAGAGCTCTAATGATATATAGGATGCAACGTTACATTTTAAGGCAGACCTGTAAGTTTATATTAAAAAGGTGGATTAATAAATATTAAAAGTTGGCCAAACATTAACTATAGGAAAATAAGTAAAAAAAAAGCTATATAAATATAAAGATCATAACTACCTTAAATATAATTCTGGATATAGCATTGATTAAATATTTTCAACCCCGAAAGCAAACTCGTTAGATTGACACTGTTTAGTTATTTAAAATGTGGTTATTTCAAAATTACCTAGTTATTTTTAATTGTGAATACTATATAAGTAAGGGTTTATGTTGCAACTTTTACAATAATACATTCTTAATTTATTAAAATAGTTAAGTTTGTATGAATTTATAAAAGCATATTTTTCTTTATTAAAGGAAATGTAAATAAGATTATTAAATTTAGAACTCGTGTGGAAACTTTAAAATATTTTCTATGTTCCAGGTACTTGAAGATCAATTTATGGCATCACTAGTTTCATGAAGAAACGTACAAATTAAAAAGCTCATTTTAATTTAAGACAAACAATAGTTACCTCTGTAAACAATGTAGATATGATTATTAGGATTGAATTTCAATTTAATATGATTTGTTTTAATTATTAGATTTGTAAAGTCATGAATAAATGTCCTTAGTTTTTTTACCCAATAGTTGTTTTTAGATCTAGAAGCTGATATAAAAGTAATGATCAAACATTACTTTTTATTCCGTAGTAGTGTATCGTTTGATTTGTAAAATCAAAATACCAGCTGTATATAGAAATGATTTTTTTAACTATCACCAAAATAAATTCAATAGTTGAAATAATTCCGTGAAGCGAACTCTATAGCTATTTTTTAGTCCCAATTATATGTTTAATACATATTTGTAAACTAGATATTAATATTATTTCAAAGCTTTGATAAAAATTCTCTTTCCAAAAATAATTCTAATTTCAAACGAGATTTTAACAACATAATACAAATATTATTGGAAAATATGTTTTAAACTGGTAGCAATCACTTAAAATATAAACAAACACGAAACCTATAAAAGTTTTACCTTACCTTTTTTTATATCTTCTGATGTTTAGCCATAGCGACTATGTTTATGATGGCTATAATATTCCCATTTATCTACCAATTTAACTATTTCAGACTTCACTATATAAAAAATAGTCATATTATAACCAAACGATTCTGACAGAGAGGCCGCCAAATTAAACTGTCTAGTCTGATTATCCTTATACCCACTATTGATTGCTATGTGGTACCATTACCAATCGGTGCCACCAAAGAATAGGAGACTACAATCATACTGCCACTCATCCTGCTTCTAATGACATACACCCTCCTAACTGTCACCCCTCGTTACCCTATCCCCTACTACTCGCTGTAACCAGACTTCCCTTCAACTGTCATCCCTCCTCACCCAGCCTGTCAACCTTCACCCTCCTTTTCCTCTCCTGTCAAGACTAGTCGATAAACAGACAGCCTTCAACAAGAAATTGTCTGTCATTACGTCATCATACATGTCGTGACCAATTGACAGCCTTCCTCTTTCTCCTCTCAGGAAATGTAAATACTCCTTCACCAGCATACACATTATCGCTCTCTCTCATCTACATCTTATGACAATGGCTTCTTCCTTCAGTTAGAGTCTGTAATGTTAAATAATCTGAGTCACTATTTAAGCAAATGCTGATGCAGTATCTACCAACTTATCTGAATTAAATGTTTAGAAGAAGAATGGGCTAACAATAAGTTTAGAGGAAGAACAAATTAAAACAATTAAAGTATTAAACATTTATTCTAAAATAGTCATATGAGATTAGATAGGCTACATAGATCAATGATTTGTGGAAAGAGTCAAATCCGAGCCATTTATTATAGATCTTATCTCTTTTACGTCTTAAGAACATTTCAACAAAGTAAAAGTCTGGATGCGATGTATTCTTCAACTCCCGAGTATAGAATTCTTAGGCTAAGTTTTTTCTTCAGATCTTCAATTAGGAAATTTTAGGATTCGTCTCAACAACCTCTCGTATCTTGAACAATTCTGTGGACCAGTTCACTGTATGTCACTTATCAAAAATATCCTTATGCTAGCTGGTGCGATCGCTACCACCATCTTTATAGTGAGTCATTCATGGGTCTATGGGCAAAAACCGTTGAGATAATTATATTATCCTTGACATTGATAGGTCTTATCTTGATAGTTGAGTAAACCGTACCGTACCATATTCATCGAGTAATTAATCGATCATATCTATTCAGTGATACGATCTTTAGAGGTGAAACTTGATTCCATTCCACGTGAAACATAGAAGTGGTTAGGTTTTTCCATTTTATGATATTAATAGGTATGGCCTTAAATAAACATCGATGACACTAAGAAGATACTTGTATCCATTGTTTGATTTGATGTAAGGTTACGTCTCAACCAGTTCAGACTGAAGCAGTTCATTGAATCCTCGTATACTAACAAGTCTTTTTGCAAAACGTCGTTGAGCAGGTCTATAAAGATCATGTACGATCTCTTCCTGGACAGACATGATTATGAGGTTAATAGGCATGGAATAAATGCTTTATAGAATGATTCCAAACTCTCATAAATTTTCAATGATCTAAATGCTTTCATTCTCATGTAAGGAGTGTCCGGCTCTAGATGAAGCGTGCAAGAAACGTAATCGATCAACAAATTCGTTCAGATCATCCTAATAGGTATAATTAAACCCTCTTACACTCCCATTCTTGAAGATACCTTCTCCGTCAACAAATACTCCCTTTCAAACAGGGGTTAAACGATTTGTAGAAGCTTTGGTGTGGAACGTGAACTGATACGTGTGTGAGCTGCATTCATTAACAGATGAACAATCGTCTATTCAAGCATCGACATGTAGACTTCAAAATCCTTCTCAGTATAACACATCGGCTCCTTTATGAAGAGTAATCCCAAAAGTCCTTGAGTGTAAGTTATCATAATAATATCTATAAGTACTGTTCTATAGCCCATATCAAACAGAATACGGGTTTTACCTAAACTGTTTATTGTATCATCATAACGCACGAATTAAATGTTATCCAAATGATCATGAGGTGTGTAAAGGTAAGTGTCCAAAATAAGTTGGTTACGATTATATTCAAACAGAACATAATCATCCTTCTGCTCTTTTTGAATAGGTTCATACCTTGCAGAAATCACTTTTACCATCTTGTTTAACGGATTTGTTATTGATTTAAAGATTTCCTGAGTGGTTACTTCCAAATTGTGGACTGCATAACGCAGCAGTTTATAATTTCTCTTGATAATATCTTACTTGCTTTTATGATATCGTCTGTAAACTTTGTTGCCGTAAAATAGGCTAAAAAGATGAGCGTAATGAATGAACCAGGCATTTTATTTAAACATGGGTAATGCATAGTTGAACTTGTAGATCTAGATATGTTGTTAAGCTTTTCTCCATCATTAAATATATTGAATCACCTTCTGAGACCTCGAAGGTATTGTTCTGATAGGGATAAAACTCACTTGGAAAACACGTTTTTAAATTCATAATTACGGATGACACAATGTCTGATTTCTTGAAGGTATACATGTCAAAGTCAGTTCAAGGTATTTTGAATCATTCTTGCTTGCTTTAGGATACAAATAAATAAAGATGAAGCATCTACCACCTCTCACGTCTACGTAAAGTTTAGATGAAGTATCGGAGAGTAGTGCCAGATGTCCAATTTCACTTAGGACTAAATCACTAGCTTCATAATATCAATCATCCTCCGTTACTCTAGCAGATAAGATATTACTTCCAATCATATCGAACAAATTGGGCTGGATCATTGTCTGTTGAACGATAGATTTTTCCAACACCTTCAGCTTAGGATTCAAGGAATCTATCAATTTGTAATCCTTAGCAAGACGAATTTCTGGTTGCTGAGATATATATTCCTCACCTTTCAAAATATCTGTCAACTATATAATAGGGTGTCTGAGAAAAGTTAATAAATTAACTAACTCTTTGATATTACACAAATATAATAATAACAAAGTAAATGTTTATCACAAAGTTAGCCGTCATAGCCTTGTCCATATCCATATTCTCAATTAGCTTATTCAAACGTTTCGAGACTGTATTCTTGACATTGTTGAGAGAAAGTAACTGTTAGTTACTATACATAGATACCTTGGAATCGTCATACGATATATAACAAGAATATTTAACCAAGACTGTACTATCAACGTTTAAAAGCCTTCTATATCCCACAGCAAAATGACTATGAGGAGTAGGATTTAGATTTACATCTGATTTGTCACTGGCTCGATGTCACTAGAGACAGTGATTATATTTAAATGTAGATGCCATGACGCTTCATCTTTTAATCTATACATTAATAGTTAAGAACAAAGGAATGGAACATACTCCTATAGCGACCTTTATCAATATCGTGGTCTTCAATCAACACTAGAAATTTGAATTTATTCTTTCAGCAGAGTGCACACATCTCCTTTAACCTCTGAAACGTTATGTTTGTATTTACGTGATCATCATAGTTGTGTCTCAACTTCATACTGTTATTCTTGAAAATGATAATGTTAGCATGATATCTTAGCATCCTCTTGGGTACACGCGAATAAGTCTTAAATAGATAGACCAATTTATAGCTTTAATTCGACCCATACTGGAATTAGCTTGTATATCGAAAATATAAACAAAGTTAGGCATCGCCTTAGTTGGAGGAGAGATCTCTGAATTGTTAGAGTATGGAAAGTAGCCAAGCTCATCCACGAGCAATAGTGCTTAGGAAAAACGTTGATACGTGGGCCTATGCAAAGACATGAAGTAGACGTATATATCCTGGAATCATTAATCTATTAAGTTGTTTCAGCACCGTTGGTTTTTCAAAACTTGAAATTCACATATGATACATCGAATCGGATCTGGAAACAAAGACCCATGTCTATGAGGAAGAATGTTTCCTACATCATCATCGTTATCTTGCACAGGTTAAATATGTGTTTCACAAGCCATATGATGAATAATAAGGGTATATAATAATAATAATGATAATAATTTATATTTAAACCTTCTTATCAGACGTTATGAAGTTAGAAACTAAAGAGATAAGAGATATTGAATTTTTTTCCCGTAAACTTTTGCTAGAATTGCATATGCCTGGTAATCAATACTGTGGTCTTGACACCAAGTTGTTAAATGGTTTAAACGGAGCTATCCAGGTATTAACGTGATTGATCAAGCCTTTTTTTAATGTATTATTACCCTTTCAGGCTAAACAGCACTTAAGAAATACGACATCGCCTATTCCTAAGTTAAAGATCTTGTAGGGAAATATACGAATATAGCCAATCAAGTGCTTGTTGAGAAAGCCTTGAAAAGAGTAGTTGAACGATATTCAAAGTTGAGTGTGAAAGCAGCTGCTTTGGCTATGACTAGCTCGATTATAGGTAAAGTCAAGATCGGAGCTTGTTTAGTGAAAGGATGAGGTCGTCAGTGGAATACCATTAAACGAAAGACTTCTCAACATCATATGAAGAAAAATAGAAAGATCAAGAAGGGTATACTTTTACCTATCATTACTCTAATAGCAGACTTAGATGCTGCTGCAGTGGGGCTACAGGATTTCGAAAACTTTTAAGAGTGCAAAGGTGAAAACGAAGCGATTGACTGAATGTGAATGATATAATTGTAAACTTGAAGTGATTACTATGGGAAAGGCATGTATCGTCGTCCATACTCAAAACTGATTGATAAGCTACCTAAAAGAACCTTTACCGAAACCGATACATTCAAGTACATTAAATCTTTAAATAGTCATCATCTTAGAGCTGATTTCGATATATATATATACTTTACTTACCCTCCTCCATATATGAAAGGTTGTGCCATCAACAATCCTGATAGAGATTGTGGTAATAGTACACATTAAGTGGCGTATAAAAACACGAATGTCAGGCTGAATAATATGATAGTTTTGGTGATCTAAGACTTCCCCTTGAATTATAGAAATAGTTAATAGGAATACCCATAACCTATAATCACGATCGATACAAAGATTATGGCACTGTACTCAGTGGCCATATATATATAGTTTTTCTAAACGTGAATATACCTCAGTTTTATCTTCTGTGGTGCTGACTGACAGCTCACAGCTGACTTCTGACGGCTTTGAAAAGCTACCAGACCAAATTATGTATCCCTACGCCGAACCATATGATCTGCAAAAAACATGTCTTTAGCAGTTGTCACTTCTGACAGTTAAAATTTAGGTATATACCTAAATGTTGACTGTCAGAAGTCAGCTGTGAACTGTCAGTCAGCACCAAATAAGCTGTAACCTGGGTGTACTAGTGTCAGCCCCGAGCCTAGTAAACATGTCTATGAGGTCAACTTTGACGAGGTATAGTTAGAATCTGACAGATAACTATATTACCCATATCATATTGGGAGAAGATACCTATTAAAAATAATGAGTTTTTGGACTTATCAATCTAACTACAATTAAATTGTATACCGAACATTGATTAACGTAATCAAATAATCTACTATGGCGGGAAAGAGTATACCAGATCTTACAGACACTTACAAGCTGGAGGCTCGTGACTGATATCTAAGGAGATAAATAGACTAGAAGATAAAACATTGAATAATTGGCAATACAGTGCCCTTAAATGTAACATCACCTGTTCTGAGGATGTAGAATTTACCAAACCTAATACGTTCACCTCTCTCCTCAGGTTCTACACAATCGGGTTGGATGGTGTGGAGACACATGTCTCGATTAAAACCGTAAATATCCTACACGTAAACATGATCCTTGTAAACTTTATTCTTGCCTGTAGAGCTTAATCAATTGAGTAATGTTTCATACTTTGCATTAGTTCAGAATGGCAGTCCCTCTAGGATATAAGATTGTGGAAGCACCAATCAATATAATTTACCTTCTGGTAACGAAACGAGTAGTAAAATTTATATCTATGCGAATTGTCGATGACCGAGGAGATATTGTCAACTTTAGACACAGACTATATCATTAGGAATTCATCTGAAACGTTTAAGTGATGGTGCTTACTAGATAAAAAGGATTGCACTCTTCAGTTCATTACAGTGATACAAGATCAGTAGTAAACTGTTTTTACGTCGTTTGGGATATTCTCTAGTAAAATTATGGCTAAATATAAATATATATTATTGGAGACTCAGCCATCTTCGGCACGGCTCTAGACAACTTCCAGTATCAACGCCTATGATTCATACATCCCTGGACTATTAACTAACAGGAACAAGCTCAGAATATATATTCAACAAGAAGGATTATACACGTTAACTCATCGTTCTCTCCTACTTTTCAAAGGAATACTTCTACTGTATACAGGACATGTTGAAAGTACTTCAAAAATCACAAATAACGATATACTTAATCTCTTTTCAAGAATGGCCTACGAGATTAATGGTGTAGAGATTGATCAAACTAAATGTGTGGATATTTCTACTCAGGTCAAGAATTATTTATCCATACTGTATGTAGAGAAGTTATACTTTGTAAATGCTGGAAGGAGGTTAGAAGGAGGAGATATTCATTCCTCTTCGAGTATCTTTGTTGTATGCAACACTCTTATAATCATATTGGGTTTTTACCAAAGATTATTTTAGTAATCTCTTCAATATAAAATATGAGCTAGTACTTGTCCAATCAATTACATACAATAATGCCTTACAAAGACTAGCACCTCCTGTTATAGAACACTCCTTGGTGACGTAATTAACTAAGGCACTAGTTTCAGGTTGAGCTAGACTGCCGAAGACGGGTATATCGAGGTTTGAATCTCATTAGGGTGAAATGGGGTAGCTTTTCTTAAATGTTTTCCACTCTCCCTCCACGCAAATGTGGGTTAGATTCTTCTATATTCAACCTTCCCAATTCCTAACTTATTAGCGTAACTTTTACTTAAGCGTATAATCCGAAATGTTAGTAAGACGTGATGCTAAATAAATAAAAAAAGTTATAGAAGCATCTTCTAAGATCAAGTTAATTAACATTTCTTGGCTTGTTCCGCATATCAAGATTGATGATCTCAATAGACTATATTTTCTCAGTTTCATCAAGATCGGGAAAATCATTATCTTCAATTTTGTACTTGGGAAATGTGTGAATACTCTAATATACCTTGTTCTAAACAACACGATTGGACTGTGAAAATATCAATTCTTCTGGAAGTGCCTCGTTATGTAATCTTTGATCTAGTGACTAGTTGAAACAATACGACAGCTAATGATAGAAGTCTTTTAATTCATTATCATTTACGATCAGATACACTTTATTTGAATCTTCATTTACCTTTACGAAGATATGAACCTAGTTTTTGATCAAAATTCTTTCTTCAAATGTTACAAGGACTATGCTCATTTTCAAACCTCATACTACGGAACAAGTGTCCCTTTTCCATTACTTGATCCGACATGTTTAAAGTCTACTGACCAAATCAACTTATTCGACACAGCTCGATAGAAATATACTCTCAAGGACGGCATGATAACTTGTCAAGTCACGATGAAACAGAAGAAAATATGTATGCAAATACAAATTTCTGTCTAATCAAACACGAGCGCGTCAATCACTACAACCCCTCTAGCAATTATGGTACCAAGCTAGTTTCACAAATAGTTTCTGAAAACTTTTTTCCCCATTCAGTGAAAAAGGTTTATCGACGTGAAAGTCTTCATGTGGAATGATGGGATCTTCCACTTCAAGGAGGTTTCCATTATACATCAATTGGTTGAAAATAATATGCTGTATTAGACAGCTATAAGTTTCTAATAAAATTTGGGATCGTCATGGACTAGAGTGGTGTGATGGTGATGTGCTCTACACTGAACCTAGATCTATCATTAATAAATGATCTTGAACAAGAAATACTGTAGACAGCATGACCGAGATTCTCATTAAAGGGTTAGAAAAGTTAATTTGTCTTCGAAATGTAATTACAATAATGGAGATGACATCTTTAACGAATTGAAATATATTGGTTGTTCTTCAATAAGAACTCTTAAAACTAAACGTTAAGTAGGAAAGTGTTTCAATAATTCCGGTACGTTATACGCGTCTGCATCAAAAAATGTCAGATCTAATTATGAATGGTTCAAGCCTTTAAATTTGATCGGTGAAAACGTTTGCAACTTGATTGATATTGCTACATAAAATGATATGGGTACAATCCCTCTTCCACATCGTCTCTCTAATCAATGAATGTACACCTCACATCGATGTCATCCATTGATCGTGTTTCTGGGCCAGACTAGATGAAGTGGATTCTGGTGTTAACCTGACGAACCCTTACGTTCCAAGTGATAAGAAGATGTCTTTACGCCAAACGGTTGGAGTGAATATAGGTTTTCCATAGCCTCGAGCTAAGAAGATAATTGTTGAATGTTCGGAACCAATCGCTCAACCTAAACTTCTAGCTGCTGAAGAGACCAAGACAATTCCTAGAGATAATAAGCTGATACCCGTTGAGATCATCGTCTATTCTCCTAAACGCAAAGCGCTAAGAGTTCACCTGCTGAGAATAATAAACGAGTGCCATACCCTATTCTTGAACTTTGAAGAAGTACAACATATTGAGGATCCTGAACTCTTGACGTTTGACTGTGGTAACAAGTACTTTTCGATAATGACAAACTTAGAATGTTTAGCTTTACTCAACAAAGCTAATATACTATAAGTCTAACCTTATTAAAATCAACCATGGTATGATGAATGGTTATACTAATAACGGTGGTTATGCATCCTCTTCTCCTCAAGGCTATCTTATTGGTTTAATTGGGATGGGAGCAGTCATGAAATGACAAATGATTTCATCTCATGTTTAACCATCTTAAGTCTGAACATATAAAGTTTGTACATCTTAAGTATTATGGTCATCACAATTCTGATAATCTTATGTCAGATAGTCTCAAGCCTGGTCATCTAAAGTTTGACTATCTTCTGACTAACTACAGTCCATCCCTCTCAAGTATGATCTACACAAGTCTTGTGCAACATGTAGTATATTTACCCAGGTAATACAAGGAATCATTCAAGGTGAGTTTATGTCCTTGTTTATTCTACTATGGTGAAATTTGTAAGATATCAATCTAGTGGGAAAGGGGATGCATAGTTACTGTTCTAACTATCAAAGACTGATGGCCAGACTTGAGAGGGTTAGACTCATGATTATAAAACTTGTTATTACTAGACTTGAGATGAATAGACATATAATGGACATACTTGAGATAGTCAAACTAGAAATGTTTGGAATTTAGACGTCCAAACATAAGATAATCAGACTTATGTTGACCATACTTGAAATGTTCAAACTTGAGATAATCAAACGTGAGATAGTCTGACTTGATATTGTCAGACTTGCGATGACCAATTAAGACGTACTAACTTAAAATTTCAGATATAAGATGGGTAGACTTTTGATGACTATACTTATGATGGTCAGAAATGAGGTTGTCAGATTTAATAGAACCCTTCACGCTATAGTAAAGTTCGTAGACAGATTACACTAAAGGAATACTTCTAAAAATATTTTTTAAATAAATAAATGTCTTTAATAAAAAAGTTCTTCCATGCTATATATGACTGCATAGCTGAACCCTTCATGCAATAGAACGTACCTTGTCTGATTCCACCATGGAACGACTTGAAGTGATTTGTTGTTTTAAAGCTGATTTTAACAAACGAGAAACATTAGCTTGGAGTGTGCCCTCATTCATTTACCAAAAAAATTATTTATTGAAGCCCTACTTGGATGTGTATTTATAATGCAATTTAATAAGTTAAGTAGATGAAATAAGTTTTAAAATGAGTGAATACACTAAGGGAGAATCGTGAATATAATCTTTATTAGATTCATCATATGCATGGTGTGTTGTACCCAGCTCAGTATCTCAGGGTAGCGTGTTCAAATCACCCTTGATTACATATTTGTTCAATTTGTTTAAAATATATTTTTTATATATGGAATGCTTCATAAACGTGGTTCTCCACTAGGCTTATATCTTATAAGTTTCACGATGGTAAAATTAATGACGGTATGACTCTTACATTGAAGGTTTCCAGTCATTGATTGTTTTATCCATCACTATGGCCTTTGCTTCACTATTGTAAATTCAACCAAGGAATGACGAATAGTTACGGTCATTATTATTTAGAACTGTAATGATCCATTTTCTTTCCGACTAGATGAATATCTTATAGGTTTCACCTTGGCGAAAGCAATCGTGGTATGACTAATGTTCCCAATCATTAATAGTTAGAAATGTTTTGCCATCCTCTTCTCCATTGATGATGACATATGACGCTCATCTTGAAAGATTCAAGTATTTGATAATTGTATCGATGGCGATATTCTCTTCTCCACTAACTTGACATCTTATATGTCTCACCATGTGAAACAAATCATGTAATGGCTCTTACCTTGAATGATTCTAGTTATTGAACCATTATAATATATCCTCGTTCTCACTAGGTTGATATCTTATAAATTTAACAATGGTGTAATCAATCAAGCTGTGAATAATGGGGACATGTACAGTCATTAATACCTATAATTGTGATTTTGCATTTTCTTTTCCACAAAAATATTATCTTATATGCTTCACCATGATGAGAATAATCCAGAAATGATAGAATGTTCCAGTCATTAATAGTTAGAAATGTTCATATCTTACAAGATTAACCATCGATGGAATACGCCAAGGTTTTATCATTCTTTAAATTATCTATGATGATATTCTGAGTGGTTTCATAGCTTTAACTATTACCGTATCAACCAAGGTATGGCTAATATTCTAGTTACTGGTGGTTATACCTATAATGGTTAGTCCCTATGCACATTGCACAATTGGATAATATCCTATAAATATCACCATGGTGGAAAACACAAGAGAAGACTATCAACTGGAACGATTCTTTGTTTAACCTGGTTTAATATCTTATAGGTTTCATCATGATCAAATAAACAATGGTATGATTAAAGGTTACAGTCATTCGCAGTTTTAATTATGATGATGCGTCCTTCTTACATCTAAGCTATATTTTAAGTTTCTCCATATTAAAATCAAATGGGGAGTGAAATGATTGAATAGTCCTCGTTTACCCTGGATTAATATATTATAGATTACACCAGACTTGTGTGGGCTAGATTTGTGGTGAACATACTTGAGAGGGTCAGATTAAAGTTAGTCAGAATGAAGAAGATCAGAATTGAAATGAAAAGACTTGATATAGATAGACTTAAGATAGCTTGACTTAAGAAGACTAGACCTTTGAGGGTCAGATTTGAGATGGACAGTTGTGAGGGTAGACTTGAGATGGCCAGACTTGAGAAGGATGGATTCGTAATGGATAAACCTGATATTACCATAAATAAGATGGATTGACTTGAATTAGTCAGCTCCTCTATGCGCAGCTTTGTAAGAGTGTAAATGAAAGTTAATGAACCAATTAGACAAGCGTGACAACTATTATTTGGAAATAAGCCCCTTGTTTTTTTCTTTTTGAAACCCAAATACCAGTTCTGACATGACACGGGATTAAATCATCCAACGATAATACCAGACAAGTAGCGATGAAGCGTCAACTTTTTTTTGTGGATAAACCTAATAGTTAGCAGAAAATACTTTTCAAATTTATTTCTCAAAAAGAGGAGGATGTCATACCAATTAATCACTTGAAATAGAGAGGGTATTACTCGTTAAGGAGCGGAAATATAGTACTATGTGGATTCAAAAAAATACTTTGTAAGATTCTTTCTTGGTATGAGATAGGAGGAGAGTAAGGGATGACAAAATGAACAGGGTTGTGCTCAGAGTGTAGGAATTAATGAACATTAAAAAGACGATATTAAATAGGACCATGACTGGGCTTTGTTTCTCATAAAACCACATTTGTGGCGGGTTTTTTCTCGGAAGAAGAGGGGAAGGGGTCACAAGGGTGTACAATGGCAGACTCAAAGCCGACAGTTATTTATCAATATGAGTGGACAAGTTTTTGGGTCAGTCCCATAAGGAGCTAGCGAAGCACACATTATTTATGACATTTTGATATGTTTCTTGCTTTTATACTGATTTTTTGACATGCCTATTGTTTGAAGAGGTATACATATTTTTATAGAGTTTTTACAAGAATGTTTGTACATCTATGTGTTTCTTTCCATATCTTAGAACAATCAAAATGTATCTTTCTAAGGAAATGTATAAGTTATTATTATTTTTTTAAACGTTCATCTACGCGTGATTATTTATTCGTTTAAATAGCTTTTAACATGACTATACAATTGTCTAGCTTTCTCCTTTACACAAAGGAAATATTTTCATGTCTGAAACATGAATGTCGTACTGAGAAATATACATTCATATTTTACAATGGAAAAATGCTAAAAAAGTTTAGGCATGAAGAATTTTTTATTTATTTTAAAAGATTGCTTATATCAAAAGATCATTTTAATAGAGTTAAAAAATATATCTGTCTTCACAGCAACTTACAATAATTTATTATTTTACAAAATAAATCTCAAATCAGTCCATCTGACCATGCATGATCAAACAACAAGATGGTTACTATCGCAGGGTGAATTCCAAGGTGTTTTTCAAGAAATTATTTTGGGATAACTAGGGAGGGTGACTACCTGAAGGTAAACATGCACAATCTTTTTCTGTTTAAAAATGTACACCTAAGGGTGATATGTTCTCATGATTGTTAGCTTCTGAAACTCCGAGTTGACAACATTTTTTAAAGAATTTTGTTTTGTTCATGAGCAATGTTTTTTAATAGATTATTTTTAAAGTAGGAAGCTGTGTTATTTATTTTATATGTATATATATAGGGTGTTATCATGAGGATAAGTTGAACTTTGGGGGATAATGGAAAAGGACAATAGAAGCAAAATGAGATAAGGAATGGTGGCCCTGAAATGTTTCAGTCAACATTTATTGGCAAAAAAAGGCGAGGAAGCGGAATAGGAACACCATGTATAGTTTTTAATGAACACTTAATTTAGCACCAACGACGACCGTGTACATACCAGGATAAGCTGAACACATTTTACAAGAGATGTTTGAAATAACTTCCCTCGGCATCAATGCAGGCATGACCGCATCGCAGGTGGTTCTGTCTCGAAGATCCCTGATGACCCTCTGATGACATCACAGCCAGCAAGGATTCGTGCTAGGAGGTCTTCTTCATCAAGTAGTGGTGTCTTGAAGACAAGGCTTTTAAGATGATCCCACAGGGAAAAAAAATATCGGGGTGATATGGAACAGGACCTCCTCTTTAGAGCCATTTTTGAAGGTACATATCTTCAAAAACTTCACGAACCCCATCATCAAAGTGGGTTGGGGCCCCATCATGTTATACCCACATATGTTGATGAACAACAAGCGGGACATCCTCTAACAATTCAGGGAGTACATCTCTCAGAAACACCCTGTACACCGGTACAGTAAGGCAGCGTGGAAGAAGATATGGATGGCCCTATAAGCTGGTCCTTGATTATGCCTGCCCACATGTTCACTGCAAATCGTTGTTGATGGGCCTTCACAACTGTAAATGGGGCTTTCAATGACCCATGCGTGGCTATCGACTGTTCCTTATGACGTTTCGATTGAAGCAGACTTCATTGGAGAAAAGCAATTTAGTATGAAACAGATGATCCATCACACAACACTGCAGGAGTAATTGACAAAACACAATGCGTGGTGCAAAGTCTGCTGTGCTCAAGCCATGTAATTTCTGTGCATGGTACGGGTGCAGCAGCTGTTCATGCAGTACATTCCACACAGTACTGTGTGCCACATTGATTGCACGTGATACTGCCCGGGTACTTATTGTCAATTCTTCTGTAGCGCAATCAAGCACTGCTTCTTCAAACGAAGGTGTTTTTGAAACCCGTGTTCGCCCTCGGTCTTGGAATTGCGCTCTCAACTGCCCCGTTTCCCTTAAACGTTAGAAAATTCTGAGAAAGATTTTGCAATCTGGATGTCTCCTATGTGGATACGCGGCCCGATACAACCGTTCAGCTTCCCTGCTGTTCGCATTTGCTTGTCCATACACAAACACCTTATCAGTCAGTTTCTCAACTGCGTACATCAGATCAATGTTCGCTGGTCACCATATAAACACAGACTGCACAACGCAATATTCAGTTAATAGGCCCCTGCCTTTTTCCACGTCGCCTAACACTGCCAGTCATATGCAGGTTGTTCCCATTCAACTTTGTCACTTTTTCCACCTATAACTTTTGACTGAAACATTTCCGTGCCACCATTCCCTATCGCCTTTTGCATATATTGTCTTACTCCACTATCTCTCAAAGTTTAGCTTATTCTCACTAAAACACTATATATATGTATATAAATGCAGTAATCTAAATAAACAACACCACGCGTTAATATATATGTTTGGGCAGTGTTCTTAGATTACTGCATTTAACTAACAGGTTTGTTGTTATTTGTTTACTCTACCTATTCTTTTGCCTTTAGCTAATACCTAATGAAACAAGTAAAATCCACATATCCTGCTATCTAGCAGTCGCTTAGCTAACCCATTCCAAAACAATAAAACTCAGGCCAAGCAATTTTTATAAACTTTTTAAAGAAAATTAACAAATGATAACATAACCATGATAAAATAAATTATTAATAATGATTTTTTTTCGTTATCAAAGTTGTTTGATTTTTTTTGAATGATCGATGTAAGTTAAAGTTAAATTAATAAGTAATTCACCCACCTCGGTGGCGTAGTTGGCTAACGCGCTAGTCGTGTTGAGCTCGACCGCCGAGGACGGGGAGATCGAGGTTCGAATCTCGGTCGGGTGAACTAGGAGTGGTTTTCCTAAATGGTTTTCCACTCTCCCTCCACGCAAATGCGGGTTCACTTCCTCTAATTCAACCTTCCTAATTCCTAATCCATTAGCGTAATTAGTACTTAAGCGTATAAACCGAACGGGTAGTAAGACGCAGGGCTAAATAATAATAATAATATTAACAAGTAATTGTTGATAATGTTTTCAATTTGTTGCACTTAAAAAATATATATCTAATTTGAATTTGTTGAGGTTTATATTAAATATATATATTCGTTTATGTTTTAGAATATTTTTTTGAATTCATTCAAAGTAGAAGCATCTTAGTTTCATATATAATTTATTTCTCATGAATAACATGGCTTAGCTTCTATTTTAAATTCTAAAACTCCATGGTGCTCTATATTTTAAGATGGTATCATCAGAATTTGCCCATTAAATGTTAAGCAATTTTGATTCCAAATTCCTTAAAATATAATATTTTTTATTTAAATCCATTTCAAACCTTTTTTTATACGAAATGATTTCTATATGTGTTTTATATTCTATATAATGAAAATATATATATTTTTGACTATACAAAAATGTTTAGCACCACGTCTTATTACACGTTCGAGCTATACACTTATGTACTAATTACGCTAATGGTTCTAGGGATTAGATATATAGGATGTGTAGCTGAATTTTCGTGAGGGGTAAGTGGATAACAAATTTTGGAATCTGACCTAGATTTGAACCTCAATATCCCCGTCATCATCTCCTTTTAGAATACCCCTAAAAAACTAGAATATCTGGAATTATCTCGTACTTGTATTTCTCGCACATCAGATTAAAGCAATAAATTTAGTCCATGAATAATAATATATTTTTTTATTTTTTTATTTATTCATCCTCTATTAAACGGTACTCTCTCTTCAATAACCAAGGTGGAAGCAGTTAAAATGCTCAACTAATATGACAAAGATGCTAACTTTAATACCGACTTCCTCCATTTAAATATTGTTTATATTTTAGGAATGAAATGTTATGTGTTCCAATAAATTTTTTGAAGTTGATGAGATTTGTTTTCTACCAAACTACGTTAGATATTTCTCCTAATTATCTCGGTTTTCTCTGAAATACCTTAGGCTTAATGTCAATTGAGACAATATGGGTGATGGAGGCTGATAAGCTAGGCTAATGTCAAAATTTTTAATGCAAACTAATGAAGGATTATAAACTGTTTTCTGTCAATTTTCCCTTTTGTGCGAAAAAATCTGGGCTTTCTTTGAAATGCCTCAAGTCTGATAGTGCATGATAGTTTTCATCAAAATTTCCCTCATATTCTTATCTTCTTATAAGATATAAAGAGCTAAATTATTCTCTGGTTATCTAATGACGAAAAGTCCTGACAGGTGGAGTGGCAAGCATTTAAAGGATAGGTGACGAGGGGTGAATGTTCCAGAGAAGTCTGGTTGAAATGAGGGGGGGGGTAGGAGGAGGTGGTGTCAGGATGACGAGAGGTGACATCTGGTGGGTGTGGAGGTCATTAGGTGAGAGTATGCGTGAAAGGATGATTTACATAAGTCATGACTTCATTCCATCTAGCGGCATCGATTGGAAATGGTATCACCACATAATTATAAGGGTCATAAAGATAATCAATTAGACGTATTAACTTGGTGGCTTTACTGTCGGTATCGTTTGGTTTTGGTATGCCTATATCTTATATACTGACTTCATTGAGGTTTTTTAATATAATGTTTCTTAGTCAGCAAAAGGGTTAAAAAAAATTAAAACTAAATATGAATAGGAACTGTTCTCGTGTCCATCTAATATTCTCGTCCAAACAGTACAAGTACAGTATTTGTCACTAAAGTCTTAGATAGTCAATAAAAGTGACGATACTTCAGCACTTATACCGTAATCTTGGTGTCCATCAAGCAAAGAATTGAACAATTTCTCCAACATCTTTGCATATATGGATTGCGTTTGTACGTGTCCAGATAAAAAAAAGCTCATAAAATAATTAATTATGTTTAGTTACACTCTGCACAATCCCAAAAGCAATGCCTTCTGCCAATCCCCTCCCCCCCAAGACCCAGCCATCGGAACTTCAGCTTCAATTGGCCGATCTGCAGTTTTCTTACGGGAATATGTTTACTTAATATATTCAATTTTCAATTTATTTAAGTGTTGATATTTGATTTTTGAGGCCTTGATTATATATAACTTTTTATAATTCTGTCCCACACTACACTAGAGTAAAATTAAGGAGAGCTGGTTGAATCCCGTTTTACTTGCAACAATATAAAATTTACATTGACAGATGTTTTGGGAGAAACACCTAGTTACAGGTACCAACATTAATGATGTATGGTATTATATATTTTTGCATCTCGTCTTACTAACCAACTGGGATAATTATACTCAATGAAGATACTAGAGATGTCCACACGATATTTGTTTTAATACTTTTTTAGTAATGTGATTCTCTGAGATGTAATTAGCAGGAAAGAGGAGCTCAAAGTGAGTTGCAAGTTAAATTTATCTTAAACTAAAACGTAATAAATAACACACATTCAATGTAAGAACTTAAGCAATATTTATTATGAATAAAAATACTGTTTATCTTACTAAAAGGGGTGTATTCTCGAATAAAAATGTTGTATACTCAAATAAATACAGGGGATGGGGTTTTATATATACTGAAGGGAGTGCACGGTTTACTTTAAGGGGCATAAAATAACTAAAAATTGTGTACATTCCACTAAAATGGTTTATTTTTCTACTAAAAGGAGAATATTCTCTAATAAAAGTCGTGAATTATTGATTCAAAGAGATGCAAGGCTAAATATTGAAAAAAATTTACAATACTTGATTGACAACATACTTAAATAAGTAGGATGCATGCTCTAATAAAAGAATTACATTACTATAATTAAATACATGTTCACCTACAAATGGTTCCTGTTTAACTAAAAGGGGCACATGCTTGACTAAGAATGGGTGAAAGGTGATTTTATTTACGCTTCAATTTTGCATTTTTAATCAAATTGTTATACATTTTAATTAAATAATTTAATCAAATTGTTTTACAGTTCACTTAAATAATTTAATTTGTAGGACTATAACTCTGATTAAAAGAATTTCGTGTTTGCTATAATGGTGGTCCTCTACTACTCGTATCGAACCACTTTCTATATATTTGTTACAATATAATTAAAGAGAATCCTCTAAAACTAAATTCGCTTGGAACCTATAGTCAAATCCTTCAAAACTCTTCCTCGCTAGACGGTTTTAGGATCTTGACTCAGGAGTTTTATCAGCCCGTAACACCAAGAGAGAAGAGTTCTACAGACCCATAATACGACCTGAAAGAAGGACCATTATCATTCAACTGCTGATCCTCCTAGACGATGGCAGTGGATGAGATGATAACAGTGAGCCACCCTGCACGAGCCATTAAGACCACGAAACGATGGCCTGTTCACCGTGACAGGCCAGCTTTCACTTCCGCTTACCAAGGGTATCTTCTAGGATCAAAAAGATGGTATGTGATCGTAGGATCGACCTAGTTCGATTAAAATACATTAATTGTCATCGAGTCTAATTGGTTTAATGTTTTGATAGTTTATTGTTTCAGAGTAGATTAATTGTGGTGAGGAAAGTTCAGTGTGAAAAAATGTGTCAATTAATTATTGCTATACCATGGTTTTGGTTGGAAGAACAGCAGAAAAAGTAAAATAAGCATTTCTCTGCGGTCAACAGTGATAAAAATTTACTATTTTGTTTGTATTATTTTATAGATATTGATAATATCTATCAAAAGGGACAGTGCAGATAAAATGACTTGATTTAATAATATATTAAAATTGGTTTAGTAACTTCTAGTAACTTACTTCTAATGTTCTTCCTATCAAAACCATACTATAGTATTACAAACTCTGAAAAGCTGTATAGTTGTATCATGTTGGAGTTGGTATTATGTACTGTACGTTAGTCAAGATGGAGCCCCAATCTCAATCTCAGATAGGCTCTTTTATTTAAAACAATCCATTCATTGAGTAGTATTTGGACAAGATGAAAGTAATATTATAAGAAATGTAAGAAATATATCATTTGAATTGTACATGATATTTACTTTGAAAAGGTAGGCGCTTCCTTGACTCAATAGACTGATTATGGTAATATCTTAAGCAAGGCCGTAACCAGGGGGAAATTGGGGCCTTGGAGTTCAAACCCCCCCCCCCCCCAAGTCGAAAAAACTGTCTTATTTACAGTCCAAACAAAACAAGAAATTACGAGTATAGCTTGTTGCCACCATTCTAATGTTTAAGTAATTTTTTTTATATAGTCTGTGATTGTGTTCATTAGTCAGACAAGAAATCTGAGTAGACTATGACAAAATATCAACATAGGTAAAAGGGATTAGCCTAATGGTGAGTGTGTGGAGAGATGTAAAAGTAGGTAAGTCTTTGAGACTAGGAAACAACCAAACCTTTCAACTGAAAACTATTCGAATGATAGTTTCAGAGAACACGTCACAAACGAGTTGGCAAATAAATACGAATTAGAGGGCTTCATGGTGATAAGATGAATATAGGGTGTAGTTTTAGACTTGTGTTAGTGAATTTGGGCAAGGATGACTCAACTTTTTCTCCAAGCATACATTTATAAGTCTCCAACTTTATTAAGAAAATAAGAGATCATCTATGGAATATAAAGGTTGGATCAATGGTTATCAAGCCTTATTTAGGCGAGGAAGGTGGGAGATTAACCAAAATGGGGTTTTGAGAGACTTATACCCCTTTCCCCAGTCTTAAATAATTCTGGGGGCCTTCCCCTGACAAAATTTTAGCAATTGGATAATGTTATTAGAAAGGTCCTCGCTTGGAATTTCTCAAGAAATTATAATCCTCTAGAAACTATTTGACGTGGTCTTCCCTGAGATTATTTTTTTATATAAAATGTTTATGCTCCTAGAAGGTATTTAGAATGGTCTTCCCCTGATATGTTTTTTTTTAAAAATTAGACTTCTTTAGAAGCTTTGGTTTTTAATAGCTTAATATTTGAAAATAGAAGAAGGGAGTAAAATACATCTAAAGGAGGGAAAACCATTTTTACGGTTCAGTTAACCTCTACCCTTGCCCTTCCACTACCACTTATACCTTTTTCACAAATTTTGGGATTATTTAAAACCTGCTCAATGTAAATGTAGATTTTTGTTTGCCTGTGGCAGCCCTCGAAGTCTCTTGAAAATTTTTGGCCTGGTTACAGCCTTAAAATTCTAAGCTAAGTCAGAGCGAGAACAAACAAGTTAATCTTACTTAATTTTGGTGTAAACGAAAGGTACCTTCTATCAATGGTTTAGATACACATTTATTATATCTATTTTAAATTTTGTTAAATAAAAGAGTTATCAACTTCCGAAATCAGTCATCTTCAAAAGAATTAAAATGTTTTTTATTGGTGCGATCACCAGTTTAACATGAGCATTGATTTATTAAGACCATGCCAGTTTCAGAAAAAAGCCATTGTGAATTTTCAAACACCTCTAAAAATTACAGTGAGTTCCAATACCGTCATTTCTACGTATATAATCTTGCTATAAAATTAGCCACTTTCTTGTTAACAATAATTTAAACTATAGTTTCGACTAATGTTTGAATTTTCTAGTTTATATAAATTATCTATGAATAATTTTAAACTTTTTAGACGATATTATTATTAGTTTTTAACATTTCAATTCTAAATTTATTATTATAGTTATTTAATTTTTGTTTGTTTAATAGATTTTATAACAAAAGTGGTCGAGTGAGTCAGAGCTTATGGGAAAGTAAGCCAACATGAAATATGGAAAAAAAAAAACCCTATAAAATGATTTATTAAAAATCATTAGGATGCTGACTTTTGTACTATAAATTTCAATAGTAGTATATTTTTTACTATAATTGCATTTTAATAATATTTTATAATTACTATTTAACTTTCAATAGAAAATTAACATGAACTAATGATGTTAGTATTATTCTAAGCTATCTTTAATGTTTCAATGGTAAATAAAAACTATTGTAATTTGTCAATAGTATATCAAGATCTTTAAAGTTTATTATTAAATGAATTGTATTCGAATATTACTCTTGAGGTATCACAAGTAAACGAAGACTTATTGACATTGATGGTAGAAGGTCTTGTTTATTATTACCATCCTGCTCAAAAGTATTTACTATTGAAAACTCAATTGTGAAAAAAAAAATATATATTTCCAATCTAAAAATTAATTTATATCATTTAGAACTATTGCTAAAATTTCATTGACGTCGACCTCGGTGGTCTTGAGGTAAAGTGTTTACCTCAGGATCTGGTACCCATCGGTTCAAACCCAGTCGCTGTCGAATAATATTTCTTTAATGACAACAATCTGTAGCACAACTTCCTTCGAAGGGGAACAACGGCCGTCGGTCCCATATATGTTTTGGCATGTAAAAGAAACCTAGAAGGTATGTGAAAATACCTTTCCCAGCAAAATTATTGGTAGGCTCATTTGCTCTCGTTCATGTGCTGATATAATCAGTAGGTTCAGCAAATGCACGTAAAATAATTTTAAAAATAAGTAAAATAAAATGTTATTGGCATTTTATTCTTAGTATAGGCTGCGTGCGTTTAGGTATGTGTCACTGGTAAGGGAAATTTTAGATTGTTTCTAGTTTTTTTCTCACTAAGCGTAAGCGTATTGTCTGGTAATCTATGTTGGTATCACTGAGAATGTATGTCAGCTATTTTCGAGTTCATTAAACACCAGTTCGTCAAGTGATATCGTTCGAAAGTGGTGTGTGGTTACACTGGACTCCAGTATAAGGGAGTATAAATAAATTACCAGATATGAAATTGATGTTTTATGTTAATTTTAAACATTCACCTATTTTTTTTTATAAATGTACTGCAATGTTACAAAACCAATTTATAATTTTACTATTTACTTAAAATAAATGTCATATATGTTTAATCTAAAAAATTGTAAGTTTATCAACTTAATGCAAAAAAAAAAAAATTTTAAGTACTTGCGTTTTCATTTCACAGAACCATTGATAAATATTAAATAAATACACTTACCTCAAAATAATGAAAAGCTTACAGTAAAATATAAATAAAAACAAAAAACAAAATGAGGTTTAGCAGACCCGAGTCTACAGATCATGTATCAAAGAAATATGTATAGCTTACAGGTGGAGGGTAAAGATAATGTTATCTGGGAAATACCAAAAACACAAAACTTAATATGACTGATTCAAAATAGCAGATCCAATTATGTCAGAAACTTTGAAAATGAATAATTGCTTCTATAAATTGTAAACTCTTCCAGCATCATGTAACTTTAATGTGTTTTAACTTTTTAACAACCATTAATGTTGTGTCATGTTTCTTTATTTTTTTTACTAGCACCAATAGGCAAGAGTTCAATTTAAAACAGGTTCAGGTTATATCTCTTATTTGACATTATTTATAAAAAATCAATCTATTTTTAACCAATAAAGGATTACTTTTTAAACATAATTTAGGATTTGGTTGCTTTTCCCTTGGTTGATTTCATATATATATATATATATATATATATATATATATATATATATATATATATATACCTACCTTACTAAAAGTAAGAAAATTATTTATAGATTCCCGTGTGATAAATGGGTACACCAGCTATCTATTGATATTATTCAACATTTATGGTAATTATGTAAATTAAACATTGAATTTATATTAAAGAATTTAAAACATCTATAAAATAGCTTTTTAAAATGATACCACAAATGTAAACGACACTTTTGATCAAATATTCTGTGTTTTTAGAGGTGTTTTTACTAGATATATTACTGCAAAGTGGTTACTAAGGTTAGGAAGTATAATATAAAATATATTATATAAATCGGGGAAAACACCCAAATAAATTGTATCCAATAGTTCCAATATCAAAGTAGTTTTACTACTTTCTGACTTTGTTTTCCAAATTATCTTACTACCAGGCTATAAGAACTTAATTACACTAGTGGGGTATGGATTAGTAAATGTACGTCCATTTGCGTGAAAACAGAGAGAGAAATAGATTGAGTAAAACTAACCTCAACTCACCTAACTAAGGTTTGAACTCCAACCCCTGACCTCACCAGTAAATAAGACTAGATAAGTCTGAAATTTAGTCTGCGTGCCCACCGGTGTGGGCTCTTAATTTGTTGAACTGATGTTATCCAAACTAGTGAAAAGTTTACTCCCCTCTTAACAAATAATGAATTGATATTTAAATAAATAATCGTATATTTTTTTGAAACAATTTTTTAAAATATAGGTCTCATTATGGATAAATTCTTATGGAATTAAGGTTAATTTATTTATCTAGATATTTGAATACCATTAAATTATTCATTTTTAACTAGTAATTCAATCTCTATTATTAATATAATTAATATATACATAATACTTCAAATATAGCTAATAATTTATATTATTAATATTGTATATGGCAATATTTATAAATCTCATTGGCAATATCCACCAGATGACTCTTTTCGGTTAAATTTATTTTTCCAAAGCTGCCCTTGTTTGCTTTCAAAAGGTACTAAGACGACTTTATCCACGTGCTTAGCCCAATAATCGCGCACGCGTAGTTTTAGTCTTTGATCCGGTTGGTAACTCTGACTAGTGGAGTCGGGTCAATAGTCATCCTTCGTAGCAATTCTCAAGGGGAAGTCATTCTCTGCAGTTCATCACTTTTAATATGATAAATAATCTTTCAACCTGTGTAAAACAAAAATAAATTACTATGACAGAAAGGCAATTTTTTTTATGTAATATGTTTATTTAAATACGTGATAACAATAGTGGTTTTCTGATTTTGCATTAGAAGATCGTGAAATAAGATTAAATAAAATCGTTTTACCACATTTAAGATATTATAAAATATATGAAAACGACACATATCTTAAAAATACTCTTTTTTGTACTCCACGTCATACTACCCCTTCGGGATATACTCTAAAAATTATTTAATTTGTAACAATTTTTCTATTGAGTATCAATTAAGAAAATATATTTCAATGTAATATCTACTGAGGTCTTAAGCATATATCATACGGGGAACTATCCAGGGGGTAACCGGTGCTTTTCATGGGTTACTAGGCTCTGGGATTTAAACCGTTTTGAAGTGTTCATTTCCGGTATACTCCTCCTCAGTGTTAGATGTATTGATCGGGTCTAACTTATAAAGCTTCAGTGGCCAAATGTTAAAAGGCATCATTCTCATAGCCTAGTGAATACGGAGAGATCCGGGTTCGAATTCAGATCGGGTCTGCTGAAGATTTTTTTTTTTTCTAAATGATTTCCTATTCTCCTTTCGCGCAAATATAGGTAGATTACCCATAAAATTCTTCCTTACCCATCCCTACTCTATTAGAATAATTATCATGTATAGAAGAGAATAGCCTTAACAGGTAGACAAATGCGGCGATAAATTAAAAGAGTAAAAAACTGCGCCAGAAAGTAGTAAGATGAAAGCGTTCTTCCCCATGGCAGTAGAACCAAATAAGGGGACCATAGGAGATTATCCACCTCTTGCAAAAAAGGTTTCCCCCTTAGAAAAGATCCCTCCTCCTCTAGATTAATTTTATTCCCATCTGATATTCTCGAATATGAAGTTAAAATATGGCATTGCTTTCAATTCCAAATAATTTCTAGAGGTTTCCAATTTCCAAAAGTTTTCTCTAAGTGTACCATTCTAAAATCTATTAGGGGGATCAAAATTTCAAATAATTTTAAGGTAATAACATTTAAAATAGTTTCTCAAGGATTTTTTTTTTTCAAAATTTGCATTTTCAATGAGGAGTGTTTTAAAAGTTTTCTAGGATCATCCATATTTAAAAATATTTATGGGGAGAGTTACTACAAATATCTCCTATAGAAGTATAATTTAAATAAATATTCCAAGCAAGAATCACTCTAGCTTCTAGATGTATAAAATTTAAATAACTTATAAAGGAGATTAATTAAAAAAATCCAGACGAGGATCCCTCCAAATAGGCTACTATATCTTCTAAGTGCATCCGATTATCAACATTTAATAGGTAATGGTTGCCGGAGAGCCCCTTTACTTGGGGAGGCTTAGTTCCTCAAAAACCCTTCTTTTTATTATACCCCCCCCCCCCATATCCCTTAATCAAAAAATCAATAATGTTACGCTGCCACTTGTTCTACCTCAGCTTGAATTAATAGCATCTAAATTTATCACACTGTTTAAGCATTCTCATGATAAAGTGTTTACCTTCGGTATTCTGGTAAAGAAATACAAATATAGATCAATTTATCGTATTTCCCTCCCAAAAAACTAGTAGGCTCATTTGATCAGCCGGTTACTACTCATTAAAGTCATTGACCCTCCGAGACTAGTTTATTGCAGATAAATAAGTTAATTTGGTGATTCTATGGTTGGGCGCAGAGAAAAACAAAGCAAAGGCGTTTTTGATTTATTTACGCCCCAAAACCATTAATTCAATATATTCAAATGGGGTTGCCGCACACCGGTTAGTCAAAATCAAAAGCGCTTTAAAGCCAATTTTTTGGCATCATTCAAAAAGCAAAATCACCAAAAAGCATAACAAAGCGCAAGTAGTCTTACCTGAACCCAATGGTACGAGAGAAAACATTTCCATCCAAGCATTTTCCAACTATCCAAACAATCTCAGTCACAGTGCGTGCAACCCAGTTTTTCAATCGTAAGACATTGTACCGCTATTGGAACACTGCTGTCTCCACTCCCTCCAATTCTTTGTTTTGCTGTGCTTTTTCGGTCTTCAACAGAAGATTTTTTGTGAAAAGGTTTAAGCCAATATAAAACAATTTAAAGCAAAAATGTTTTACTTTAACCCTTTTGCTGCGTAATTAATTTTTACTTCTTACCTTCAGAAATGTAAATTATAGGTCAAAAATTTGAAATCTAAAAATTTGCATGATGATCATGATTATGATTAAATAATGTGATTTTCAACTAGTAATGCATTTTAAATATGAAATTTAGCACCACATTGTCTATAAATCGCATAATAATATATATTTTATATCGATAAAATTGTATATGTCACATATTATTTATGTCACATTTTACCCAGATGCAATGTTATTCTGCTATCAGAACCATTCTTTATTTTACTTTCAACCCACAGTAGTGTCAAACTAATTGCTAAATAAGGATTTGACTGACCTAATATTGGCCTAATATGGTCCAAATGTAATAAAAAGAAAATTTTTGAAAATTAGTTTACATCAACACAACTTGAACAATTTTGTGCTACATTGGTACTATTCTCAGTGTAGTGTAGTCTATAGAATCATATATATTTGTCTTAGGCATGATTTCAAAATAGGAAATAGGTCAAGAACAAAAATAAAACAGCAATCCATTAATCCCTCAACAAAGTTTTCCGCCACATAAATATTGCACGTGTGCTACAAGTAATTAAATGCGGAAGTAAACAAGCGGTACTACTGTTATGATTTAGCAGCTGGTAACTGACCGTTCTCGAAATTAAAAACCAGATGTCAGAGACACACGTGCATGCTAGTATGAAAAATTCAGCGTTCTAACACTCTTGTGACTATTTCCAACTGTTGCAGCAAGGGTAGATAAAGTTTACATGTCGTGGGGTAAAGTCGATTTCCACAGTCAATGGGTATAACTCTGAGATCGGATATATCCGATTAACGCAGCAAAAGGGTTAAGGAAAAATATTAGTTAAATTCATTTTAATTGTAGTAGGGAGAAGTAAGAATGATTATTATAAGGAAATACTTGGTAGAATGACAATTGGTTGATTAATTACACTTCTGAGTCAATTAACATACAAGTTATGAAAAAGAAAAAAGGGGCGGTTTAATAAAAGGAAAATTGTTAAAACATAAAAAGTTATATGCTAGGTCAATTACCAATATGAATTGATGGAAGAGATAAATAATTAATTATTCAAGGATAAAAATTGATATGACAGGAATTTAATCACATATAAATACATAAATTATTCACCTAAGTGTCAACTAGAAATTGTAAACGGGAAAAATACTTAAAATATTACTTGAATGATGTATTAAAGAGACGTTCCTTAACTGTTATTTAATTCCACTCCTTAGATACTTGTACCGCCTCTAGGCTGGTTGGTCGACGACATGTTTTGGCGTTCGTTACGCCATCCTCAGGTCTGAGACAAAACTAATGCGGAATATTTAGTATTGAGTTGTAAAATTGATATCAAAAAGAATAAAAGGTTCAACTAAAATTGAGAGAAGTAATGACCTTAACCAAAGAAACTGATATAGGAAAATCATTAGTAGAGTTTAATGGTGGAACGAGAAATTTACTAGTTTACTGTTAATTATACACCAAATCAAACTATCAAGCTTACCCTCATGGTGGGGTTAAGTTGTTGTTCCCGTTGTTAGAACAATGCAATGAATTTTTGTCCAATACAATACTGGCCAAAGGCTCATCCTAAGCCCCGTAATGCCTTTATATTAAGTTTAATTTTTTACCTCTCCCTCCATCCGATGTAACACCAAGTAGATATAATTTATCCTGGACTCCCTTACCCCCCATAAAACAACACATATATGTTTTAGCCTGACCAATCTCCCCCTTCAATCAGCCTATAACCCACCACTAATAAATACCAAGAAGTAATTTAACCTGAACCCGCCCCCATCCAACCTGTATTACTTAGCTCTTTATAATAATTATGAATTTCATTATTTCATAGGGAAGCCTTGGTGACACTTAGTGGGACTCATGTTTAATAACACCCAGAATTAATTTTAAATCCTGGATATAAATTATTTCAAAACACGAAAATGTTTTTGACACTATAATTTAAGTGTATGATCTGTGTTACGTAACACTGTGATGTATACACTCTCTCCCCATCAAACACCAAGTAAACATTAGTGCTCGTCCCTATCCCCTTAAAACAGTTTTAGGAACCGCATCGGTGGCCTCATGGTCTAAGGCGCTACTCTTGCAGTAGACTAGACTGCCGATAGCAGAGAGATTGAAGTCAGAATCTTTGTCAGGTGTATTGTGGGTGGTTTTTCAAAATGGTTTCCACTCTATCTCCCTGAAAATGTGAGTAAACGTCCTCTAAATATAGCCTTCCTTATCCATAAAATCTCTAGCGTAATTAGTACATAAACGTATAACCCGAACGGGTGATAAATGTTGGTGATAAAAAAAATACGTTTAGTGATTTATAAATAGCACTCGAGGTCGTGGACTAGATTGATGTATCTCAGAAAGTTTCAACTTAATTATATAAAAAGAGATAATACAATAAAACGCTCTAAAAGTAACATGTATAAAAAAATACCTGTCACATATCACCACCCGTGCTACCAATAAAGGGGTGAAATTAATTTTTCCTTAAAAAGCAAGAACGCAATATTAAATAATCCCTGGATATTAGTTTTTAACAAAGTAGTTACAGCCATTTGAAAAAAAAATCAATTTTCAGAAAATCAGTCATCAGTTAAACTAGCGTAAATTAAAAAAAAAAAATCACGTTTTTGCTCGAGGTATGAACATAGTGACATCAAGGTAACTTATATACATGTAAAGTTTGAACCAAATCCATTATGCATTTTCGGATATAGCTCTAGGTTCAGAGAGTTATTCATGCAAAGGACTACTTTTCACTATAGCATTTACGAAAATATAAATATACTAGGTATGCAAGACTTGAGTTGAATTATCCAGTATGAATAAAGCATTTAGTTGGTCTGTATATGGAAATGAGACACAACACGCTCCATTTATTTTATTAAGTTTATATCATCATGAATTAAGGCTCAATTTAAGTGGTAAATCAGAGAAAGGTAGCCTGGAAGAATTCCACCCTTATATTTATAGAGAGGAAAAATTCACTGATAACACAACTGTAAAACCATTTTTATACTGGGTGGGATTCAAATTTTGACCTCAGCTTCACAGAAAATCCAGTCAATTGAGAAGTTGACAACTTAGACCGAGCTATCATAGATGTGTGTCTTAAAGCTAAAAGTAATATTCATACTTTCTTCCAGTAAGCCTACATAATCATCGGCATTGGAATCATGGCCTTACAGTTCTCCAAGAATAATGGTAGTTACTTCTTTAATCTAGTCTAAATCGTCAAGGCCTCTTGCTCATATGCTTAGCTATAAAGTCTAATAGAAGTGTCATGCATCTTGTTTTATTTCTTTTCCTGAATACAAAGAGAAACCTTGTTTGGTAAACGTGCAATTACCTAGTCTACTAGGTCACTAGTCTCTGCAACATTTACGGCTTAAGATCGGTAAAATAGAAGTGCATAAGATGGTCTGATAGGAATGATCAGGTATTACAAGCATTAAGATCCCGTCTCATATAGCACCCACTCATGAGAAACAAATTCATCATGGTAACTTTGTGTTCTAGGATGGGAGTGATTATGGAGAGGGCTAAAATTTTAACGGCAGTGGTACTATCGTGATTGGCTTGGTTTATAAAAGAAACATCTTCAATTATTCAAACAAATAAATTAATTATATTAAAATGTATTTATTCTCAAAATTATTAAGACCTTAGCGGTGACTGGTGGTCTAGGTAAGGTGTCGGACTTCTGTGCTGAGGGTTCGGGGTTCAATCCTCGTCCGGCACAGATTTATTGATTGCCAAACCTTCTTCACCTCTGACAAGACGTGTATATCACACTTGTGAATGTGAGGAATGCCAGCCTCCACGTGGTTCGGATCCACGTTAAACTGTAGGTCCTCCATTCATCTCACAATCACCCTACCATTGCACATTAGCGTATGTATACCCGAAGGTAGTAAGACGCGGTGTATATAATTAAGACTTGTTTCATTATGATATAGTATTTCATCCCATGTTAACTTATATTGTTTGTATCAGTTATTTTTTTTTTTTGTTTTAAATTCAAATATTAAAAAGAAATCTATAGAATTTAACTTCATTGGTATTTTAGTATACAATCCGTTTATTAGAGTCCTTTGAGAGCCTAATTAAACGTACATATTATTTTGTGATAAGTCATCTTACTTACAGTTGAAACGCTTTATTATGGCACCCTTGGGACCTTATAAGTACCGGATCGCAGAATTCAGCTTCTAAAAACCCTTTAAATTTCCCCTTATGCCCGGCCCTAGACTTTTCACATTACTCTACATACTTATTGCTATGCCACACAAGGTAGAATAAGCCTTACAACAGGAAAGAATACACCACCTTTCACAACTCTTGGTCACTTGTAAGACGTAATAAAGGGCTAAAATACAGCCAGATCATAAGCCAGAAAAAGACTGTATAACCAAAACACTTGGCCTCAGCTGTCTACAACTTTGGCGCCTTTTGTACTGCTTATAGTGCCACCCTGGTGGTTGCCCCTCAAACTAATGACGGTAGATTCAAAACGTGCTGGACCACGGGAGTTGAATTTTTAGACATTTTCTGGCTATTTATTACTCGTATACATATAAATTTTATTATACTTTCATAGTAGACTAAGGACTTTAATTCTATTAAGTATCGTAGACTATATCTCCTCTCTGTATTTTAGTTTATGAAGGGGTCATATTGAGGCCGTCGCTGACCGCAGCTGCTTCTGAGGGAACGGGATTGAGTTTAAGTTCATCTGTGTGAGCATCAAACATGGATTGAAAGCTTACATAAAGACAACTACCTGTATGAGAGAAATACTCTCTCCCTTATTCTAAATATTAAATTTTATTTTCTTCGAACTGTAAGGGCCTGGCTGGAATATTTAGTTTAGCTATGTATAATTAAGATATATTTTCCTATTTCCAATATTTTGAAATCTCCTGATGTAAATGAAACCAAATAAAAGAGGTTTTAATTGTAATTTTAATATTATTAAATTATAACATACAAATCCTTAATAAATAATAATAACTACGAGTATAAATACATTACCGTTATTTGAACTGAGAATTTTAGATACGGTTTGGTAATGCTGAAAAATGTGTTCTATTTATTAGACAACTACAGCAGCTCGAATTGTTACAAAACGTGGGAACGCTCATCAGATAAGAAGCTTAATGACTAGTGGAATAGGTTTTTATTTAATTTGAAAAAAAAAAAACACTCTTCCATTTTATGAAAAGATCGTGCTAGTAAGCTAGTAGTTGAGTAACACATTAGTGTCTATGTAATCTAAAAAACTATTTGTATTCATATAAGTTTTATTCTGTTTGATTTTTGCTACTTTAAGATTAAATTTAATTTAAAACTTTTTTTTTAATGTTGTTCAGCAGTAAAAAAAGTTAATGAAAGATCTAGCATCTACAATAGATAACCAATTGATAAAAAAAAATACTTGACATGTTGGTCGATACTAACTTTAAGTTAGAAGTCGCCAAGTTGGTCACCATTGATATACACTGTAGAATTAATAATTATTAGTTATTGACATACATTACTCTTTAATTAGTAGTCACTAAGTTGCTAGGCATTGATATAGGGCCTACTCTACCCTATAAAAAGTAGTAATTAATTTGTGGACATTGATATATTCTAATTTATAAGTAGTAGTAATCAAGCGTATGTCCATGTATATACATTAACATAATCTATCATTAGTAGTAATTTAACCAATGATATACTCTACTCAACAATTAGTAGTAATTAAGCTGGCTAAGGTGTATGCATTGATATAAACTATTCTAGACTTATTAATTGATAAGTTGTTAAGCATTGATATACATTATTCCAGAATTAGTAGTCACAAATTTGGTAGGCCCTGATATACACTACCTTGGAAGTTGTAGTCGCTAAGTTCTAGGTAATTGTATAAGCTACTCTAGTTTGATTATAATCTGTTCATTTGCTATTCAATAATGTTTACTACTCTAGTTCAATAAGTGGCTGTTAATCTGGTAGCCATTGCTAATCACTACAATAGTTAATTTTGTAGCCATTATTTGAGTAAACCTGCTTATCCCTTTAAGAGCGAAATAGTGAACAAGAATTATCTTGTTTATAATAAGCAATGGTTCAGTAATCAGTACAAAATTATTTTCTTTTTATGTTTTCGATAAACCCTAAGATTAAGGGCAAAAGGGGGAAGCTGGGATGTTGATGATAGGAATCGTGAGATAAGGATGAATGAAGAATTTCAAAAGAAAATTATAATATTGATCTTTTTATTCGGTTAAGAAAAAGATATAATTCTATAACGATAACATACTTTAGGTAATTGTTAGAAAATGGAATTTCACGCTTGTTTAAATATATATGTTTTATACGTTATGTGGTCTTCTAACCTTCTTCCAGTTGAGTTTTGGTGACATACTTTGAAATTAACTCTACTCAAACCGTTTTATTAAAATATTAAGTATTTTATGGCCTCTAGCGGAATTAAAACAATCATAAATATTTATATTCTAGCCGTGTGTAGAGACAGTATAGTTTATTTTACTAAAGTATATTTCCTAAACAAGCTGTCTTCCATCCTCCTTCCAGGTGAACGTTTATGAAATTCTTTAATGAGTATATTTCTGGTAGCCTTTATTGGCATTATAAAATAATAATGTATATTAACTATAATCCAGAACTGTGTCGAAACAAGAAAATTTCATATCTAAAAATGAAAAATATAACATTCAATAACACGCATCGGTGGACACGACACGCCACACGTGATCTAAGACATCCAGAACGTAGAACGTTTGATCTGGTTTGCCAATAGCGGAGAACTTGGGATTCAAACCCCAGCTAGTTTCACTTGAGGTATGTTTTTCTCAATGGTTTCTCAATTTACCTCCACACAAATGCGGATATATTTCTTTTAAAGCCCTAACTTACTGCACTAATGACCTTATAGTGTCGACACACCAAAAAAACCTCTTCTAGATTATTCATCCCTACAACATAGTTTAATTAAATGGGGTTATCCAAGATGTGTAGTAAGACGCAATTAAAACCCAAACCTAAAACATTCAGGTATAAAAATATGGGTAGATTTGACGAATAGTAACATTATCTACCTTTCATGGTTTGGAAAAGATGTAAAATGACTAAAATCTAGATGGCTACATTTGACATTTCTGATAGCTGTGACTGCGCAAGTCCCGTACATAGAGATTGGCAAGACTTCTCCACCCCCATTTTGTGCCACCCCTCCAAGGGCTGATGTGCAGGGGCGAATGCAAGCAAGCAACCCTCCTAGCTGGCAGTAACGGAGTTCTGCCTTTCCAAGCTAGAAGCGCGGTGAAAAATGGGACCTAGTGCAAGTTAGTCCTGGTCAAGAGGGTGTTAACCGGTCCACTGTGGGCTGTCCATCTTTGTGTAGATTTTTTGTATCGCAATGTCTATTAGGATTTTAAAAATAGACATACGCTTGAAACACTCGCCCCGGCTGAAAACTATCCCGTCCTTTGAGTATGGACTAAAATATAGACTGCGTTTCGTGAAAATGATCAGTTTGTTTCTTTAGAATCGTGGCGTATGGGCTAATTATTTATGAATCAATATAGGCCTACATGTTTTATAGAGGGTAGTTTTTATACAGTTAATTGCAAGCCTATGTGTTCTAAACAATAAATAATCTAGTTTAAAAAAGTGTTTGAGTGGTATTTTTAAATAAATTATAAAATATTTGTTTGAATTGGATATCACATGTCTAAGAAACCTTTTTATTTCACTAGAATCAAAAGTGTGTTAAGTTAATGTAGAAATGTTAGTAAACTTAGGTCTAATAGATTAATTCTTGTCTTCATAATGATGTCTAATATTTACTGTTGATGCTTATAGCTGGATGTAATTGAACTAAATCGATATATTTGTCTTCAATGAAAAAATATTCTAAAAACTCGAAACATGGAACTTTGCATCAAAATATGCTGTTAAACAATAACAATTTACAACTTAGTTCCAAAATTTAAAGAGTGAAACTTTTGTGCTTCTTTACAAATGTTTTAAAAAGTGATTAAAACTTCTTACCTCTTTTTTTGTCAAAATTAATAATTTTGAAGTATGCTGCTTTGGCCGAAAAAAAATTGAAACATTTAAACAAAATAGCATCACTTTACACTCTAATACAACTTCAATGAGAAAATGGTGGTTCCAAAACAATTTTAGTTCATATTTCAAAGGGTGAGTAGTAGTTTCTACCGTAATCAATTTCATTTGCATGTGTGAGTCAATTTAATAGTTAACTAAAAAACATAAACTAATCAATGGTTTGATTTTTGAGAACTTGAATTTATCGTAGCTAAAGTGTTAAACAATAAATAAATAGTCAACTTTTATAACCACTCCTACCCATCTAAAAAAAACATGTTCCTAACGCTTGTTAGAATCCATCAGAGCGAAAGTTTTGTCTAGAAATCGATGCAGCGACCATGGCTGTGCTGCAGATTGGGAGCAAAGATAAATAGTACATGCGATTGGGAATTCTACTCCGACATGACCAAACGAAATTATAGAACTGTTCTCACCTTAACATACTATTCGCATTATAATTGATAAAAGTGTTTATGTATATGTATTAGGAAATTTTTATTAAGGTGAATCTAAAAAATGTATTTCTTAAGATGAGGTGTTCATTTAGATTCAATCGTGCAAGTCCGTGTACCTAATCTCTTTGTGATTTTGATTAACATATCCGAACATCTAATAAGGAAAACTTAATTTATTTGATCTATTTCTAATATTAAGCCTCAATGGTTTTACGCTAAAAAGAGGTTTTAATTTCAGGACACAAAAAGGCATGTATTATATTTTGTCTAAAATATAATTTCAAGTTATCTTAAATAAATTGCAATTTTTCTATTAACTTGATAAATAATTTTGGTCAAAAGCTTATGTCTTTAAGCTGATATAAATGGTATTGTAGTATATTCTCTACATCAAGTTATATTGCATCAGGGCCTATAGGTAAGAATCAATATAATATTACAAATAAGACTAGAGTGAGATCAATATATTGACATCATGGTAACCTATCACTTAATAAAATAATTGTGTTTAATATAAAAATAGAAATATATTATTTATTTATATACATTACAAACATATTTATATAAATGTTAATACATTAGTTATATATCCTATGTATGATAAATTTGAATATATATTATATCTAGGGCTTACTCTATGTATAGGCCAATTTATAAATATAATACATTTTTATATGCATATTATATATATAGTATGTTTTTATACTGTATGTGTATGCCTATGTATATACATATACTATATATACTGTATATAAACTACATATATTTATTTATATATATATACACATGATAAATGTGAATAAACCAGCTATAATATAGGCCTACTATTACCTAAATCTGTTAGTATTGCATAAAGTATTTTTTGAGCATTAGATTCAATAACTTTTACTGCCTACTTTACGTAATTTTTAATAGCAAATGGTAAATATAATACATTATAAAGTGATACCAAGTTTTTTATCATCCTATTAATATAATACCCACTTCAGTGGCAGCATGGTTTAAGGCGATACTCTCACAAAAAACTATATTGCCAATTAGAGGGAGATCGTGGCTTTATCCCGGTCGGGAGTACCGAAGGAGGCTTTCCTTAAATTGTCTCCCCACCAAACCTCCACGCAAATGCGGATACCCTTTCTCTAAATTGAACCTTCCTCACCTCAAACCGACTAACTTATCTTATAATTGAATATGTAGCAAGACGCGGTAATAAAAATATAGTAATAATATTATTTGATGACGTACAGTAACTTTACAGCAGTTATTTTTATTTTAAGAAAATATTTGCTTATAACTTTTCATTTAAATACTAGTTTATACATATTACATTTTGATTAACACCTTACAACCACATTTAATAGCAACCTAAATAAGGTTTTCATAACATTAACTTAATATACTTTGGTAATCATTAATAACTACCGTTAATAGTGATTACAAGGTGACTTGGTGGTCTAGGCGTAAGATGTCAGACTTCTGTGCCGTGGTCCGGGGTTCTATCCTTGGTCCCGGCAAAGATTTATCTGATTTCTAAACCTTTCCTATACCTCTGAAAATACGTGTATTAATCACAACTTATGAATGTGAAGAATTCCAGGCCTCCACCGTGGTTCGGATTCCACGTTAAACTGTAGGTCCTCCATTTCATCTCACACTCACCCTACTATTACACATTAGCGTAAGTTCGGTAACCCGAACGGTTAGTAAGACGCGGCTAGGCCGTAGCCAGCCAATAATTTCAGGGGGTTTTGGTGACCCATCCCCCAATTGACGGAGGCTAGACATTTTTTTAATAATAAACACCTCTGGAAGCTCTCTGAAGTGCTTTTTATGGTAACACAGCCCCCTAATTTGTACTTGTACCTTAATTTTAATATTGTTTGAACCATAAGTAAAGCCATATAATTCTGTTCATAAAATTTCGGGGGGGGGGGGGGTTTGAACCCCGAAACCTCCCCCCTGACTACGGCCTTGAGACGCGGTAATAATAATAATAAAAATGATTACTAACACTTGATACATCCCAAATACCATTTTAATAATCAAGTTACGTAAACTACATTCTATTATTATTTATAATAATCCTATTTACATATTTAGAAAACTATATACATATATTTGTATGTATACAGATATATTTATAAATGTATCTCTCTCTTCTTTTTTACACACACACACACATATATATATATATATATATAAAGTGGGAGAGATAAGCCTATATATATATATATAATATATATATATATATAGGCTTTTCTCTCTCTTTCTCTGTCTATATATATATGTATCTATAATTATATATATATATATATATATAGTGGTTTAGTTGTTATTATTTGCAAGTTTGGGTTTCAACATTACTTATGTAAATAAATAGATGATTCGAGCTCAAAATTATGAGAGATATCGGAATTTCACTCTTTATGAATATATGTTTTTCAAATGTCAATATCTCAATTCATAAAATTATATATATTTTGACATAGCAAAGTTCGCTAGATGAAATGTACACGTTATTTTGAAAAAAATGTGTTATTGGTGGAAAATAAACTTTGGGCTCTGCCATTACACATAGATACGATATATGTTTTCTTTAAATAATATATGAAGGAAATAGTTTGTTTTAATTTAATGTTATTTAATACATATAATATGGTATTTATATCTGGATTTTTTTAGGATCTTTCTTTATATTTTTATTAATGGAACTGTGCCAATTAATCTAAATTATAAAGATAATTTATTCAAAGGTTTTCTTACGAATTTAAATACATTCTCTTTATACGTGTCTACAGGATTTACTTATTTTATGTGGCTTGAATCAATGCAGCAATTCAAAATTGTATGTATGAATTAAAATCAAATTCATTTACTAAGAGTATTGAGAAATTAAAAACATTTATTATTAAATATATTATTTACAGCTTATACATTACTGTTTATTGATAGTATCGTATTTAACTTCGAAATACCTAGAAATACCTCAAATATAAATACACAAAAAGATTTATTTCTTTTAGTAAAGCATCTCATCCTTTCATATTCATAGGTAGCTCAATAAAAAATTCTGGTATTCACTTGGATTTATAATTTTTTTTTTATTGGAGTCACCATCAATTTCATAATAATGATGACCATTGATTGCTTGAAACTATAAAGAGAATTAAATAATAAATTTTGTTTAAATGATTTAAAGTGGTTACACGAGTGGTGTCCTTGAAGCATGAAATAGCAACACAGTAAAAAGTTGAGGAGTTTTTTTTATATTCTATTAATAAAGTTGTAGAGCATGTAAATAGTATTTGACTTTATAAATAGCCTGAAAATTTAAAAATGACACCTGGATATGGGAATTGAACCCGGGACTTTAAGCTTAGTACGCCAATGAGCTACCACTGAGCTATCCAGGAGTCGTCCCGTGCCCAGGGTCATTCTCCACTCATATCTTTAAGGCATAGTCTATGAGAACGTTTTATAAATGTCATTAAAATTTTATTGTATCTATTCCTATGAAATATACTATTTCTATCTTCTACCAAATCAATACAATATTTAATAGTTTGATTTCCTCCAATGAATCTTAATACACCTGATATCATCGCTAAGGAAACTCCAGATCTAATGGAGAAAAGCTTTATCTTCGCTCTCTCTCTCTCTCTCTAGCTAACTGTTGCCAAATCTCCTTGCTTTCACTTATTTCGGTAGGTGGTGTGCTGGGGCAAGAAAGAGCTACTGGTAACATCAGCAAACCAGCGTTGTGAAACTTGTCATGTTTAAGTGAAGATTGACTACACGAAAACAAAAAAATGACAATGCTGTTTCCCAATAGTAGCCATAAAGTTCCCTCAAATATGATATCCAGTATAGCCATCTGGGCTGTACGCATTCATAATGTGCTAATAGGGTAAACATAAGATGTGTAAACTTATATACGCAGAAGGAGAGTTAGAAACAATTGAGGAAACAACACCATAATTGCTAGGGTGGCTCTTGAGTAAACCTTCGGGGAGGGTGCTCTCTTAAAATTGTCAATTTAGGTAAATAACAGATTACTTTATACCAACTTAATACCATCCTGTATTTAACTCACAAAATACACATGAAAAACATAAAGTGAGTAAAATTAAATAAAACGTATAAAGTTATAAAATTATAACAACTCACTTGGTGCAAAATCAAAGACTGTCCATCGTGAAATACACACACACCACACACACACACACACACACACACCAAACAGTAAACAAAAATATATAAATAAGTTCTTAACACTATCTTGAACACTATAAAAATGATGTAATTTAAGAATATTTTTATCAGTAAGTTTATCGTTTGAAACCAAAATCTAATCTTTGGTTTGCGTCTGAAATTAATTTTTCTATTACTAGTTCATTAAAGTCTAGTATCTCGCGAATCATTGACAGTTCTATAGACAACATGGCCAAAGCATTTAATCTCTCTTCACTCATGGGGTTTCTTAATCATATAACAAACACACATAACAAAATAAATAGTTGCTTTCTTCACACCCACATATCTACTTTTTTTTTATCGAATAAGTTCCTATCCAAACGGCAAGTAAATTCTCCACTACTTCTTTGCACTTTTTTTGTACCTGGCCTATGTACTTTTTTTTGTACCTGGCCTAAGATCAAATTGAGCACTGACCTTACATTGTTTTTAATTTCAAACACTTCTTCTAATGATAAAAAACCAAGATTAGCTTTTTAAATAACGTTTTGTACCTGGCCTAAGATCAAATTGAGCACTGACCTTACATTGTTTTTGATTTCAAACACTTCTTCTAATGATAAAAATCCAAGATTAGCTTTTTAAATAACGTAAACTTTCATTTTCAATCAAGTAATCGAAAACTCGAGCGAAAATGGTAGCCTTGCACTTTATATCATACAAATAAACGAGTGACTGCAATGTGTATTACAGGATATCACTTAAACTCAGCCCAAATAACGTAAAAGGCGAGCGTTGAGATAAGGACATTGACGTTAGTTTGTCATGGTAACCACCCTGTGACGCATGCATTGCTGAGGGCGTTGGGACAGCAAGCCACGGAGCACATGTTAGCATAGGTGCACTATTTGTCATGCGTTGATGCAATTATGGTTTTACCAATTTCCTCAATAAAATGGGGAAATAATATAACTAATTTTTTAATTTTTCATGTTTTTCATTATCTAATGAAAACATTTGAGAAAATTGGTATGAATTTCAAAATACATTTTGTTTCTTCTTTTGCTTTATTTTGCAGGGAGGGTGGCGCCCCAGAGCCCTCCCTCACGAGCCACCCCTGCTCATTACACCCGGCTAGATTTTTACCTCAACATCATGATGGACATGTAGTCCACTTGCCCACCAAGGCAAGTAACTGTTATAGTATTTAAACTTATATTTACTACATAAATTACAGTTAATAAGTCATATAATGACAATGATTTATCCTTAACTGAAATAATAAAAATAATAATGATAATAATAATAAAAATCACATATTCTAATAAAAGGGTTTGGAAAAATATAAATGAAATACAAATTATCTGTAAAATATTTATTGTAAAATGCAAGTCATGTAACATAATTTTTTCTTCATACTATTTATCTAATCGGTCTTGTTATCCAGAAATCAAATAATTTTCTTTTCCTGAGCTCTGAACCGATGGGTATTTTAGCATTTTGGAAAAAGTTTTTCACTTTGCTATACCGTTAATGAGGGCAAAGCTTCACTACTTCTACTTTGACATTGTTAATTGCCCGAAGTTATTCCTCCCTAAGACATATCATTTTCTGTTAGTTTGTATTTAATATTCCTTACTGACATCATTCTCTTCTATACTTTCACCTAACTATATATTCTGATACATATTCTGATTGTATATCACCTTCTAACTATTCCAATTGGATTCTTCAAGACCTGATTCAAGTAATTTATGTCAAAACTTAAACTCAAAGGTATAGCTGCTAGCCATAAAGTTCATGACGGATGAAGATGAAGATTTTATATAAAAGTAAGGGAAATCACATAGATGTTGAATTAAACTATATAAAAATATAAAGTGATGTGACAACATGGCCAAAGTCACTAACGTTAAAACTTACAGCTTTTTAAACACCCCACTTAACTACTTGTAACAGGACAACAACAATGCACTCTGCACTGATTCAACAACATTTGAATTGTGTAGCCAATGAGTATAGAGTAGATAGGGAGTGGGTAGAATTCGCGCATTATACTAATACTAGCTTTTGCCCGCAGCTTCGCTCGCGTTAATGTAGATTTTATCAATAAATTCAGGTTGTGGATTGACATATGGAATATGACAATATAAAAAGGTTGAACATATTGAGGTTGTTAGTCAATAGAGGTAGAGATAAAGAAAAAAAAACTACACAATATAAATCAGGATTAAGTGTAGGAGTAGAAAAGAAGTAGTGGAGTGTGTGTCAGTAGAGTTATAGCTTATGCCTTTTCACGAATTGAAAGATCCTACTCCATCTTAAATTTTACTTACAGTTAATTAAAATCCCTTATTTACTCCGCTTGTTCTTGACCGTTGCGATCATGGGTACAGAATAGATCATTATTTTAGGAAGCTCCTATATACTATGTTGTATGTCCTTTCATTTGGCACAAATACATACAAATTCTGGGCATTGGACACACGCGAAAAGGCTACATATAGCTGGCCATGGGAAAAACATGGCATTTCCAAATGCACCCCTGCTACCTGCAATGTTTGCCCTTGCGCTTTGTTTATAGTAATAGCAAAGCTAAGTTTGATTGGAAACTGGAGTCTTTTGAATTGAAATGGTAGGTCAGTGGGGATTATTGGGATTCGAGGCATGATTACACTTTCCCCTTTTCCCACACCTGTTAAATGGTGGCACAGATTATATTTTGCCCTAATTGTGTAATTGAAGCCTCGTCCCATTACATAAGGGGAGTGCATCTAAATTTCGCATAAGCATAACTGGTACACCTAATTTCAGTTGTAGTTTATGCAAGGGTACACCCGATAGCTCCAGAAAATTTAAAATCTCAGCGGGATATGAAGTGCTCTGTTCTGTGTCCATGATTGTATCTATTGACAAATACTCCTTTATATCTCCCTGCACCTCTTTCAAAATGTCAGTGTTGATTTTGTTAACGATTTCATATTTTGGTGCAAGAATTGCTCTTGCACACAACCAATGATCACAATTTAAATTTAGTTGTAAGTCTGGGTAAACTTTAACAATGAGCTCCACATCATTTTCCACCAAATTACAGAATTCCCCTGTAAGTAAAATACAGCCTTCAGCATCCGTGTCCAAACGTCCATCGCCAATTTTCAATAGTGTCTCTGCGTAATGTCCTGAATCTACGTCATTATAAAGGTGGACTCTCATATTCGTTGTTAGGCTGAATTTTTTTCACTTTTTCCCACAATTTTGATGACTTGAGACAGGCTTTGATTTCATCTGCATGTGTGCCCCTCTGGATCCCCGGTAGAGTTTGTGGGAAGTCACTAGCCAGTAAAACTACCATTCCTCCTCTCTCGCAAGTCCTGAAGATTTTGGTTTAACGCCTCTATAGCTTTTTTGTGGGACATCGTACTTTCGTCCCACACTAAATTTTACATTGTCGTAGCATCATACCTCGAGAGCTATTTTTGCTGAAATGAATAATACCAAACTTCTTACGACAATTTTGTCATTTGCCATAACGGGGTGAACAGACAGAGCTTAATTAGCTGAATATAATCATTTTTAATCATTTTAAGATAGATGTGCCTAAAATTACTCGGGAACAGATTTTTATTCGGGATATCAGATTTTCTTCTGGGATACCGCAGGTCCCTTTTTCTGTACTCCTGGCATCATGTTGCAATTAATTTATTCATATCAGTAGGCCGAGTTGTTAAGCCGGATGACCGTCTAACAGTTATTTTTTTCTATCCGTCAGGAACAGTACTTTTTTCTGGATGAAAGGTACCCTCTGTCTTTTACTGTACCCATGACAACGTGTATGCGAAATTTCATGATGATCGTTCGAGTAGTTTAGGCGTGAAAGCGTAACAAACAATAACAAACAAATAAACAAACAAACTCACATTCGCATTTTTTCTGGATGAAAGGTAAGCTATGTCCTTTTCTGTACCCATGACAATGTGTATGCGAAATTTCATGATGATCGGTCGAGTAGTTTATGCGTAAAAGCGTAACAAACAATAACAAACAAACAAACAAACAAACTCACATTTACATTTTTTCTGGATGAAAGGTACCCTATGTCCTTTTCTGTACCCATGACAACGTGTATGCGAAATTTCATGATGATCGTTCGAGTAGTTTAGGTGTGAAAGCGTAACAAACAATAACAAACTAACAAACAATAACAAACTAACAAACAATAACAAACAAACTCACATTTACATTTTTTCTGGATGAAATGTACCCTATATCCTTTTCTGTACCCATAACAACGTGTATGCGAGATTTCATGATGATCGGTCGAGTAATTCAGGCGTGAAAGTGTAACAAACAATAACAAACAAACAAACAAACTCACATTCACATTTTTTCTGGATAAAAGGTACCCTATATCCTTTTCTGTACCCATGACAACGTGTATGCGAAATTTTATGATGATCGGTCGAGTAGTTTAGGCGTGAAAGCGTAACAAACAATAACAAACAAACAAACTCATATTCACATTTTTTCTGGATGAAAGGTACCCTATGTCCTTTTCTGTACCCTTGACAACGTGTACGCGAAATGTCATGATGATCGGAGAGTAGTTTAGGCGTGAAAGCGTAACAAAAAATAACAAACAAACAAAAAAACAAACAAACTCACATTCGCATTTTTTCTGGATGAAAGGTACCCTATGTCCTTTTATGTACCCATGACAACGTGTATGCGAAATTTCATGATAATCGGTCGAGTAGTCTAGGCGTGAAAGCGTAACAAACAAACAAACAAACAAACAAACAAACTCACATTCGCATTTATAATAGTAAAGGATTATGCGTTGAGTAAAAATTGATTGGGGTGAGAGCGCACCCCATAAGTGATTTCAGGATAGGTGTCATTACTGACCTTTTTTCCTGAAAAGAAATCATCTTCTCCAATGAATCTACATTAATGGCCAAAAAATAGCTATCTAATTGCAACACTTTCAAAATGAAATGGGGAGCAGGTCCAACAAAATATTCTAGTGATTGATTACTCAGTGTACCTGACCTATCTATCTACTAATATTTGAAATGTGTGTTCGTGTAACCGTTCTACCAAATCCAAGTACACAAACTACTACCTATTTCTGCTATTGCCTTTTTGAAATAACTTCAAAAGTTATCTTGAAGTTATAAAGACCTCAAACAAGATTTAAGTAATTGATTGGATCATCCCAGGCATTCGAAAACGTTGTTTATGCTTTTACGTAGATCAACACAACTAGCAAACAGTACTCAAGGAATGATTTAATTTAACGTTTAGTGAGCTTTAACTGCTTTCGAAATAGATCAATTTTAAGCACGTAGAATAACTTTTACATTCACTGCATAAGGTGGAAAGCTCCATGAACTCTAAAGTTGATACCATGTGGAGACATATCTTGTATACAATTTAGAGTGATCTTCAGTAACTCTCAGTACTCTTTTCTAAGTAGATTATGGGATTTTTTCTGTAACATTTCATTTGCAAAATGTATTGCTTCAATCTTCAGTAACTGTAGCTCTACGCTCAGCCGGCTGTCACTGCCTGGTTTGTGTTCCCTCTGTTGAATCTTAGGTCATAATTCTTGGAATATATGAAATATCCAAATATTTGAGCCACTCGTTGAGCTAGATAAATGTCCAAGAATGTGGTATCTACATTCTAGCCATAGCAATGATTTATACAGATTTTGCTCAAGAAAAACGCAAGCTCCATTCAAGCGATATGTATTAGTATAATTCTTATCGAAGGACACTCCAACTATCTGATCCTAAACGTTCCTGTCAAGAATTTACTACAGGACTACTTATTAAAACGGTTTACTTGTTCCATGTTCAACTTCTTAAATTCTTAAAAGTTTCTCCACCTCGAGGCCTGAGATTATACTGAAACACCTATCCTCCCTTGTTGACCCACCCGTAATAGCTGGGAGTAGTTTTCTATCAAAATGGATTACCAAAGTATCATCAATAGATAATGCGGCTTTCACGTTTGTAGTATTTTTGGAACGATGCTGCGTCCTTGAACTTCGAATTTTGCTCACAGATAAAGGAATCTTAGCTGCATTTAGATGCCCATAAGATTGTGTATCTGAGGTCAGATCAGAAGCTGCTTTCCTGTCTCTGATGTTCATGTGGTCCAATGCAGAGACAAGCTCTCCAGGAAAAAACAAACAGTTGAGGCACTCAATTTCACATGGTTTGGTGTAGATTTTGACGTCTTTGGAGATGTGCTCTCAAAGCTTATTTCTGTATCTTCAGTTAACTCATCACTAGGGTGATTATACGTTTGTCGGCTTCTTCTTCGGTCAAATAACTTGATAACTTGTACTGCGTCATTGGCCTTTTGTTACCTTTCTCTTCCATCTATAATTGTTAAGTAAATTTCAGGGATTTCATTGCCTTCTTTTATTGGCTAGATTTTACAACACCTATGACATATTTTTACTCAGAATTTGATCCATATAGAAGTGATTGTCTTCTTCACATCTTATCAGGTTTAAGGTATCATGTTGAGCTATTTCAAAATGAGATTGACTGAATCTACAAAACCATTCATTCTGGCATGTTGGGCACAATACATATGATTATTTTTACGGCAAATGTTTTGGTACTTTTCCAGTAATGAATATATCTTTTGTACAATGTTTATCTCCTCGGAAATTGGAATACTTGCTTTTTTCCAAATCTCACAGATATCCTTCAGTACTGTTCTCATAACATCCTTTTGAGAAATATTTGCCTTTGTGTGATGATGAAAGTAAATTCTTAAGACATTAAAAATCGGTAGAACTCTGGCACAAAAACCTTCCCCTGGCTCGCTAATGAGATAAATAGCACTCTTATCTCGCTTTTAAGTCAATATTATTCATTACCTGAATATAAAAGCACTCATCAATATTTTTAATTTTCTAAATAGTCTACTATAATATTATCGTAACACACTTGGGTAGCTAAACTTTTATTTGACTTACCTTAAAAACGCATTCAAATCACATTAAAATACAAAAACGGTTTCGTTTATATATTTGATTTATTTTCATTATTGGCTATTATGGTGGTCATAAATATATTCCAATTCTTTTGTAACTTTTTTTGGTGAGTTGTTACTCATCGAAAAAAACAATAAAATCCATAAGCATCAACAATTTATGAAATTTGATAATTTGTCTATGGATTTTGAACCACCCTAATATAATAATACTACAATATAACAATTACTTGCCTTGGTGGGCAAGTGGACTATATTTCACTCATCAAGCCTCGTTGGCCTGCGGTGGGGGTGTTGTTGTTACAATCTGGCTGGGTGTAGTGAGGATGTTATTTCCTCAATTGTTTCTAACTATCCTTCTATGCATATGCGGACACATTTTTCTAAATGGTGCAACACTCATACCTACCCTGTGAGTGTAATTAAAATACGTCTAGTCCAGATATCTAGTAAGATGTGGTGGAGGAAAAGTTACTTACGATAATATTAATTTTGTAGAAGCTACATCTTATTTATTTAATTGGAATAAATGAAATACTCTTATTGTTTTATCATATATATGCCATTTATTTTTCTCTCAAGCATATAATGCTTGAGAGAAGAATTGCTTTCATAGCTATCTGGGCGTTAGTGTGATCCAGTAGATTGTTGGACTATGAACTGGGGGTTTGATTCAAATTATAGTTTCACTACTAAAGTGGTGTTCTATCCTTTCTCCATTTCTCATCAGTTTTTGTTAACTTTTTAATAATATCCTTGTTAAACACTATACTAAAACGATAATATTATAAAAGATGTATACATTAATGTTATGAATTCAAATATAATTGTATTTTTCCACAGCTAAATACTTCCTCATTTTTTATATAATACAGGTCCTAAAAAAATTTAATCTCATACATCTATGATTATTCTTTTATTCAGCATGTTCCGTCTTCTGATATCTGAACCCTCCAGTGCATTCTAAGTCAACATTTTCATCTTCTATACAGAGGTTTATATATCTTTATTTGCAATGGAATGGGGTCTAGTTCCATTCTTAATAGATTACTATACCATTAGTCTCTGTATTTATGAACGTTTTCTAGTAAACTTTGTACTTTCAGCTTTTACAGAAAATCCTAATTTATATTTTGATACGATAAACCATATCCTGACAGTGTTATTAATAATTTAGTTTCTGCTGCTTTGATTTTTTGCCTTGGTACTTGGTTAGTAAACAGTTTTCTGTGGCATATCTTCCTAAATACATTAGACATGTTAAAGGTTTTGACACGTACACTCGCAATAAGCAATGACCCAAACAACACTAACTAAAAATTCGTGCTACATAGAAACCCCTGCAAATATAAATTCAACAAAAAACATAGTTATAATTTCTCCTGTCCACAATGGACTTTATGTTATTGATATCAAATTTATGCGAAACATTTTACAAATACAAAATAAATTATATCAAAAATCTTTACTTACACAAAATTATAAATATTTCAGAAAAAAATTAATAGCTAACCCAGCACAAAACCAATAAAAAATAATAATAAACAAATATGTAAAAATTAAAATTACATCTGTGGTTTTATTTAACTCTTATACATTAAATACTTTACAAATAAAACCAATTGATATAAAGAAATCGTGGCAAGTATAGTATTTTATGTCAAGGAATATTAAAAAAAAATACATTATTTTTATATACATACATCCCTAATCACGCCGTTAAGGGAAATTTGAAAGAAATAGAAGAAATATTTTTTTTATTAAGTCAACAACAAAATAGCAAAAACAAGAATATCAGGGAACGTTATTTGCGTACTAATGGTTATAGGAAAAGTTATCAGGCTAATGCCAATTTATTGAAAGATGAGAATGTAAATTGATAGCAGATACAAGCGGGGTTTTGAGTAGATGGAAAGAACACTTAAAAGGCATATTTTGAAAATTCTTGAAGGATCCAAATTGGGTGATGGTATCCACAAGTCCCCGATCCGGGTATTAGTGAAGTCAAAGAAGCTATAAGGATGTTTAAGAACCATAAATATCCATGTATGTATTCATTTTCCAGCAGAGTTAATAAGGGGTGGTGGTGAAAAGTTGGTAATCAAAATTCATAAATTGAGATGCCCTATATGGAATCATGTGGTATTACCACAAGACTGGAAGGAAGGTAGGTATATTATAATACCCTATTCAAAAAGGGAGATAAAATATAGTGTAATTACTATTGAGTTATCTCATTACTACCAATATGCTATAAAATTTATCTAACTTAATTTTAATGAGACTTGCGCCAAATGCAGTTAATTGGGGATAATCGGTGTGGATTTCAACGAAATAGATAAACAATGGATCAGATTTTTACTATTTGGGCAATTATTAGAAATAGAAATACAACATGACGGTTCACCTATTTTATATATATATATATATATATATATATATATATATATATATATATTTTAAAAGATTCAGATAAAAGAAACAATAATAATTATGAGATTTTAGTTAAATTTGGGTTATCCAAAAAACTTGCCTAGCTTATTGAGCTATATTTAACTGACACGCGTGGATGGGTTCTGGTTGGATGTCGATTATCAGATACGTTTGAAATACCTAATTGATTGAAACAAGGAGATGCACTTTTCCCATTATTTTTCAATCTAGACTTAGAGCGTGCTATTATGATATATTAAGAGAGTAGGGAAGGGTTGACATTAAATGGTACATTGCACACATAATTATGATTTAGCTTTGTGGAATAATAGTAAGGAAGCTTTGTCAAGAAATGCAGAAATTTTATTAGGGGTTAGTAAGGAAATATGTTTATAGGTGAATGCTGAAAATACTAATGATATGATCATTCAGAGAACACATTTTGGGGTCGATAATATAGATATTGCCGTGAACAACATGCAATTTAATAGGGTTGATGAATTGTAATATTTAGGAACAGTTTTAACTAGAAATAACGATATTAATTGGAAATTAGGAAAATAAAACATTAGGGTAATAAATGCGATTACTCTGTCAGTAAGTTGCTTACATCTAGCCTGCTATCAAGGAATGTAAAACTCGGAATATACAAAACCATAAAATTTCCGGTTGTTCGCTTTGGGTGTGAAACGTGGTATCTTACCTTACATGACGAAAAAAATTTAGGTTGCTTGAAAACAATATGCTTAAGAAGATATTTATTCCAAAATGGGATGAGGTTACTGGATAGTGGAGGAGGTTAAATAATGATCCGTTCCATAACCGGTATTTATCACAAGACATTAATAGGATAATAAAGTATGGTGAATTATGATGGGCAGGACATTCAGCGCTGATGGAAGAGTCTACAACCATGCTCAGAATATTTACTGGCAAACTTATGGGAAGAGACCATTTAAAAGATCTAGACTCAAATGGGAGAATAACATTAGAATGAACCTGAAAGAGATAGGGTATAATGAGGTGGACTGAATACAATTAGCTTATGATAGATAGGTGGCGTACTTTTGTAAGTGCGGTAATGAACTTTCAAGCTCCTTATGCCATAGAGTAAGTATTATTACTCCACCAATGTCAACGTACTGTAGCTACATCCGTGTCCTTGCCAAAATCTGAAGGTTTGTATTTTCTTCTACTGTCAACCATTTAATCATTCCCAATTTAAGAACATAAATCATATCTGACATTGTATTTTCTATTCAAACAAACATTTCTTTTTGTAAATCTTGATTATATTTATAGGAGCGGATATTATCTACAAATATAACGTCAAGTTATTAAAAAGTGCCCCTGAATGTTGGCTGGGAATAAATCCCTACACCCTAACTATAAGTCAGTTGTCATCTTTTGTTACATGTTTTTCAAAGAATGAATTAACCTTTAACTAACTTTAAGGAAATAAAAATAAAAGTACAAAAATAACTTAGTAGTAATGTATATGTGGCAATTAGTAGTATCTAAACCTCAGTTTACTTCTAACAATAATTTAATTTAATATGACTTAGTTTCTCAATTTTCAAACTCATAAATAACTATACTATTAAATGATTTTAACACTTATTAATTTCTAGCAATATAATTGCTAATCAATTAAAATTACTTTTACTAATAAGTATTATTAAATGCTATTCATCGTATAGTAATTGATTACGAAGTGTGGAGACCTGATCGCTATACAATACGATTTTAATTTTTTCAGAACCTTACGCTTGTTACCCCCGACCTTTAGTAGCCCCAAAACTATAACAATATTGAAGTAGGTTCCAAATTGACATATTTTATTGATAAACAAACATTAGAAATAAATATGTACAACTGAACAAAAACAGAGAGTGTAGTGGAAAGGGATGAACCACAAAGTCCGGTAAGAGAGTAAACCTCAATTAAAAAGGTCCATGATAAAAGCTTTAAGTGAATAACCCTCAATATATATAAGCTCAAATCCATAGTTAATTAGTGAGAGTTAGATTCATAAAAAATACCCAGGTATGATTAATTACTAAAGTAATATTATAAATGCGCATAATTAATACCAATAATTGACATTTTCATTATAAAGGGGTAGCTAATTTTCCACGCCTGGTACGACATTATTAGTCTGCAATTACTCAATACATTTCTGTTCATACACAATATGATGGCATTTAAATAGAACAAGAGAGTTAATTTCCATATTCAATATGGCAGCATTTAAATAGAAAAAAGATATCCAAGCAATTCTACCTCCATTAGTGGCCTTAAGACAAAGTCAGTTGTAACAAATATTTATTAAAGTGATCTCAGTAATATGATTTTCATTTTAATATTTTATTGAAATAAATAATTACTATGGAGTAGTTAATCCTAAAGATAAGTTTGAAAAGTTGTACAAAGAATAATTAAAAGTCAAAAGAGAATTTTAAAATAATACACGATATGAAGCCTAACTGATAGTGGCGCTTGGCTTATCTAAGAGGTCTACGGTGGGATTATGAGTACCAATAGAGACGAAACATACCGATTTAGTGTCCTTGAAAATATTCACGTGATCCCAGTGACGGATAAAGGGGAATTAAAAAGACAGCAGAGGTGGGTAAAGAAAGGGGAACATGGTGAAAACGTGGAACATATGAAACAACTTGTGTTAGCCCAGACGGTTCTATTCCTGGAACATTCTCGAAGCATCCATAGCATTCTACTGTGGTCTAGACTCCTCTAGAGTTTAGAGGGATCTTTGGCTGGGAAATCATTACGTTATCTGGGATCACATGCCGTGCTGGATCAGACTGGCATTCTCTTTAGTTGAATGGGAACGTTGATGTGGATAGTACGGGTGAAGTATCTTTTGAAGTAATTGTGTGAGTACCTTTATTTAATAATCACATTTTTAACATGTTCAGATATGTTACAAATTCCCCCTTCCCCACACCCCTCTTGGGAAGACTAAGGAATCCAGCTCTAATGTTGAACAGCAAGGAGGTGCCATTCTAATCGCTACGAGCTGATTTCAGTTGACATGCAATTTTCAAATCTAGTAGGAAACAAGTTAGCGACACTCGAATAGGTGATGCTGGAGCTGTGAGAGACCTGCTGTGACAAGACTAGGTTACATAAAAATCACGTCTGCCTCTGAAGTGAATCTCTTCCCACGTGGCTCCATGCGGTGGTACAGACTCCAACAATTGCCATGGTGGAAGGAAAAGGATCAGTGGAGACCAAACTATAGTGTAGGATGTGTAACAAACTTAAACTCATACTAATGGACTGGCTGATACACACAATACAACCTTTCTTGAACACTGTTGACATGAAGTTCAGCCTACTAGGCCACCACACTCCGGGGGCGAGTGCAAGTGCAACACACCACTTAAGGTTTAAACCCACAAACAACAATGAGGGATAGTGGGCGAGTCACAAGCACGTTACGCCTAAGGCCATAGTCCATTCAGAGTGTAAAGTTTCTTTGGCATATCTTTGTCGAAGAGGAGCTGACACACTCAAACGTTCCGGCATCGTCAAACAGGTGTAGCACAGTTTTCTGGTAGAGATATATTTTTGGGTCGACAGCAGACACAAAAGCTTTGATGAGTAACACAATTATTAAAAATTTGTAGCACTATTCTTGATGTTACAAAAACATCCTGGGTTTCAATTCAATTCTGCCCCCCTGCCCCCCCCCCCCCGAATGTATTTTTGTATGAGTAAAATTAAACAAGAAAACTTAACGTTGCTGATAAGCACGAGACTTAACTCTTATTTTACAAAACAAGGGGAAAATACTACAACTATACCAGAAAAAGGTCAATTGACTCACGATACCGCCGCCGGTGGCTGTCATGAGTACGACGGACCATTGTGGGGTCTGCTACCCCTTTCAACATAGCCGTCATAGGTATGAGTAATTTCTCCACGGGCCAATCCATATAAAAGTCAGTTTTTCTGAAAACTTATCAGTTGCAGAGCTCTGTGGGAAACTTACACGCACAACCTTATCTCTAACTTTAAATGACACGTGTATGCGTTCCCAGTTATTTGCGGGAGCAACCATTTTCTGCGATATTTGCAAGTTTGTGAATGCCAGCTCACATTTTTCCGAATATAGACGGGCACTAGCACAAATCTAAAGTGTGTTAACATCCTATATAACATATAGGGGATGGTTCAATACCCTATTGAGAAATACTGAGGTGGAAGGATCCCTAATCGACTAGTGGAACGCTAAGCTAAACGCCAGATTCAGAAACTTAAAATGTCTGTCCCAGTGAAAATGACCATGGTGGTGGAAAAGGGTAAGCTATATTCAGGCTACGATTAAGACGTGTCTAATCCCCCCCCCCAAAAAAAAACACGTTCTGAAACGACTTAAATTTAAAACAAGGCACTCAATGACCCAGGAGGCTCCTAACAGTTCCCATACTCTCCTAGAGACTATTAGCAATGGTCGTAACTTTCATATTCCTAAGTGGTATTAACACAACATATTCGAAAAACGCATCCATCACAATCATAATAGAGGTATTCCCTTGAGAGGAGTTGGTGAGGGGCCTAATGAAGTCTACGAAAAGCTTTTCCCAAAGACGCCGGGCTATTGGGCGAAATGAAGTCTTATCTTCGAGTTTTGAGAGGATGATGATGGAGCCTTCTGACAAGGTTTGCATATCTTACCCAATCTTTGACGTCACTTAACAGATTGGGATAAAAGAATTCTTTCAAGATCCTAAAGTTAGGTTAGTAAGGTTTCCCTGAAGAGTTTTTTGGAATTAGATATCCAACCCTAAAATTAAGGGTAGTTTACTGAAGGGCAAAAAGAGAACAAATCCATTTGTAGAAATCTGCTCCAACTATTTTAATTAAAATTCGTATCTAAGCACTGTTTAACAATAAAAACAAAATGACCACTCTCATTTCCCCATGAAAATGACTTTGAGGCTACTTTACATAAGCGGAAATATTCAATTTTGATCATATCTCAGCAAATATTTGAGATAGTAAATAAATAATCATAGTTGTAAAGTTTTAGTACTATTTAACATAAATATTTTTTTTTAAATATATTTTTATAAAACCAATTGTTTCTGTCCTATAAACATATATATATTATATAATATACATATTTATGCATGTTATTATATTTATATAATATACATATTTATGCATGTCTTTGATATATTAGTGTCCAAAGTCTATGGTGAAAATATATGTCCCTCTTCTCTCAATCTTTCTGTAAATGTGTATATTATTTATGTATATTTTGTATGCTCTTTGTAGAGTGTTTCTGCACCAAAGTATATTATTTTGTTTTCACAAATTTTACGAGGAGTTATCATTAAAGAGAAAGTATGTGTGGTGCACCATAGCATTTATTTATGAACTATAGTGTCAAAAGTTGGTAATTAAATAGAACATTTTGATTGAAATTCCAAGTAGCCTTCAAAAATAGGTTTCTCGTTAAGTTTATATTCTATAAAGATTATAGAAATAAAAATATAAATTCAAAATTCAAAAATATGAAAACTAATTATTATAATATACTACTTACTTTGTTACATATACCGAACTAAATTATTGGCGTATTCTTTGGGTATGCTTTTCATGAGCCGCATACTCATGATTAACTGGACTGTTTTTTTTTAATTCAATGTTGTCTGTTTAAATTGTGTGAATATTAATATTTAAATTGTGCCTGGATATACATGTATAAAGTATCCATAAATTGGTAATTTGAAAAAAAAAATAGTTCTTATTCTAAGAATATCGTATTTAAGTAATTTTTCTCCCAAAAGGATCTACCTGATACCGGCTTATGAAGCCCAGGAACTGCTACTTGAAAACAGCTGGCTAAGCTCGAGAATTTCTAATGACCTTTTCCAATGTCTATTGGGATGCAATACTCCTCCTTGTCCCTCGCCAAAAAACATTAATCAATGAACTCAGGTTTTTACAATCAAGAGCCTGATGAATAATTATTGTTTCTTTAGTGTTAGGTATTCTTGAAGTTTTAACCGAGTTCTTTTAGTTTTTTTTAGTCCATAATTTACACATATACACACATTTACACATATATTTAAAATAAAATATATATGTAAGTGTCTTAGCAATAAACCAATGACCCACCTTTATGGCCGCATGGTCTGACACGCTACTATCGCACTAGACTGCTGATGACGGGGACATTGAGGTTCGAATCTCGGTCGGGTATACTGAGTCTGGTTTTTCAAAAATAGTTTTCCACTCTCCCTCCACGCAAATTCAGGTACATTTCCTTGAAATATAGCCTTCCCGAACGGATAGTAGGAAGTGGTGCTTAAAAAATGACGAAGGGATAGAGTATTAATAGGAGAAAATCACCCCTTTAATACTGCTATCACAGTTTACGGATCTAAATATCTTTTGAAGCATAAATTCTCACATTATTGGGAGGCTCGTTTTGTTCCAAGGAGCATTGTTTGAAGTGCGACAGGATTTATTAAATAGTTTAGGCCCCAAATTATTGCAACGTGAGTTGGACAATCCCCCTTATTCCTCCCACCAAGTTCTGATTGACGCTTGATCCACGTAATACTTCATTTTACTCTTTTTATGGCTTTTTTTGCTTTGCGTATTGCTACCTACAAGTCCGACACTATAACTCAGTCGGTAGCAAGTCTGCCCACTGAGCTAAGGGATCCGGGTTCGTTTCTCAGCATGGCCGAAAAAAATTATCATTGCTAAAATTTGAGTTTCCTCTTTCACATTGATAAATTAATGGCTGGGTGTTGCGTCTGTCTAGATTTAAGTTTGATTATAAGTTGTATGCTGTGGACCTATTGTTAAATACCTCAAATAAATGAAAACTGAAAATGCTACCTGTGTGGACTGTACGCATTTAATTAATCTCGGTCAATTGAATAGGGATTTTCACACTGGTTCAGTAAGGAATGTGTTCATACCACTCTTAACCCTGATATTTGTATTTAAATATCTAATTATGTGGGTATTGTGATATTCTGAAGTGTGCTGTGTTTCGATACTCCATTAAAATTTAAGTGGATGATAATAATCGTTAGTTTCACATTTTGGTGTGTTTTGTACATAATTCGGGTGTACTTTTATGTCAGAATATGTAGAAGGCCGTAAAGGTGTATGTTCAAACAAAGATATGGAATTAAGTCTAAAAAGAGAGAATATTGTAGTAAAGGGGCGTGAAATTTCCCCAAAATAGTTTACGAGTACGGGAAAATCATAAATGTTTGGGAGCCACTATTCTAGACTAGAGGCACCCATATTCAAATAATCCCAGGGGGGAAGTTCATTGACCTTCTTGGCCAACGGTGGTTAAAGGGTCTTCGGCCTCCAAGTCCCCCCTGCATTTTGAGAGAACAACATACCTTTTATTTTCTTAAAATATGTCATTTTATTAGATCTATGAAATATGTTCAAAGTTTGCAGCTGGTATAACTATGGGCACATCCAGATAATGTTTTTGGGGGGTCATAATTATAAATAACATAGTTACTTACAATGTTAGATTTATGTTTAAAACCATTTAATAATTTCTCATTCATATTTGATCTTAAGTATGTTTTAAACCGTGATCATCCTATGCAATTTTTACGTCCTCTCTATCTTAAAGGTGGAGAATGTATTGTGATCGTCAAAAAAAATGAAATCAATATTTTGTTAAATTTCGACGCTTCATGGCCCCCCGATTCCGAAAAAGTGGTTTTTGAATTTCCGTTTGTCTATCTGTCTTTGGTTCTGTCTATATTTCCAACTAGTGCCTAAACTATTTTACCGATCAGGATAAAACTTGATATCTAGGGTTTACATAGAGTTGCCACGAGGTGTTTTTGGATTTGGATAGGTTTACTGAAGGGTAGTTTACTGAAGGGCAAAAAGAGAAAAAGTAGATTTTCCAAAATTGGCTCTAAATATTGTAATTAAATTTCATTTCTAAACATATATAAATATTACAAACAAAATTTCTACTCTGGATGTTTCGGCAAAATGACTTTAAGGGCTCCGGTCTGATGCGTAAATCACAAAAAAAAATTTATCATATCTCCGAAACTATTTGAGATATGAAATTACTTATCATAACAAATATGTAGATCTATTTATTATACAAATATTTTAATCGAAGCATATTTTTATAAAACCAAAAGCTTTCAATCTATACGAAAATATTAATATTTTTGAACTCTTCTAACACAAAAGTATTGTGACCGTAAAAAATATAGCCTGATGGATGTCGACGTATAATGCATGACCCCCCGAAATCTAAAAAGTAGTCTTTGCAATGACGTCTGTCTGTGTGTCTGTTTAAACTTAAAACTAAGCATAGTTTAATAAAGGGCAAAAAGAAAAAAAATCGATTTTCTCAAAATCGGCTCTAACGATTTTGATTAAAAATTGTATCTAAGCGTTGATTAAGATTATAAATAAACTGACTATTTTAATTTTCCCATGAAAATGACTTTTAGGGTATTTTACAGAAGCAGAAATATCCGTATCTCCGCAACTATTTGAGATACTAAATAACTTATCATTGCAAAATTGTAGTACTATTAAATAAAAAAACTTTTATATTAAATATATTTTTATAAAACCAACAGTTTCTGAGATATTGGCAAATATATTAATACAATTTTGTGAGGTTTAGTTGTAAAGAGATACTACTTATGTTTTAACGCAATAATTTTCTAATGCCATTGAGTAATTAAATATAAGTAAGTCTGTCAAAAACTTCATGTTACTTTTCCTTAAACCTCTTAGGAGAAATGTTTGTACAGCAATGATCTATCTCCAGTTTAGACTGAATAGTCAAAATTTACTTTTTTATTGATCAAAATTTAAAAATAAGGAATTTAATAGCAATGCGATGACATGAATATGTGAAACACCTTATAAAATGTCGAAAATTTTAAACAGATGTTGAAATTTTAATACGAAATATTGACCCTTGTGGACCCAATATTGATATTTTTTAACGGGTGAACATACACATATGTACATTAATTCTTTAAAAATAAAATTATAAAATTTAAAACTGGGACTCAAAAAATGTTTTAACATAAATATAGCGCAAATTATGCTTGGGTTTGCTAGTGTATATTATTTCGTTACACATATATTAGGAGCTTTGAGTAAGTATCTCCATTTTTAAACAATAGAGCGAGAAAGTCAATGCGGAGTTATTTTAAATCAAATAGTTTTTTAAAACTATTTGGAGTGGCCCTCCTTCAACAATTTTATGAAAAATGTTTCACTCTCAAAGCTATGAGTAGACTTGACCTTTTTTAGTAAGATTCTTTTATAAGCCATTTAAAGTTTTCCTCAACTAGATATTTCTGAAATTTTGATTGCCCTTGAAGCTATTTAGAGTGATCCTCACATTGATTTTTTACGATAATTAGATACATCTATAAGATAATCTTTGAAGTGGTCTTCCAACGACAAAATTTTGAAAATTGAATTATTTCAGAAAAATCAGAATTTGGAACTGTCATCCCCTAGACATTTTTGAAATTTGGATGAACCTGGAAGCTATTTAGAGCTTTCCTCCCCTGACCTTTCTGCCAGTTAGGTGCCTCTAGTCTAGTAGTTATTTGAAGCGGTCCTTTCCGCAAATTTTTGACAAGAGAATGCATCTAGAAGTCATTTAGTGTTTAATTTAAGGCCATCTTTCAGCTTCATATTCGATAATAGCAGAGGATTTGAAATATATCTAGGGGGGAATTTATTCCAGGGAGGGGACAATTATTTCCAGGAGGCAGAGTCTCCCCTACAGTTACACAGCTCCTACTATCCACACATACTCTATATTTGGTATTCGTGGATGAACTGCTCTCAGGCGACGATTAGTTTACTTTGATTTGTAGTAGTCTACCGTCTCTATGTGGAAATATGTTCGTTACTCGCTATGCACGACAAATATTCGTACATGAAAACGAATATTTTTTCCATACTTGTGTGAGTTATATCGAACATTGAATAAACATGGACGAATAACGCATGTGTGGACCCGGCTTAGTAGGTGTCTGCACATAAAAAGATTAAAAATTGTATATAATTTATCTGTGTTGTATTTTCTTTATAAAATTTGAACTTTATTTTGTTTTTGTATTAATTTTCTAGCCTTCACAGGGGCGTCAACTGACCCTTTGACCACCCTCCCTGAATCCGCGTCGGGAATTACATCTATTTGAATATTTAACGAGCACTCCCATGTGGAAAAATGCCAGATCTGGCCCAGAATTGGAATTGGCCAGATCTGGGAATGTCAGATTTGCCCTAGATCAGGCTCAAATCTGGCCCAGATCTGCCTCAGTTCTGGGCATATCTGATCCAGATCTGGGTATATCTGGCCCAGATCTGAACCAGTTCTGGTCAGATTTGATTTTTCCATATGGGTTGTATTGCGTATATAAGCAATTGATTTTCTTCTAATTTTAAAGAAACTTGAAAAAGTTAAAAGAGCTTGTCTTGTTCTATCCTTAGCAGGTGGTTCCCACCCAAACTCAGTCCTCCTGGTAGGCTGGAGCCAAGAGTAAACGCGTTTCTTTGACGTCACCATTAGAAGGGTGGGGGATTCCCCACATTATCGATTTGCTCGAAGCAGCCACTCCATAGGACAAAAGCGAATTAACTCGCCAATATGCCATAACTATGCAAATTATCAATGAACCGGAGGTGATATGATGGTACACATAAATAGTTTGTTTGTATAGTAAACACGTTAAACGAGAAATATTATCATTATGGAAACCAGCAACATTCTGGTTAAGCTAGGAGTGGCCTATCCTCTTTTCATTTCCCATCTGAAAATTCAATGAACATTTTTAGCCCATTATATTTAAAACCACGCTTATCCTGTGATATCTAGTAATATGTTCACAGGTATTAAAGCGTGTCATCATATTAGTCCTATTATTTTTTAAATAATTACTATTCTGTAATCCAGATAACGGAAAATTTAGTTTATTTAGATATAAAGAACGGGGTAATCTGATTTTAACTTTTTGTAAAGTGACAAAACATAACTATGAACTTTTGTAGGTACTAGAGTTAGGCCTAATATCCCAAGCAATTCTAATCTGCCCATTAAGATGTTTTTACAATTAATGTGACCGGCTATAACTAAAGTGTTTTTAGTAAAAATGTTAGTATTTATAATATATATTATATCTTATCTACTGGCTTATCTTGTATTCATGAATTATTTATTTGCTATAAGAAGATTATTCCAAATCTTACTACCACTACTAGCCTCATGTCTTATTTCATAACTTCGGATTATTGAAGCTATAAGCCCTACCGCTTTAAATAAGATATCAGTGAGGTTCAAATTAGTTATTTCAGATAATTTTGGGGCAGTAGGCCTAGTTGTGGAAACTGGTTTTTAAGGGAGTGAGGGGCATCAGTTAGAAAAAAAAATTCTTTGAGGGCTTTGACACCCAAGCAAAAGTAAGGCCAGGGAATCTCCCGCAGGGAATATTTGAAATTTGAATATTCTTAGAAGATTTTTGGAGTGCCCTCATCTTGTTTTTTTATATTAAACTACTCTTTAAGTATGGCGCTCCCCCATTACCTTTATTTAAGGGGTTTTTGGCTCTAGTTATTTTTATAAATTAGACAAATTTAGAAGATTTTCGTAGAGGTTCTCCCACCTAAACTTTTTGAAATTTTTATGCTCATAGATGCTGTTTGGAGTAATCCTCTGCAAGGAAACTTTTGAAAATTGGTGGCGACACTAGAAGATATTTGGAGTTTGATGCAAGGCCATTTGTAAATTTAATATTCGAGTGTATCAGAGTCTATTGGGGAGTGAAATACATTTAAAGGGGGGTAATCTATTCCATGGGAGATTTGTGTTCAGATGTATGTGTATTCTTTAAAAATTTAATGAATTTTTATCTCTATTGATGTCATGAAAATGCGTATCCATTTAAGTCACTATGAAAATATAAGACAAATGCGCATTGTATAGGATTAACACAGGATACGTATTTAATATAAATTCCTAAAACACCAGTAAAATAATAATGTAATTAAATATATTCATCCATCTGTAAAAATGTTTGTTTGTGCACACATGACACTCATATTTTTAGACGTTGAGGTTAAGTTCACGGCTGTTATATATATAATGTATGTAAAATATATATTACATTTTATGTATATATATATACATATGGGATATATTTTATATTATATATATATAATTCAAGGAGAGATGGCACACAATTCAAGGAAAACTCATTAAAAACTATTATTTATTAATAAGGTGGGACTGAATACAAATATAAGTTAATTAGGATGTCTGTAGCCATCATGAGCCCTAAGCTAGAGCAAAAAAAGTTTTTTGTAACTTGATGAGGAAAATTCCCAAAGAAAATTCCCAAATTTGTGCCATCCTCCTAACAGGGTAGGAAAGATGGCACTGAAGGGTAGGAGAGATGGTACTATGAAATTTAATGCTAAAAAAATATGTGCAAAGAAGAGATGTCGTACTTGTTAGTTTTTAATCTACTGCACCGTTATAATATATCATTAAGAATAATTGTCAATATTTATTTTATAATTAAAATTACTTTCCAAAAAAAAAAAAATAGAAAACTTCATATCAAAACCGAGGAGAATAATTAAGCAATAGCCTGCGTTTATAAATCTACTTGCTTATAAAATAGGAAACACAATTAGTTTAACTAGGGGCCTGCATAGCATTTTTAAATGGATGCATTTGTAGCCTGCCTCTTATTTCGCAATCTACCACACAAAGCACACATTTGTTTATAGATGGAGCAGCTCTCGTGGATCCATCTCAACAGTTAGTGCACATAATCCAGTCTGATTGAGATTTTGTCTTGCAGTAGAGCTCAAAACATTCAATACACTCATCTTCGTTGTAGTCTTCACTATTCTACTCGTCTGATAACAGCACGGGTTCATCGTGGTCTTCAGATGAAAAGGATGATTCATATTTTAGACGATTTTTAGCTCCCTGCTGTGGTCTAGGCCTAAGGGACCTGCATTTTAATTGTTCAGGGCCTCTAACCTACACACAATAAGCTTTTTAGGTTCACTTATCTCCTCTATTTTTTTCTTTTTTAATTATTTTTTAGATTCTGTTAGCAAAAGATCTTTCTTCTTATTAGTTACTTTTCCTTTCCTTTCAGCTGTTGCTGCATTCTTCTTCCTTCTATCTTCAATGTAACTGGGGTCAGTTACATTTGCAGCAAACTGTTTTCTCTTGGAAGTTGAAGGTTTTAGAGATTTAGGAATTGGTAATATTTCCATCAGAACTTTATTTGGGGTCAATGGGATTGATCCAGTAGTGAAGAATCTTCAGTGGTAGTTGGAGCTTGAAGATGTTGGTTTAAGGGGAATGTGCTACTGGATGCAGAAGCAACTGCAGTGGTAGTCAAGGCTTGAAGATGTTGTTTTAAGGAGAGTGTGCTACTGGATGTAGAAGCAAATGCAGTGGTAGTTGGTGTAGGTAATGGTTGGTTTAAGGTGAGTGCGTTACTATATGAAGCAAAAGCACTTCCAGGAGAATTACTGGATTTGGTAAAGCCGGTGTGACAGTTAACAGGGACACAAACATGTCAGGATTATCAGGGGTTTGGTAGCAGGATAGCAGATAAGCATGCTCTGTGATAGCGTTCATGTACAAAGGATATATTCCTATTGCTCGGAAGGCAGTGATTACCATTTTAGAGGTGACACAGCGACTCCAAGCCTAATTTAACAACTCGCCATAATCATCTCTTGTAACCTTGTTTCTTAGTCTCACCATTGTTGCACAAGCATATTTGAAATACGTTGTAAAAGGTTTGAAGACCACTAGGTCCAAAGGCTGCAGGTAGTGCGTTGTGTGGCCAGGAAGACACAAAATTACAATTTCACTGTCCTGTGCAAATTGAAGTAACTGTGCAGAGTTCATGTGGGTAGAATGACCATCTAAAATTAACAAATTTTTTCCTCTTTGTTTACGAGGAATAAAATGACCTGTGAACCAGTCCATGAATAAATTCTTATCAATGTAGCCATTTTATTTCCTCATTTTTATCTGTGTGCCAGGTGGGGCACACTTTACATACTGAGGCTTTTGATAGGTGCCTTTAAACAAGCAGTAGGGGGGCAAAAATTGCCCCTCTGCACTGCAGCAGGCCAACACAGTAATTGTTTCCCCTTTCTCGGCTGATGCTACCACATGAACATCCTTACTGCCTTTTGTGAAATAACCTGGCCAGGGTCATTATTTAGCTGGGTCTCAATTTCACCTGCGTTCCAAATGTTTTCCAGTTTATCCATTATATTGTGTTCAGCCATTATTGTTGTCAAAAGATCAAAGTAATGTTTAACTTCTTCTCTGTTCATACCTTCTGTCCCTGCTCTACCGATACCTTCAGCTTTTCTCACAGAAAGCTTGGGGTTGCGAAGCAAAAAAGAAGCCAACCAAATGTCACCTACCATCTTACTGTCTTTGTTGAAAGTGTGTTGTATTTTTTAAAATTCTGCAAAATCATAAGCCAGTGTACGCACATCTTCTCTAGTAGGTGCAAAACCAACCACCTGAAGCTTTTTTATGTGGCTTACGAGCTTCTTTTATGCATCATTTCCAAGCTATGAAGATGGTCCAAGATTTTACGTAGTAAAAATCTGTTTTTTTATTCTATTCCTTAAAGTTGTTCAATCGTATATTGAACTGTTTACTTGCCTGCCGCAAAGAGAGTTTTTCTATTGACACAGCCTCAGAAGCTCTTCCAGGTACTCTTCTGACCAGGAAGTGCGGGTGGTTTTCCTTTTATAGATGTTAGGCATATTTGTCAGAACTGAACATAAGTACAAAATCCTCAGGTTATTACAAAACTACCAGAATATTTACATTTCACTGGCCCCATTTTAGGGATCCATGTAGGCATATAACTGCTCAATTGCAACTTTATGCATATTGGGTGTGCCATCTCTCATAATCAACCACTGAGCCATCTCTCCCAAATGAGTAGAAGAGATGACAGACCCCACCATTATTCGATAGAATATGGTGGCTGCGCCGGACAACAGTACATCACATGCCCACCCAACCTACATCACTCATAGACTATGGATTGCTCGTTATTTCACATAGAAATATACTAACTGAAAAATACATAATGAAAATTGAAAATTCAGTTAATTACCACCATCATATGACGCACAGAAATATGAATAAAGCGAGACACATTAACACGAAAAACAGACGAAAATTTCTCCACACACAATGAGCTCCACTGCACGCTTACCACTGATCACCTGCACCCTGTGGGACACATTGACCTTGATTCCGAGAGGTGCGCCATCTCTCCTCGAGCTACCCTATATATATATATATATATATATATATATATATATATATATATATATTTATATATATGAGCATCCCATAGATGATTCATGAATTACATTTTAGAAATAATTCTCAGAGATTTTATGTAGCATATAAATGATTGTGGATTCGTTTGAGATTTAAAGGATCCGTTCTAAAAGGTACTCAATATTTACAGTTTATAATAGGGACAATCCTATACTAGGTCTAAAGCTCGCATAGCTAAGAATACTATTTACATAACGGTAATATATCAGGTAAGATCGGAAAATCTTTATAATATATTTAATTCCAGAGGTGGCACGAGATAAATTTTGTGCCCGGAAGGGATTTCTTTGGTCACCTCCCTGTATAACCAGTGACTAAATGTAAAATATGAAAAAAATCCCCAAACATAACGTAGCCTGGGAACGATAAAAAATAAGCCCCAAACCTAGCAACCCCAAACCTGACGTAACCTGGGCGTGATAGGAGAATAATTTGAGGGGAAACTTCACAAATGGTAATCATACTCCAAATATTTCACTGCGATATTGTATGAAAACGATTAAGATTACAAATTAACGTATAAGAATTTTATTTGTAGACAATTTTTCCCCTCTTTATATTATGTCATGACAAACACTTTGATTTAATTAATGGATTACGAAATATTTACAAAAAACTTTTTAGGGCATATTTTTTAAAGATGGCGGATGTAAAAGAAATATTTAATAGTGGCACTATATCCTTTTTATTCACCATAAAAAACTATACCAATATGTTATGTCAATTGTTATGCTTAGCAACTCGACTATAACGCCCAGATTTCGTTGGGTTTGGTTTAAGGATTATTTTCTGATCATACCTAGGTTATGTTAGGCTAGGTTGGTGCTATGTTTGGCTAGCCCTCGAGCTGGTACCCCGGGTACCACCCGGCTCACCCGGCTCTTAAGCCGTCACTGTTTAGCTCAAGTTTTGCTATTTTTACTGAATCTCTGTTGGGGCTATCATGCACAATACAACCATGTATAATTTCCGAGGGCAGTGACAGTAATACCAGCAGGACAGAGGGACATTTTCCCCCTTAAAAGAATTTCCCCCCAGAATATAAAGTGGGAAGATGGCTGTGTCTTAAGGGTGTTTGAAAAAATGTACTTACTAAAAATTCAATTCTAAGTGATAAATTACGATAGAGTGGGGTGAACTAACCTCCCCTCCAACCCCTCCAAGAATGAATGTCACCGGTGAAAGGTAATATTGTTGCCAATAGGTGTTAGTTTTCTTTAGAGGAAGGGTATATTTATTTCGCCTTTAGATGTTTATCCCGTAATAAGAAATGTGTACTTAGGTCCTTGTTCCTGACTAATCTGGAATAAGTGACAGTTGTGAAGGCTAGCATTCAGTTCTCTCTCTAGGTTTAGTTTCTCCTTCTAATGGTACCCTCGAGCTATTTCTCTGCTAGGTAGGGGGGAGGAGGGAGTTAGCTCAGGCTTCTACGTAACTCTAGTTGACCCACCACATTTCTGAAAAAAAATAATCGTTCAATTGTTTGCGCTCTATTTGTGCTCGAACATGAACATTTGTGCTTTGAAACTAGCCCTTTTAGAAAATATTTAATGTGGCGGGCCAGCTTGAGCTCAAGCAAGCATGCCACATATTGAAAAACACAACATAACCAAATTTTATTTAGGTCACTCCATTGTGCTCTGTTTGTGCTCATATGTGCCCGAAAATGAACATTTGTGCTCTAAAATTAGGCAATCTAGAGAACAATTAATTTGGCGGGCTAACTTGAGTCTTCCCTATACCGTAAACTGTAGAAAAATTGAGGTCAAGCTAGCCGGCCACAATTCGAAATATTAATGTAACAAAATTCTGTTTTCACCATTCGTTTGAGCTACGTTTGTGCTCACATGTGTCTGAAAATGAACATCTGTGCTCTAAAATTAGGCATGCTATATATAACATTTAATGTTGAGACTGCTCTATACCATTCCATGTAGAAAAATTGAGTTCAAGCTGGCCTGCATTAATAGAAAACTAAAATACATCTTACTGTTTTCACTAACCGTGACGTCGAAGCTCAAATCCTATTCGAATTAATTGGCAGAGGTTTTAATCCTACCTATGAATTAAGTAGTTAAAACGCCCTTGTTTTAAATTATGATCAAATAAAATCTATCAACAAAATGTGTATTCCATAGTGAAATTAGTGTTGGTTCCCCTAAGGGCCAACTTTAAGAATGTATATGCCATGAGCCCTCACATTTTTAAAGCACCCCCTTATTTTAGAGCATGTGTTTTAAAAACATTTTTGTATGGACTGCAAAATTTTAAAATGGCTAAATTAGCTATTTAGAGATGGCTAATTGAAGTTATAAAGAAATAGTTGATAAAATAAAATAGAGTAACCTCGTGATTTTATAAAAATGTGAGAATACATAAAAACAATATTTAGTGTTCTTTTGTTTTCTCTAGTTTTAAGTACGTGGTAAGTTTAAATCTTTGTTCTTGCAAGTTACGGGATATTTAAGGGTGTCGAAGAGCTTAAAAAAATTGACTTCTTAAAAATTAATTACAGGTGATCAATTATGAATGATAGATTGGTGTAAAATAACCCCCCTCCTCCCCTTCCCAGATCGAACGGAAGATAATATTGTTGGCACTCCGAGTTTTTTTTTCAAAGCAAGGGTGTATTATTGTCGTTATAAATGAGTATCAAATTATCTATAGGAAGTTACTCTAGTAAATTTGTTTTTAATATGGACTAAAAAATATTTTATTAACTGGATATAATATCATAGAAAGCTAGAATGTAGGCCAAGGTGACATTTTTCGGTGACAATAAGGTTGAGGCTTAAATTTCATTCGAATCATTGAGATAAGGGGGCTCTAAATTGAATTGTTAAATGGCCTTTGTATTAAAACTTATGGAATAACATTTTTTATCAATAACCAGTATATTTGGGCATTATCATCTATTGTTAGTTAATTCCTTAGAAACAGGTGTCTCATCTTTTCTATTTTTTAATGTTAAATTTATTTTTAAAGTAGATAAATTATTCTTGAATATATAAAGTTGGTAAAGCAAAGCTATATATTACAAGCGTCTTTTTGACGATGGTATATAGCAGTATAGAGAAAGGATATAATAGGATAGTAATACTTTTCTATATGATAGCAGTAATCTACACATTTCCTATAATGTTGACCAAGTCTGACTTTTATTTTAGACCTTCATTATGTAAACATGAATATGGTATCTTTATTTCTACGATATATATCAAGGGCTGGGAACGTGTGGCTCCAGAGCCTTATATGGCTCCTAGCCAAAAAAATTGCTGCTCTTTTCATCAAATGTAGTTCCTTAAATATAAAAATATGAATTGTTCTTTTATAATTATGTTTTCCAACCTACTCTTCAAGGTGACATTTGTAGCAATGACTCATTCGTAGCTATTACTACTGTTACAGATTTTTGCATAATATAGAATTCAGATCCTTAAAATTACACAAAATTAATATTCGAGATAATATATATAGGGAAAGTCAGGTAATTATGAGCACCTTAAGAAAATCTGTTATTTCATAATAAACAGTAAGGCTATCCAAAAGTAATATTATTTGATTCAATTAATCATTCAATTAGGTTAACAAAATACAATAAATATGAATGATATTTTAACAATTTTGGTCTAGAAAAAGTAATAATAATTAAGAATGTGCAAGTGCTCATATTAAAAGCATTAGAGGAAAATAAGAGCAGAATGAGCATCGTGTTATAATTTGATACACACATACAACGATACTTTAAATATCAGACAGAAATACTCAATAGGCCATATACACACAGGGAAATAGTGGAAAAGATATAACATATAATAATTACTTTCTTAGTATCATACAAGCACAAACCAATCCCTACTGGTATTCAATTTCTGTCTTGATAGGCCTATTTTTCTAGTCTGAACAAAAGTCGCAAATGTAACGCTTCTGTCGTTTACAAACACCACTGCACTTGACGTGAGCCCATTTTTTGCATGCTTGGCACTGTACCCAATCACCACCTGTTGAGGAAAAAAAATCCCCACAGAAAATGCATTCTGCATCCTCTACAGGAGCCCCATGGCTTCTTTAGTGCTGACTGACAGTTCACAGCTGACTTCTGACATTCAACATTTAGGTATATAACTAAATTTTGACTGTCAGAAGTAACAGCTGCTAAACACATGTTATTTGCAGATCATATGGTTCAGCGTAGGGATACATAATTTGGTCTGGTAGCTTTTCAAAGCCATCAGCTGTCAGCTGTCAGTCAGCACCAAAGAAGTCATGGGGCTACAGTACATCTCTTGACTTCTTAGCAGATGATGAATTTGAAGACTTTATTGCTCTTTTTTCTGGTAGTGATAACACATGTTTCTTGGCATTCTCGACGCTATATTTGTGAGGACTATCCGTGAATATAATAGAATGAGCCATTATTCTGGTAGAAGGCTTCCTTGTACCTTTGGCTGGAATCGGAATCAGGTCTCGGAATTTTGGAGAAGTTGATCCTGACTGTGATTATTATTTATTAACATTATTTACTTTATTTACGTTATTTTAATTATTATTATTACTTTAACTATTTTAATTGCTATTATATTGACTATCTTAAGTACGATGTAGCTGTAGACACCGCTACAAGTGTAAAAATCACAATTTAAAAAGATCAGGGTATTGTGAGCACCCCTGCTCATATAAACAACTGGGGCCATTTCGTCTTTTCAGCCATCTTATTCGTTGTGGTGAGATGTTAACTTTAATTTCTTTCAAGGGTTGCAATAAGTATGTTTTATGTTACATTTGAGCTTATATAACGACCAAACAAAAGATAAATATAGTCCCTGTTGCTTATACAAACTATGGGAAAATTTTAGTAACTTTATTTTAAACGTACCTTTTCATAAACTGATAAATACAGGACGCTGTGATTTTTTTATTATCACCGTGCACTTCCGTCTATGTTGCTATGATGCAGTTGAACGTTCTTCAATAAGGTGGCAGTACATACTTGCCAAGGGGAGAGTTTCAGGTTGGTATGCTCATATATTACACCTGCTCATATTAGTCTGACCTCTCCTACATAAATTACACTACATACATCAGCTCCATCTTTATATGTAGATTCCTAAAATAGACGACATATTGTGCTATTTTAAAATCATGGCTTTATTATATGGACATATTTAGCCAAATGTTGTAATGTCATGGAACATAAAAAAAACAGCACCGGGGAACATTATCGGAAGAAGCCTAATATGCAGAATTGACACCGAACAAATTTAATTCAAGAAGCACCCGGGCTTAGAACTCCTTCCTGAAATATTGCTTCTTAAACTCCGACATAATCAATATTCGTTTTTAAGATAAAACTCATACACAAACTAAAGATATTCAACAGTAATAAATCTTATATATAAAATTCTCGTGTCACAATGTTCGTTCCCGTACTCCTCCGAAACGGCTTGACTGATTCTCATGAAATTTTGTGAGCATATTGAGTAGGTCTGAGAATCGGCCAACATCTATTTTTCATACCCCTTAGTGATACGGGCACCATGGGGGGAGGGGGTTATATAATTCTTATACCACAGTGGGTCACGGGCAACGCCGTGCGGGATTTCTAGTACAAATATAATAATAACAACACCTAAATAATTATAATTAGGATAATAAACATTAAGTACCACAGTATCAATGTTTGTCATTTTTTAGTAAGATACATAAACAATATTTGTGTCATGGTTTTACTATATGATAGAAACATAATAAAAGTAATACATTCAAAAAAGGTCCAATCACTATAATAAAATCAATACGAATATTGTAGAAAGCCACGGTAAATATTAAAAGTGTTCAAACAAGGCCTGTATTTTTCTATGGGACACACTAGGTCAATACTTTCAGTGTGAAAGAATGGAGGGGGTGGGTAGAATTTCTGGCCCCTAAAATCTCGGCTTGCACAAAACAAGAAGCATTAGTTAAAATAATATGTGCAGGTAAACAAGAATAGAAAAATACCTTGTCTTACTATATTGATCGCCAACAGAATAAAACTAGAAAAACTAACAAAAAAAACTTCTTTCTATAATAGCGTATAAAAATACATTCATAACTTAATCCTAAGGTATGTACGTATCAGATAAAAGTATTTGAATTTACTAATAAATGGTTTATGTTGTATTACAAAACCTTTATAATTTAAAAATTTTATTATCTATGTAACAAGATAAAAATTAAATTAACACATACAAACACTCTCAAAAAGACAGGTTTCTCTGTAATAATAAATGTTTGGTTCAAAATTCGTATGTACGATCTCAATCCAATCCTTACACACTCATCTGTAGCAAGTTAATATGTCACACACAAAAATCTAGCTCACAGTTAATAATTTTCAGAAACCAATTAAATTAATTATGTCAATTAAAACTTTAAACGCTTAGTATCAATTCTATTTTTCGAATTTAAAACATTGTCAGAAACTACTATTCTAAGCGATAAATTGGTTTTCTATCAATTAATCAAATTAATCATTCCCCTTAAAACTCACTTCAGCAAACATAAGATCAAAAACCAATTTTAAGTTGGATCAATCTCCAGCCTACATAAAGTTTAATTGAAATAATATTGATTATTTAGGTTAAAAAACTATGTATACCCATGTTAGATTAGCAACTATTAATGGTCAAGGGGTCTAATCAAATAGTGTAACTAAAATAGTATTAAAAGTGATGTATTCACAATAAATACAGCGCAGACGTGATTTCACCTCACCAGGGAAAATAGCTTGGATATTGTAGGTGGTAAACACAGGCTTCTTCACAACAGTCCGGTAAATATAAAGAGGTGACATTTTATAATTATTCATCAGGAAAAACCACATGGTGTTTGCAGATGGTAAAAACTGGCTTCTTTACGAAAGTCAAGAAAATAGGTGCATCGAATTAATTAATTAAGATGAAAATCAAGCACTAACCAGTACTAACGTAGCACAAATGATGGGCGTAAAAAAAATGAATATCTATTATTTCTTATACCGGGTGGCCAAGGAGAAATCTTCCTAGTCACCCAAAAGAAATCGTGAATTAGTGCCTTAAATGTACAGCACTAACGATGAAAATTGAGCACTAATCAGCACTAGCTTAGCACGGCTATGAGCGTTTTCAAAGAATTGATATCTCAATTATTTCTTGTACCGGGTGACTAAGGAGATATCTACCTAGCCACCCATAAGAAATCATAAATTAGTGCCTTAAATTTACAGCACTAACGATGAAAATCAAGCACTAACCAACACTAACGTGGGGAAAAGATTGGAGTTTAAAAAAAATTGATATCTCAATTATTTCCTATACCGGGTGGCCAAGGAGATATCTTCCTAAACACCCATAAGAAATCGTGAATTATTGCCTTAAATTTACAGCCCTAACGATGAAAATCGAGCACTAACCAGCACTAATTTAGCACAAACAATGGGTGATTTCAAAAACCTGGTGGCTAAAAGTCGGGTGGCCAGGGTGATACATATCAATGACTCTCCTCTCTTTACTAATGACATGCTCTCCTTACCCATTCCCTATTCCAACCTGTCACTCTACAGACCGACAGAGATATTATTAATTTTGTTGCTGATTTTGGGTGAGTAAGCCTCAGTAAGTAGAAGGGATTGTTGAGAGAATGAGAGAATTTGGTGTATTCCTTCGGAAGGATTGGAGGGGGGTAAGGATACAGTACACAAAAGTTCTGTTAGAGTTCGATAAAGGATATTCAAGGCTATTGACCGCAAAAGTGTGTTAAGCGAGGTAATGACTCAAAGCTATGGACAGCATGAGTTTGAAAAGTAGGTATTAAAAAAAACCTTCCTCGTAGAAGCAAAAAATCAACTACTTAACGGCTCTGAACTGATTCACCATATGTTTGAAATAGATTTAAGAATTTTAAATAGTACGATCAAAAGAAAATAAATCATTACAAAGGGATACATAAAAAATTTATTTTTTAAATGTAATAATAAATATTAAATATATTATAAGCTAATTAGGCGATCATATTGCAATCCTTACAAGATCATCTATGGCAAGTCATTATGACAATTACAAAATATTCTCTACTTAAAATTAATAGTTTCCGAGATACCTACTAATCTAATTCCTTTAATTAAAACACCAATTTGATCAAATTAAAAGAATATTAAAAATTTTAAAAATTATTGTTTGAAATTATAACACAGCCAGAATCTGTTATTTGGAGCCAACAGTTCAATTTCTGTAAAAAGTTCAGAGACTTCAACACCCATAAACTCCAAATGACTTCTAAAGACATCCAACTTTCAAATATTCGACTAGGAAGGACCAACCATTCTTTTATCGGGCAAGTGGAGATGTGGCTATACTAGCAAGAAGCAATATTTATCATAAATACATTAACATTGGTACTTATCTCCGAGTGATCGCTGTCCGTATCTCCATTTCTAGAGAGGTCACAAAATACTGCATCTACCACTCACCAAGGGAACGTGTGATCAATAAAAGCCTAGATGACCCCTTAGCACAACTTAATGCTCATAAAATGGTGGATGGGGGGTGTTTAAATCTATAGACTCCCATGGGAGGAAGGTAGAAGATATTCTTTTCTGGGGTGACATGGTACTGAACATTGGGACCCAGACACACTTATTCACCTTTAATGGTGTATCCTCTGCCATTGACTTATCACTCACCATGCTAGACCTGTATTTAAACGTGTTTGTGGAACTTACAAGAAACGCTGGAGACGTATTAAAACGTATTCCATTTTGTCATGTGTTTTAAATGTATTCGGATGTTTTAATACGTCTCTAGCAGTGTTAGTGGAGGTCGTCTATGGTTAGTTAGTACCAAAATTGTCACTAGATCACACATGAATTCGCTATTTCGATAGTAAATATCGATATTTACAGCTGGCATCGAGTCGGCTCTTAGCGAGATTAGTTCGTGTTCCTATCTGTGAACGTATTGTTTTGTTTGCATTTTATATTTGTTTTGCGTCGGGTTTTGAAATGTTTCATTAAAAAAAAAATTGGTAAATAAAATTTTATGTTTGCTATTTTGAATTTTTATTAATGATTAATATTTACTTTAGCATTTATTAACATATTTATTAATTACACTGTGTTTATTAAAAAAATTATTGTTTCAATTTTTATTTTTTTAGTGAAACAGACATAAAGATTTTCTATTAAAATATTTTTTATATCATTCATCTATATTTAAAATTAAAGAACATAATCTGATCTTTAAAAGGATGTAAGTATCATTATTATATCATATTTACTTTGTTATTAGAAACATCTCAAACTATGCTAAAAAAAGGCCTACATTTCTGGTATGGACCATGTATTTTCTGTCAGCAGTGAAAGTGTTAACCTTTTGTAGCCCTGGCATTGCTGCTCACTTCCTTTGATGGGTTCACCCAGACCTTTGTAACAACGATCATTTTTTCATTCTGCTTTCACCACTTCAAAATTTTTCCAGTATAGCATGGGTGCCCCAATGGGTGTTCAAACGTTCTGACTGGGACATATCATGAGCTTGCTATATTCGAGAGGCCCTGTTCTCCTGACGTCGATGCTTGGACAAGACACTTTACTTCGATGGTCATCGCTGCAACAAGGGATTTCATTATCAAATTCTCACCAAATCCTCGCAACCATCCCGTCCCCTGGGGGAATGAGGAGTTTCCTACTGTGGAGGATTATGAATAATTCTGGGTTCTACGTCCTCGAGTTTGACGTGTCATTCGTGAAAGCCGAAGAGATTCTTGGAGGCAATTTATTTTGACCCTTACAATGTCCACTCCCAGAATTAAGGTTTAGGATGTAGCTCGTACATAACATAGTGTTCATAATTATACAAATAATATACCTGCTTTCATGTCTAACTGTTCGCTTGTTTTCTTCCCTGGGGAGTTCGTCAATGTTTTGGGCTCGATGTTTGCCGCAATCTCTAGCACTTCGAGCTACTCTAACGATTTCGCAGTGCATGAGCGGAACATTGATCTCCATGAATGTCAGAGTTGTAGGGAGGACCATAGCTCCCCCTTTACTTTAGATGAACTAACCTATGCCCTGTCCCAGGTGGAGAGCCCTGACGACGTCCACTACGAAATGTTGTGCCAGCTGTCCCCTTCTGGACAGGCATTCCTTTTGGACCTCTACAATAGTATTTGATAATACCGTCTGTTCTCATCACTGTGGGGCAGGCAACCATTATTCCTAATCATTAAAGGGACAAAGATAAATTATAGACAACTAGCTACAGAGCCATAGCCTTAAGAAGTTGTGTATGCAAAATTACGGAAAAAATTTTAAACAAACGATTTGCATGGTATTTTTTACTCTAAAATCTGATATCTAATGTTCACTGGTGTTTTCACCGTAACTGATCAACGGTGGATCATATGATTAGCTTTGAGACAGGAGTTCATGACGCCATCCTTGATAAACATAACATTTTGGCTGTAATATTTGATTTGATTTCCGATAGACACTTCCAGGTTTGGTTGAATAATATCTTAGTCGATGGTTTTAATCAATAAAATGTGGTACCTCAGGCCAGTATATTAATCTGTAAGTTATTCGCTATTGCACTAAATAACCTTCTGTATAATGTGCTCTTAACTTTATATTCATGCCTTTTTGTGGATGACTACACAATTTATTGCAGTTCATCGAGAATCCAGAGTGTTGAATGGCAGATACCACTCGCTGTCAACAATCTATGGACGCGGGCATCGCTTAATGGCTATCGCTTCTTCACAGACAAGACGACGGTTGTCCACTTCCATAGAATACACGGTTACATCAAGCCCCCATATTTTATTAACAACGTAATTTTACCAATTTCAGCAACTGTAAGGCTTCTGGTCTTTTATTTGATTTAAAACTAATGTGGATTCAACATATTTTCAAAGACCTGATTGTGAGGTGTGTCGAATATCTCAATTTGCTTAAAATCGTTAGTGGTCGCTCTTGGGGTGCTGTTAGGTAAACCTTGATTAGCCTTTATAGTGCCTTCGTAGAAGCTAAGCTAGACTATGGTAGCTTTTTATATGGTTTCGCTAGACTTTTGGTTTTAAATGTGCTAGATAGTGTCCACTCTGCAGGGATTTGAGTGTCCACTGGTGCTTTCCTCAGTATCCCAGCTGCCAGAATCTGTGCCGATTCCAGTGATACTCACCCTTCTTTCCTATTTATTACTGGCGCTCTTATCTTCTGGAATATTACGTGTCAAAGCTCCATTTTATGCCACAGTACATTACATACCGTCCTGTGTTCCATCCTACCAGCCGTGTCTTGAATGAAACCAAATCGCATAATCCAAGGCTGGTTGAGATACGGATGATATCAGACTTTGACACGTATGGGATTGTCCTTCCAAAACATATTCCTACTTCTCCAGGTCGAATATCTTCCTGGAAAACACGTCTACCTCAATTCCGTTTTGATCTTGCCAAGTCCTCTAATTTGAATACACCGCACATTATAATATATGAGAGGACCTTTAATGAGCTGCTCTTCACTCGCTCTCAAGGATTTCAGCGCATCTACACGGATGTTTTGAAATATAGAGCTTTGGTTGGATGTGTCATTGTAATGGGTATAGTTTTAAATTGGGTCTACTTGCTGAATACAGTGTTTTTACGGAAGAATTATATGCTATTTTTAAATCATCGGGTTTCTTGTACCGTTATTGTCACCGTTCTGTTCTCATCTGCACAAATTCCATGAGTTCTCTGATGGCGTTGTACAGTTTGTAGTAATTGGGTCCTCTCATATAGGCAATACACGAGATTTTTTAAAATTGGTTTGTTAAACATGCAGCTTACCTTCTGCTGGTTTACTGGTCACGCTGGTCTCTCAGGTAATGAGGTGGTGGAACTGGCATTAAAGGAGGCAGTTCATCTCCATCCTGAGGTGAGTTTGGGTTTCATGTTTTTAGATCTCGAGGACTATGTTTGGCGTGGGGTCTTAGGCACCTGGCACGAGCAATGAGTTTCAACCCGTTCTGAACCAAATGCGCTCCATTAGGGACGGTGTGTCACGATGGCTCTCTTCTATACGAAAGTCTAGAAAAGAGGAGGTTATTGTGACAAGACTCCGCGTCAGCCATACATTTCTCACCCAAGAAATTTTATTGATCGGGGATTTACCTCCCCCTAGTTTGTACCACAATTTGGTGGAGTTTCACAAATATGCCCGTATTCATCTGGCTCTAAATTTTAATGGCTACCTTAGTTTTTTGTTACGCGACAGTCAGGATGGAGTCTTAACGTTACTCTATTTTACACGCCAGGCGAATCTTTTAAATTTGAGTCTCACTTATTTAGAATGACTCACTTGGTAATTACCTCATATTGAGATTAGTTTACAATATTTTAGTATATATATATATTTGTTTATTTAGTATCTACACATCTTATGTTTTTAGCTGCTGTTTAGGTTCACCTGTGGGGATATTACTATGTTTTTATGTGAAAAATGCTCTATTTACGTCAATGTGTCGACGTGCTTTAAAACGTCAAATATAATAATCATTACTCAATGTTTCTTTATAAAGAGTTATTCAAATCAGTGGTCAAAGGCTATAAGACGTCTGCCTCGCAAAAATTATAAACACTCAAACGTGGATCACCTCCTTATATTTCCTAAAATAAGAGTGCAAATTTCATCATTTTATGTTTGATATTATGCTCCAAGGAGTTAAGGTGGGAGTGTAGGGTACGTGAGAAAAGGTAAATTTTTTATAATTTTTATGTAAAAATATTTTTTACCAATTAAATTAAATATTGATCCAATATAAACATTTGGTTTAATTTTCATCACATGCTGAAATCACCAGTTGTTGAATCTGTCATGAGCATAACGGGATTAGATAGAATACTTTTTAAATGAAGAGGAAAAAATTGTTGTTAATTTCTATAGCATATTCAACAGTTATTCAACAATTCTTTGTGTCACTATTTGAAAAAAAAAAATTACGTCACATATATTACTCACTAATTACATTAGATAAAATAGGAATGTGACAATCACACATTCACTGTTATGTAATATTATTACTTAAACACTAATATGTAATAAAAAAAGTTCACAAATTATATCGTACAGTACTTAGCAGGAGTGTGATTTCCTATGGTTTTATAAAAATGGTCGTATTTTGGATCTCTGAGTATGCTTTTATTGGAGGGTTTCAAAAACTCCTCATTCAAAGTTACGTATTCGCATATCCATCTCCCGACTGATACATACGTATATAATATATTATACAAGTGTATATATATTTATATATATCATATAATATATTATATGATATATATTTATATATATCATATAATATATTATATAATATTATATATTATTCATATAATATTATATAATATTATAATATATTATAATATATTATATATATATTATAATATTATTCATATAATATTATATAATATTATATATTATTCATATAATATATTATATGATATATATTTATATATATCATATAATATATTATATAAATACGTATATTATATATGTACTTATATATATATAATATATTAATATGTATGTATATACGTATATTGTATGTGTATATTAATATAAATATCATATAATATATTATATACATTTATATTTTATATGTATATATATTATATACGTATATTATATATGTATGTATTTATATAAATATAATATAATATATTATATATATGTATATTTTATATGTATATATACATATAATATACGTATACATATGTATGTATATATAATATGTACTTACCCGCTGTTCTGTAATATATTAATATATATTTATGTATATAAAGTATAAGTTAACATGTTGGTGATTATTTGGCAATTAGCTTGTGTTTGTATATATATAATTTAAACCAATTATAATAATTGAATAACAGGAACGCCATCAACTAATTTAAATAATCAATGAAATAAGTATAGCATTTTCTGGTAAATTCAATGTGGTTTGTGACTGGTAGAACTTTTACATATAGATTAATTGACAACTGCATAGGGTAAGATTATTTAACGTGTTTTGACATCAAGATGAAGTTTAGTAAAATTAGCTTTTTATAGACATCTAGCTCTCAGTACTCTCTTTCATAATATACAAATTTGAAATTCGTATGTGATTTGCAATAAATATTTAAGCATCTGAGCTCATATTATTGATGTATTGTACATCATTAAGCTACAATAAAAATCACACATATGAACTACTCTGAAGCAATGCCAGAATTAATGAACTCTTAGATGGATGTTCATACAACATGTCTCAATAGATTCACCAATCTGTGGGCAAGGTTCTTAAGAAATATTACAATCTTCCTACTGTTTATATGTAGAAAATCTAATCTAAAACACCTATACATAAAACTCAAGCTAGATGTTGTGTGTTTTGAATGCATGAAATAATGATCAGAATACAATGATTTACATTCCTGTGGATAAGACAAATATTATTATTGATAAATGAAGAGAGATTCTAAAAGGAAAGGTATGGTTGGTAGAAGTAAGTACATTAAGATAAATATAGATTTGATTTAAAGACAGTAGTATTTTATTGCTAATTTTTTTTATTTGCACTGTTTGTCCATATATACACTTCAGTTTCATGCCTGAAAAAATTTTAACATCAAGATTTTGTTTTCTGTGGTGCAATTTTATGATTTAAAAATCTACCTCCTAAATGTTTGGTAGTTAATGTTGTTGGTTTCCGTAAACAGGCATTTTTGTGTTCATTTTACTCATACAAAAAACTACATTAGGACAGGATCTAGAAGCTAACTTGGACTTTAATAAGAGCCTAAAAGGGGCCGTGCCCTTAGTTAGCAATAGTAAGTAGTATATTGATATTTATTAAATAAGGAAGCAAGACAAACCTGTACAGAAATAGTAAGTAGAACTGTAGGAATTCAAATAATAATTATATCACAAGAACTAATTTATTATTGTACTGATACATTTTACACATAACAACTGTGAATATTTTAATCAACAACAAAGAATAAAACAATGATGACAGGATCTAGGATCTCCCTAAACTGAGCTGGATACAGGATCTAGGATTAACATATCAGAATGGGGTTCACACAAGTCTTTGGCGAGTGATTAATTGTTCATTGATCTGTCTTATTTCAACACTCCCCCTCACTCGTCAGAATCGTTGTCCAAGTCCAAGAGCACATACTAGTTGACTATGCCTGGGAGAGGCCAATGCCTTGGTGAGAATATCAGCTTCCAAAGTCTCCGTTGGCTTGTAGTTGATGACGATGTCTCCAGCCTGTACCTTTTCTCTAATGAAGTGTTCTCTAATGCTGATATGTTTGGACTTTGAGCTTATGATGTTATTCTTAGTCAAACTTTGTGCAGACAAATTGTCATTCAGTATTTCAATTGATTGGTGAGGCACACCCATGTCGTGTAATAACTGTTTTAAGTGTATTGCTTCTTTTGCTGCCTCTGTCAATGACATGTACTCTGCTTCCGCTGTAGACAGAGCCACAGTTCTCTGTTTTCTTGATTCCCAGCTGATGGAAGTCGCTGCAAACTGGAAACAGTATCCTGAATAAGATCTTCTATCTTCTCCAGTTGCCCAATCAGCATCTGCCATCCCAATAAGTGGTTTACCAGTTTTCTTAAAAACCAGTGCGAGATTTTTGGTTCCCTTTAAGTAGCGCAAAACTCTTTTGGCAGCCAGCCAATGCTCTTTCCCAAAACAGGTGTTGTACTGACTTAAGAAGCTGACTGTGTGTGTTATGTCTGGCCTAGTAGCCACAGACAGATACATGAGTGAACCAATCAAGTTTTGGTAGGGATATTTTTCGATATTTTCAGGATTCTTCTGTAACTTCATGCCAGGTACCATTGGAGTTGCAACAGGTTTACAGTCACTCATGTTGTATTCTTTGAGAAGTTCTTCAATGTATCGAGTTTGCGATGCTGAAATTATACCATCCTTGTGGCAGAACTCGATTCCTAAACAATAATGTATTTCTCCAAGGTCTCGCATTTCAAAGGATTTTGTTAGTTCTTGTTTTAAACCATTCAGATGTTGCTGATTTCTTGATGCCACTATAATGTCATCTACATATATGGCTATCAATGTTTGTTCTCCCCCTTTAGTAGTAGTCGATGTGTATATACAAGGGTCAGCTTGTGAGGGAACGAAATCCAATTGCTTTAGTTTAAAGTCCAACCTTTTAAACCATTGCCTACCGGCTTGTTTTAAGCCATAAACAGCTCTTTTAAGTAGGCATACTTTGTCCTTATCTGATTTTCGAAGCTTTTCTAGCATCTTCTTAGCTTTGAGAAATGTAGAATGGTCTTCGTTGTTGCTTTCTTCCATCATTATGTCACATAAAAATGATTCCAACATGTCTGGTTTTTGCATTAAGATTCTTTCTTCAAGTTCACCATTGAGGAAGGCAGTCGAAATATCCATTTGAATAACTTTCATGTCTTGATTAAGTGCCACTCCAAGAAGAACTCTAATTGAGCTCAGTTTTGCAACAGGAGCATAGGTTTCAACAAAGTCAATTCCCGGGCGCTGAGCAAAACCTTTTGCAACAAGACGAGCTTTCCTTCTCTCTAGCTCCCCATTGGCTTTATATTTATTTTTTAATACCATTCTGCTACCTATCACATTGTCACCTTCTTCTCGATCTACAATTTCCCAAGTTTCATTTTTTAAGTGAGATTTTATTTCCTCTTTCATAGCTTTTTGCCATGCTTCTCCATCACCTCCTTCTAATGCATCTTTAACATCACAATAGGCTGACACATCATAATCTGACATCCATATTGGAGGTTTCCTGTTGCGTTTTGGCCTTGAGTGTACTTGTTCTTCATCTGGATCTTGCTCTTCTTGGTCTGAGATGTTTACAAGATCTTGAACTGGAACCGGTGGAGCTGGAAGAGTTATTTCACCAACATTTTCTTCATTAATAACTTCTTTGTTGTCCTCATTAGGTTGATCATCCATTACCATAATGTTGTCTTCTCGTCTCTCCTTTGAGTCATAAAATTTTTTGTCCAAAACCCTGACATCTCTTGTGATTTTGATTTTCCTTTCATTGGGCATCCATATTCTATAAGCCTTCGAAATTTCGGAATACCCGACAAAAATTCCTTCATCTGCCCTGGAAGAAAACTTTCCTTTGCCAGGTTTTTTGTCCAAAACGAAGGTTTTGTTGCCAAATATATGAAGATGTCGAACCGATGGAACTCTTCCTACCCATCTTAGAAAAGGTGTTTCACCTTTGAGGGTCCTTGATGGAGACCTATTACGCAGGTAATTTGCTGTGTGAATTGCCTCAGCCCAAAATGATGGGGGCAGGTTTGACTCCATCATGAGACATCGGGCTTTATCAAGTAGGGTTCTATTCATCCTCTCAGATAATCCGTTTTGTTGAGGAGTATACGGTGTGGACAGCCGCCTCTGAATTCCGCACTCTTTTAGAAAACTCTCAAACTCTTTGTTGCAGTATTCTGAGGTTTCATTATCAGATTGCAGAAATTTGATTTTGTTTTCTGTAAAATTCTCAACCTCGTTTTTATATACTTTGAAAACTTCTAGAACTTCATTTTTATGTTTTAAGAAATAAACTCGGCTGTAGCGCGTTTTCTCATCTGTAAAGGTTACAAAATATCTTGATCCGCCAGGGGATTCGACACGCATGGGGCCACAGACATCCGAATGTACTATTTCCAAAACTTTGAGGTTTTCTGGAACTTCTCTTCTAGAAAAAGGAGCTCGGGTCATTTTTCCTTTGATACATACCTCACAATCACTCAGCGTATCACTATTTTTGAAATATAAGCCTTCCATTGTTTCATTTTTGCACGCCAACTTTAAATCTACTTCATTTAAGTGAGCAAGTTTTTTATGCCATATTTCTATTTTTTGTTCTTCATGAACTTTATTTGTTACTTCTATACCCTTAGAATCAACATAATATAGCCCATTTGACTTCTTAGCTTCTAATACTACATTTCCTTGAGGATCTGTTACTAGTGCTTTGTTCTTTTTGAACAAGACATCAAACCCTTTATCAGTCACTTTTGATACTGATAGTAGATTTGTGGTCAGACTTGGTACAAACAATGTGTTAGGCAAATTAATTTTGTTCGAATCTTGCATTTCGATTTTAACTAGGCCAGTCCCAATAATAGAAGCTGTATGATTCTCAGAGGCCAGTTTGAGAGTCCCATGTTCAGGGGTTTCAACAAAGTCCTGAAAACTGTCTTTATGTCTACACATATGTGAAGTGCTTCCGCTGTCAATGCACCATGATGGAATTTCAGACTCACCTGAATTAGAAGAAAGGCACTGTTCTTCCACTTTGAAAGTTGATTCCCTTTTTTTATTGTTGCTCCAACAGTTCACGGCCTTATGACCGATTCGTCCACATTTATGGCATTTATATTTAAATTGAGAGGTTGAGGGAACATTGGTAGTTTTTTGAAAATAGCTTGAACGATCTATGTTCTTTGATTTTTTTAAATTTTTTCCAAAAAAAGCGTCCTCCGAGGTCACACTATCATTTTTGCTTCTGGCTTCAAACTCTTCAATTATTTTGATTCTTAAGTCCTCTGGAGTAGGCAAGTTATCCCTGGACTCAATTGCTACTCTAAAATTTTCAAAGGATTTAGATAAGCTATAAAGCATCATTATGCTTAAAAGATCTGGATTTATACTGATTTCCAACTCTTCGAGCCTATCAACAGCGTCAGTGAATTTATTTAAATGATTACGGACGTCGTCACCCTCATTCATTTTCTGAAGGATCAATTGTTTCAATAAAGTGGCTTTTCTAGCGGGACCTTTACTTTGGTAAAGTTTTGATAATGTATCCCACACATCTTTTGAAAATTTACAGTTCTTAATATGTCTAAGTTCACTGGGCGATATAATTAAGGTTAGATCTGACCTTGCATTGAGATCTTGTTCCTTCCATTTCATTATGTCATCATCATTGGTTGTGGGGCATTTTTCTTGACCAGAAACATATTTCCATAATCCACTTCTTATCAAAACTGCTTGTGCTTGAAGCTTCCAAGTATCATAGTTATCCTTTTTAAGTGGCTCAATGCGATAGTTTACAAAATTTGCCATGACAAAGTATTGTTTAACTAGCAGCCAAACTAGAACACTTTCACAATCCACGAGCACAACTTAATACTTTCATTTAAACTACAATAACTTACAACAGTTTTAGAATGAACTACTTTATTTATTTTGAGCACATATATGGGCCCATAACCTGTAGGAATTCAAATAATAATTATATCACAAGAACTAATTTATTATTGTACTGATACATTTTACACATAACAACTGTGAATATTTTAATCAACAACAAAGAATAAAACAATGATGACAGGATCTAGGATCTCCCTAAACTGAGCTGGATACAGGATCTAGGATTAACATATCAGAATGGGGTTCACACAAGTCTTTGGCGAGTGATTAATTGTTCATTGATCTGTCTTATTTCAACAAGAACTTTTTTTGTTTCCAATTCCTAAAATAATGTATAAAAAGAATAATATTATTCTTTAAAAATTGTGTCACAAATAGCCTTACTCCTGTATTTGATTTGACAGCTAGGTTAATGAATACAAATAGTGGCCTGCCAAGGTATTTTGACTGGTTCGCCAGCGGTCTCTAATGTCATTTCTGTGTAAAGGGCATAAATTACAGCTTTGACGTGTTTAGAGAACTTTTAAGAATCTGTCACTTTTAGACTACAACAAATGAAAGGGATATTTTAAGGCAGTGAAAAGCTTTATTAAAAAATATGATGCAGTAGGGAGTAAACTTGTGTGGGCTTAACTTGAAAATACACGATGCTAGAGAAGATATATGTCTGTTTATTTTCTTGAAGAGTATTTAGAACGGAATCTATTTTCAAATCACTGTACCATTCACAAAAACGCTTTGTGTTCTAGAGATATAATTTTTTTCATGTTTTTTTTTTTTTGTTGTTGCGCTGCGTCAATATGATTCGATACCGTGCACACAACCAGCAGGTTTAAGGAACTTTTTAAAGAGGGAAATTAATGAGTATGGTGAACTTTTATATTTCAAAACTCAGTTAAATGGATGTTTAAGGGAGAAATGCTTTCACGTTTCTTCAAACTAAAAGACCACGTACCTTCATTTTTGGAGATGAAAAGTGTTATGCCTGTGGAATGGTGTTTAATTAAAGATCGAGTTTTTATTTATTATTTATTGGTTTTAGTGGATAAGAGTTAAGTTAAAATCAGGTTCAAAATCACCTTAGTATTATATAGATATGTAAAGTTCATTCTAATTATCTTTTATCATCTAGTGAAGAAATAGTTATTATAGCACTAAACTTTATTTTCTTCCATTATAATGTGTTTATTTTTTATTTAAAGTATTTTGGGTGCACTTTTTGAACTGACTTATTATATTATCACACGAGAATTTCTATGAACGAGAGCATAGTTCCTAACAATTTGGCCAGAAAAGGTATTTTCACATAACTTACAGGTTTTTTTTAGATGCCACAAATGGCGTGGGGTTGGCTTCCACTTCGAAAGAAATTGTGCTACGGATTTTTATTGCTAAAGACATTCTGATGTGATTGATTATAGAATTTTGATTAAACGAGTGGTTTTAATGTAACTGGGTTTTACTATTTTAGAAAATACAGTACTGTAAAAGGCACTGAATATTATCTTGCCATCTCGATATCAAATATGTTATATAGAAATATATTTGGCAGGAACAGGGTTGAACAGAGGGTTCGAAGAATTGGTTACAGTGGCCCATCAAATAGTATTTAGCAATTTAATAGGCCCTAGCTTAAAAAAAGATTGGTCACCACTGCGGTATATTGTAATTTGTCTTGTAGCTATAAGTAATGATAGATAAGGACCCATGTATTTGTCCTATAGCTATTCTTGTCAAATAAATATAAATAATTGAAATTGTATTTATAAGTAAGCTTGAGTGCTATCAATTTACATGAAATATATTCTTTTACATGTTTTATAGACCCAAAAGTAATGTGTATACTAATTTGAGCGAAATCCAAAAAATGTACCGAGATGTCAAAAGGAATAATTACTCTTAAAATAATGTGTCTTTGTTGGCCGCCCCTATGATACCCATACCCCTCTCTGCGCAGCATCTAAAAGTGGATCAGATTTTTGAAGGTTTTATTTGCTAAGTTTACCGCAATAGCAACTAGCGCTGTAATCACTGCATATCGTTGTTATGAACTGCTATGGGCTTTTAGGCTTCAATATCTGATTACGGGGACCAAAGGTTAGACAACCTACAGTCTATATCTTTTATACTGCTGGAGGCTTATAATTACGAGTATACAGGATAAGTTTAGGTAGGTCTGTTTATAAATTATTGCCGTCATCAATTTCATGGAGTATATAATTATTATGGTGTCTATGTAATGTATGACTAGACAAACCCCAGTTTAATATTTACATTACATAAACATACAATAAAGAGACTTTTCGATACTATGTACTTCTAATGTATTCTATGTTCTGTCATATTGATATTAAACATGGTAACTGGCCCCGTGGTGTAGTGGGCAGTGCACCTGACTTCAAACCTAAGAGTCCCACATTCGATTCCAGGTTGGTACCTTGGGTATTTTTCTCGAAAGGGGAACTACCCCAACGATTACCAGGTTTTGGTTAGTTAGGCCTATGTTAGATTGTAAGTGGTACTACAACCTCATACTCACTATCACTATAATTTAATCTCATCGGGGCCAAAAGAAGAGCCTCCACGGAGAGGATGTACGAATAGTACATTCTGACATTCCCTGGATCACGATACATTAGTACTGGCTAATCTTTCCACTACAGGATCCCGATTAATATATCCCAGACGTGAAATATTATACTAAACATGATTTTGCCATGAACAAAAGCTTTAATAAAACATTTATCCACGCATGAATTAAGCAAAAGCTTATCTTAAGATTGTCATTACTTAATTACACGCAATGTTTATAATCCAGGTTAAACGGCTAAACTTTGGGAAGTGAAATTGGATCAAAAAACTAGCTCAAATTTATTTTCAAGATTTGCTCGTTTTATCTTCATTTTCGCACAAACAGCAAAAACCTAATTAAAAACACGTTTTTCCTGCAGAAGACCCTGACATTGGTAATTTTCCTGGAAGATGGATTGGCTATTGTGCTGGACCTGTGGCTTGGTCTCTGCGTTCACTTATATTACGCCATTAGATTTTTTTTTGTATGGGTAGTTCCCAAGAAAAAAGTGTATGAAGTGCCTGTTAATGACCTTCAATCATTACAACAAAGGATAACGCAAGCGTGCGAAGAAACAACAGTCGCACAATATCGGTCAGCCACTCGTTCTGTCATTGGTAGGTGCAATGCTTGTCTGCGGGCTGGAGGCCGTCAATTTAAACAAAATAAATAAAATATTTTATTTAATACCTAACTTTTTTTATTATTTTTCGGTTTTCGTGGAAAGAAAGGGAAAACCAGCAAATCTCCATAATATATTTTGAGTTAGTTTTTTGATTTACTACCACTTCACAAAGTTTAGTCGTTTAACTTGGGAACACTCTGTATATTGTCCAAATAATTTTTAGGTTTTTTTTTTTTCTATTTCTTACTGTAATGTTCAGAGCACTGCTCTTGAACTCCACTAATGTAAATATTGGCAGTTGCTGAGGACGGACCAAAATATGTTAGTAATTTATTTCAGCTAAATGATATGTTTATATACTTGATTCAATAAAAAAATTAAAACAAAATAAATTTATTTTGTTGTCAATGTATCATACAAACTAATTTATTATTATTATTATTATTATTATTATTATTATTATTATTATTATTATTATAATAATATTATTTTATGATTTTAGTTGTATTCATGCTTACAAAAAAAATCCAGGTATTTCAGATAGATCAGCAATTTAATTTATTATAGACCTATAGTAAATATGTTCTCCAAAATATATATTTAAAATTATACATATAATATTTTATCATTTTCAAAATAGAATAAACTTGATAATAGTCGGCCGGTATTGCTCGATTGCTGTATTAGTAATAATTTTACTAATTAATTATTTTTTCCAAAAAAGGCTTTACTTAGAATGAATGCATATCTTATTTAAGTGGGTATTACATAATATTGAAATAAATTAATTCGCAAACCAATCGCGAAATTTAAAAACTTAAGACTAATAAATAAACTGTGTACCTTTATAGTTACAAATGTCTTTTCACGATAAAATCCATAGTGTCAATCTTAAATTTATATAAAATATTGCATTTAATACTAAAGGCTCAGCATTAAATGGTCCCACATTAGCTCATATATGGGAGGTCACCATTTAATAATACAATCAGATAAAGTAGGTATGAGTCATCAAAATACATTTAAATTGGAAAATGATAGTCTATATTTTATATAAATCTATGGATACATTTGATCGAAAGCTCTTATTAGCTTTATGTATTTAGGTGGGTAAAGGCTTGTGTGTATATATTATATAATATATAAAGTATGTATAATATATAAGTGTATATTTAATATATTAATGTACATAATATATCTAAATGTATATATAAATATTAATGTATATTAATGTATGTATAAGATATATAAGTAAATACATCTTTACCTACCTACCTACTTATTACATATGTAACATTCATTTATATAGATATATATATATACATTTATTTATTCACACATACATATATATGATATACATATTTAATGTATAAGTATTACGTATATATGTATATGCCTAAATGTATATTGCTATTTTAGTATGTAGGTCAGTCCAAAGACATTTAAATTTAGTGATACATTTTGACCATAATTGATTATACAAATTGCTTGCACATCTAAAGATAGCCTCTACCTTGAATTTTTATATTGACATGTCTTTAATTAAGTAAATAATTTGAAAAACAATTTTTATTTCCTGAAATAGTATTTCATGTCTAATATTAATGGAGTGGAAAACCAATCAGATTGATATATTATTATCATTACTCAACTAGCACCTACTTCCCTATTCTAAAGTGGAGCATAGCTTATACTAAATTAGTTAAAGTAGTCAAATAAATTGAGCACCTTTCGATCATCCACTTACTGTATTGTTTATTTGTTTTGTTTTTTCAGGTCCTTGGGGGCCCTGACTGGTTATAATGATCTCTGATGGCCGATCGTCTGCATCACCCACATCTCCTCCTTATTCAGATTACCACCACCCTGCACATGCAGAGTCATATCAGCAGGCCTATCAAGCTCAAACCCAGCACAAGAATCCTCACCATCACACGCCACCCTCATCCCCCTCTTCTGCCAACTCAGCTGCGCAATGTTGCAGTCTAAGACGCTGCTGTGCTCCCCCTCAGCCCTCGTCACACCCTCCGGCAAGCCGCCAGCGTCATCGGCGGTGGCATGGCACATGGTGTTGCTGCTGTTATTGTCCATCTCACGCAGCAAATTCTATTTTTACCAGCCTCGGTGTATGTATCCTCGTACTTGGCTATACTCTACTGGGAGCGTTCACCTTTATGGCACTGGAAGGAGAAGGGTTTAGCAAAGAAACGCTCATCGGTGCCAATCACGTAGTGACGTCATCCACGTCAGCGTCTTCTTCTGCGACGAGTTTTAAAAGTGGGGATGTTGGTTTGGGCCGTGACAAATCAATAGCTTTAGGGAGGATATTCGTTCGAGAACGGTAGAAAAACTCTGGAGCATAACAGAGGACCTCAACATTCTCTATAAAGACAACTGGACCCGGTTAGCCGCGCAGGAAGTGCTCAAGTTCCAAGATTCATTGGTGAGGAATCTTAGGGGATATGGAGGTGGGGGAGCTGTTATCGTGAAGACGGGGATCGCGGGCTCTGGTAATGGGGGGGCTATCTACTACAACCACCACCATCGATGGTCCTTCGCTTCTTCCTTTCTCTACTCACTCACTCTCATAACTACTATTGGTAAGTACTGTGGCCATATTTCAATGTTCTTATTGCATGTCACACTCATATGTCACGTAGTAACTATGGCATCCTTATTGCAAGCAGGAAGTGAGTTTTTATAAAGTTGATAATCATCTCATAACGAATGATAGATAAGATATTAATTCGGAAATATTTCTATTGCTAGAATATTTTTCTCTTTAAATAGAGACGTAAAGAAACACATTGTGTACATTTCTTAAATTGAAAAAAGACACCTGTACAGAGAAATCGAACCTGGGACTTTTAGCTTAGTACGCCAATGCTCTAACTACTAAACTGCCCAGAATTGTGTCCAATTCTCGTATCTAGGTTTAATTTTTCAATCCAAATAATATGGTATTTATATGTGGCTATAGCGATAATTAAAAAAATAGCCTGGCCATTTAATCCAACATTGTGTATAGCTGAACAACCTCAAATTATATTATCAAATGACTTTTTATTCAATAAGGAATGCATATTTCTATTCTATTCCTATAAAACAGAACAAATAGCTAATGTTACAAAAGTTATTTTATTTATGTTTGATCCTGTTGAGAATTTAAACTGATTTAATTTTTTTTTTCTCAAGGAGGCAGTTATTTGGATAGGTATAGGTGTATAAAATGCTTGTAGTATTAGTAATTTACAAGCAAGATTATATTTGTATGTATATTTCTTTAACCAAATGAATGTTTTTAATGAATTAGTATTCACATTTATTAGTAAATTATTATTGGTATAATAATGTTAACACATACTTCAATCAATAACCTAGAAGATAATGTGACATTCCAGACATTAGTGAGTTATATCAGCATCAACAACATATAAGTTAAGTAAAAAATCAAGATATTGATAACATTACCACTTCTTAATATCCATTTGTTTTTTTTACATATACTAACTACGATAATGTGCTAGGAATGAGGAAGGTTGGATTTAGAGGAAGTGTACTCGTATTTGCGTAGAGGGAGAGTGGAAAACAATTTAGGAAAATCACACTCAGTACACCCGACCGCGATTTTAGCCCCAATCTCCTTAAGATCGGCATTCATTAGATTTTCCAAACAATAGGTAATTAGGAAATATCCGTCTCTCTATTTAAAACTAAACATTATTTTCAAAATAATTATTTAGCGTCTTTTGGGACTTAAACTCCTTTTTCCTCCAGCCACTTTAATCTTTTTATACTATTTATAAATTATAATAAGCTATACTATATTAGTTTCATCGTATTTCTTAGTTGCCTTAGTTTGTTCCTTCTCTCCTCTTCCGTCGATTCCATGAGGTAGCTTGTAAATAGTAATTTTATTATGTTAGTGAACTTCTGTTTATTTTCGCGTGCATGTGCCCTGTCTGGCTGGACGTGTGGCTCGTCTTTGACTCGTACTTGATATTTGCACTCGTTTTATTAATAGTATTGAGAGAACCCCAGCTTGAGCGATCGTGTTTTATGTGGGGCCTTGGCCCGAGTGTTAATGACTTGTTTGTAAAATAACTTGGAGCTGTTGAACCAATTTCAGGAGTGCTACTAGTTCAAGATCTAGGTCATATTTTATTTAACCTTGGATGTTAAAGGTGTAACAAAGTTTTTTAATTTACTTAATTTAATTTAAGTAATCAAAATATAGCTGTCTTAAAAAAGAGGTGGGAGCATGATATATGACGTCATTAACATGGCCACCATGCCATACAGGTCTCAATGATTTTAAACATTCATAACTTTTCACCTGTTAGTGATAGAAGAATGCTTTCTTTTAATTGTAGATAATAAGATTGGAAATGGTCTATATTAATAAAAGTTTTCTATCAAATCTACCATTTTTACTTTCTCGCTATCTTATATTCTTGTGATAGTCAGAAAAATCTAGCTCGAGATTTTGATGAATTTCGACGTTTCATGACCCCCCGAATCCGAAAAAGTGTTTTTTGTATTTTCCTCTGTCTGTCTGTGCCTCGGAGTATAGCTTAAACTATTTTACTGATTGGGCTAAAACGTGGTATTTAGGGTTTTCATAGGGTTGCCCAGAGGGATTTTTGGAATTGTATATCCAACCCTAAAATTAAGGGTAGGCCTAGTATGTTTAAAAGCGAAAAAATCTATTTTATTAAAATCGACTCTAAAGATTTTGATTGAATTTCATTTCCAGGAATTTATCATTATTACGAGAAAATTGGCTACTCTCAATTTTTGTCAAAATGAATTTAAGGGTCCCGGTCCGATGCGTAAATTCTAATTAGCCTACTAACTATCATATCTCCGTAAATCTTTGAGATGTGAAATTACTTATCATTTAAAATATGTATGTCTACTTATAATAACTATCTTTTATTTGAAATATTATATATATATATTAAACTTTTTGAACACTAAAGGTAGAGTACCGTGACCGTAAAAAAAAAAAACCTGAGATATTGATGGATGTCGACGTTTCACGAGCCCCCGAACCTTAAAAAGTTTTTTTGCAGTGCCGTCTGTCTGTGTGTTTATTTAACCCTAAAATTAAGAGTAATCTAATAAAGGGCGAAAAGAGAACAAATCGATTTTTTCAAAATCGACTCTAACAATTTTGATTAAAATTTGTATATATTAAAGGAATCTCGATTAAATCTGTAGGAATTAATTAGACAACTACCCGTGACTTTCCCTCGTCCTGTTCTTGATCTATTAATTCTTAAAATTGTGACAGCAATTTTTCTGTGGTAGACCCTGGGTTAATACCCTTAATACGTAACTTGCCTTGGAGTTCATCGGATTTAAGTCTATAAACATCCATATTTTTTTAGTATTGTCTAGCGAAAACTCTGTTGTAATTAAATGATGTTCTATTTGTTCTTTTGCGCTCGCACACTCTGACCTATTTGACCTGTTCTACTCTATTTGGTTAGGTAAGTCCACTTCAGCATTTACAAGGTAATATACACATAAGTAGAACCATAACACTAATTACCCTTTAAAAATTAATATACATATCATATAAGTTCTTTGTTTGCTACATACTTTTTACTTATATGTTTCAAAAAGAACATAGATGTGCTAACTTATTTGACAGATTAAATTACTCGCGTCCCCATACAGTACATTAAATTATAACATATTTTTAAAATGTCATCGAATAGATAAAATAGTCGACTTTCCAACTTAGCTGTTTGAACTGTAGTGGGCCATCTTGAAGAACTTCCATGATGGTCTCTGTGGAACTTCATTGTGACTTCTAATGGAAGTTTCTAGTAGAGGTAAATGATGTCTGCTTGGGGTTGTTGGAGACAGGAATCCCCAGTAAGGTGAAGAGTTCTGGTGGAGGTTAATATCATTGGGACGACTTCTTGTAGATACGGCTAGGACGGTTGGTTCGACACTTTGTTGTAGCGTTGAACACCAAAATTTCCGGGTAAGATATTGCCCCAGTTGACGAAGGTGTGTACTCACAGTAAACAGAAAATCGGTCCTTTCTGCTTGGATATTTTGAAAAGGACTCTACGTAGGGTCTGCACTTGAAATGATCGTGGGTTTCCTGAAGTGCATTCAAGCACTTGCTTGAGCTGCTACCATGAAACCCTCTTATTGTTTGGTGATGTTCATGAAACCCTTTTAGCCACTTAGTCACTTGTAGTCTACAGGTTTCTGTTATGTTACAATCAGAGGTGATCCAAATAAAGAACAATGTCCAATACCATATCATTTAACACCTATTACTTAGCTCTAGCTGTAAGACTTTTAGCCATTTAAAGTCTGAAGGTTTCTGTTATGTTACAATCAGAGGTGATCTAAATCAAGAACAATGCCCAAACCACTCTTTCATATCATGTGCAAACAAGCACTATGATGTTCGACTAACACGATATATATACTCCAACCAGTAGAAATGTTTGATTTAAAAAAATGTCTTGGATGTTATTTATTTCTTTCTGGATAAACTCAGATGTCAGCTTCTCAATATCTGATAGCGATCTATTACTACCATGCATGATACAAAAGGAAAATAATACGCTCTATCTGTCCGTGTCAATATAAGGTAAAATAAATGTGTTGTTTTCTGTGTGAAGAATTAAATATCACCTGCTTCAGTGGCCGCGTGGTCTAAGGCGTCACTTTCATGTTAGACTATACTAATGATGACAGGGAGATCGTGGTTTGAATCCCGATAGGGTGTAGTGAGAGTTGTTTTCACAAATTGTTTTCCACTCTCCCTTCCACCCATATGTGGGTACACTTCATCTAAATTCAACCTTCCTTATCCTTAAATCACCAACGTATTTAGTACATGTGGGTATACCCTGAACAGATAGAAGGACTCAGGGCTAAGAAAATACTATATACAATCGAGCGTTAATAATTTGGACTAATTATTGGGGATCGACCCAGTACGGATTATCGATTTGTACAGATTTTCAGAAATTCAAAAATTCTGTAGTCTACTGAACAGTACAGTACAAAATCACAAGAACATATACTGTAACATACAGTATGAACAAGCATAACGCACAACTCCGACCACGTAAACGAAATGAGCGGGAACTGACTGCTAGGCACAGTGTGTGCGTTGCCGACCGTTGTGACTCCCCACCCCTCCCGCTATAGACCATCACTATCGAGATGTGGGGGTGACGCATAGATGCTAGGCCTCGTTTCCAGCTCTTTTGGAATACCAAATATTACCACTGTATTTATTTTTATAAATACTTTATATATTTTCTTGGCGATCCGGATTTTCGACGTCCGTTATTATCGACGTTATACTGTATTTTGTATGCTACACCCAATATCACCTCTGAGGTAACTGCAGGTCTTTTGGATAAAAACTTTATCTTCTATCACTCTCTATCGGTTAACTATTGTCAAATCGCCTCGCTTTCAGATAATTATGTCTGAATGTGGAATAATGGGGTAAGAAGGAGCTACTCGCAATATCGACGAACCAGCGTTGCAAAATTTGTCTTATATATTCAAGGGAAGATTAACCACATGAAAACAACTGAATGACAAGGCTGGATCCCAGTAATAATCATACAGTTTCCTCGGAGATGATATTCAATGTATACAGCAAATGTGTGTAAGAAGAGGGTTTGGTATGCTACATTTCCATTTTAAGCCCAAGCCCCTTAATCAAATTACTATTAAAGTAATATATAAAATAGCAATACATGTTATTACTTTATTAAGTCATACTCAACTATGTTATTTTTATAGGACCAAAAGAAAGATACATGCTAAATATTTCACATAGGGTTTTTCTTACAAAAATATAATACACTTGGTTTTAAGTCTTTTTTTAATAAGAAGCATACCCGATATGTTTGAGCGTTTTATAGGTAGGCTATATTTAAAAATTCCAATGAAGCTTGGTAGTCCTAAATAGCAAAGCATCTAGTTTATATATTTAATATTATTCTAGGTGACCCCATTGGGGTTTGTATGTTAAAAATTTAAACAAATAAACGACTTTGTGCATAAAGTTGTAAAAAAAAGAATATTTACGCTTATCAAAGTAATTTTGGTTAGATTTAGGAGATAATAATCCTATTTTATCTAAACTTTAATAAAGTAGTTTGAAAAAGTTTTGCCCAGAGTACAGTACCAACGCATTAGTGCCTAGCAATCAAAATAATGTTATAAGAGTATTTATTAGATGGACCTAAATGCGTATAGCTTGAACAGATAGTAAGACGCGGCGATAAAAAAAAAGAGCAAAAAATTCAAAATATGGTGAACATTTTGAAATAAAATTCCTAACTAACTAAAAGTTTCTGCATTAGCTTGACCTTGATTTCGCAGTAGTAAACAAAATTACTGGAACAGATAAGAAGTTTTATGAGGTGTTGTATATCCTTATCTTTCTCTTTCCTGCCTCATTCAACCTGATTAGAAACCTCAAGTTTCAAATTCAATTTAAATAAATGGTACGGCGCACCGCACAGACTTTATCTCTCTTTCTATAAACTCGTAAGATTTCTGAACGGAATAATGTACATTGTATCATCACCACTCCACATAAGAACACGCATAAAATAATATACAATGATATAGAATCAATGAGAAAAGAGGCGCATCTTTGTCCACCTAAGAGCATTTCCAACAGTTTAATGTTTTAAAGACCTTAATAAAATGGTATTTGAACCATTTGCAGACAGCTTGGAAACTCGGATCTGCTTTACATGTTCCAATTTATGAAAATTATATTACTAGAGATGAATGGAGGGAAGTAGAAAGAAATCTAAGGAATGCTAAAAGTTATAAAAAAGATTAATATTGGGTCCACAAGGGTCAAAACTTCGTATTAAAATTTCGATTTCTGGTTAAAATTTTAACATTTTATAAGGTGTTGCACATCTTCAAGTCATCGCATTGATATTATTCATTTAAACATTTTGACCAATAAAAAATGTAAATATTGACTATTGAGTCTAAAATGGAGATAGATCATTGCTGTGCAAACATTTTTCCTAAGAGCTTTAAGGAAAAATAACATATTTGTTTAGATACTTACTTATATTTAATTACTCTATGGAATTGGAGAATTATTGCGTTAAGACTTAAATAGTATATGTTTACAACTAAAGCTCACAAAATTGTATTAGGCCCTAATATATTTGCAAATATCTCAGAAACTGTTGCTTTTATAAAAATATATGTCAAATAAAAGTTTTTTATTTCTAATTTGCAATTTTATTTCTAATTTTCAATGATAAGTTGTTTAGTTTCTCAAATAGTTGTGGAGATACGGAAATTAACGCTTCTGTAAAGTACCCTAAAAATCATTTTCACAGGAAAATGAAAATAGCTAGTTTATTTATAATATTAATAAATGCCTAAATACGAATTTTAATCAAAATCATTTGTGCAGATTTTGAGAAAACCTATTTTCTCTCTTTTCGCCCTTTATAAAACTACTCTTAATTTTAAGTTTTAATAGACACACAGACAGACGGCATTGCAAAGACTATTTTTTAGGGTTCGGGGGGTCCATCAACATTTTAGGTTAGTTTTTTTTACGGTCGCAATACTTAAACTTTAATGTCCAAAAAGTTAAAAAATATATATAATTGCGTATATATTGAAAGTTATTGATTTTATAAAAATATGTTTCGAATAAAATATTTGTATTATAAATATATATACATATTTGTAATGCTAAGTAATTTCATATCTCAAATAGTTTCGGAGCTATTATAAAAAATGTTAATTTACGCATCAGACCGGAGCCCTTAAAGCCATTTTGCCGAAATATTGAGAGTAGCCATTTTGTTTTTAATATTTATTAATGTTTATAAATGAAATTTAATCAAAATCGTTAAAGCCGATTTTGAGAAAATCGAGTTTTTCCCTTTTTTCCCTTCAGTAAACTACCCTTAATTTTAGGGGTAGATATCCAATTCCAAAAATCCCTCGGGGCAACCATATAAAAACCCTACATATCAAGTTTTAGCTCAATCGGTATAATAGTTTAGGCTCTAGTTGGAGGTACAGACAGACAGACAGACAGACAGACAGACGGAAATTCAAAAACCACTTTTTCGGATTCAGGGAGTCATGAAACGTCAAGATTCATCAAAATCTCGAGTTCAATTTTTTTTGACAATCACCATACTTTCTCTACCTGTAAGATAGAGAGAAAGTAAAAAGGACTCACCACAATGAGAATGATGATTGTTTGGGGGAACTCGCATTGACACACTTCTAAAAGTTTCAGAATTGAATCAGAAATATGTTCAGACTAGTCATTAAAGTAATGGTTTTCAAGTGCATTTATAAAACTTTATTTTGCTCTTAAAAAATGAGTTTTTTTCGTTAAAACCATTGGATGGCCTCAGGATTGAATATAGGTGTCATTGTTTTGAAAACATTTTTAATTCCCATGTATGATGTTGACGTGATATGTTGTAAGACTTTTGCGGGATTAAGTGTGAGATTCTAGTATAAATATATCACAGAACCAAAGGTGAACTTTAGAAATTAATGTGGTCTTTGAATAACTCCTAGTATTTTGTAAGTAGATGTTCTATTGATAGCGTAAGAATTGCCTTGAGTGTTTCTTCAGTACAATATGGTACATTACTTCACCGTTAGGTGTTTAAACCTCTTACAACTACTTATATTCTTTGCTGATAAAAGAAATCTAAATAAACTATCATTAACCTGCATGGTATTCCCGGGGGTAGTGTCACTGTGGTTTAAAACAGACTAGTATCCCTAATCTCGTGGGCTACACTGCAAGCAGAAAGAATTTACGTTGAGGTGGAAAAGAAAGGTTTTTTTAGTGACATACAAAAATAAACGTCTACAATGCTTGTTGATTTGCTCGATAGGAGGTTTTCGTTTTGCAACACCATTACATTTTTTGCACTATGGGCATGGCACATAGATATGCATAACTTTTTAACTCAGCCACAATGGTTTGGGATAATCTTGACTGGTAATTGAAGATGGATATGAATACCTTAAGACCTGTGCTGAAAACTAAGCCTTGCTTCCAATATGTACATCAAATTTGAGTGTATTGCCTTATGATCAATTGCCAACAAAATTAGCGCATACTGTCATAATTATCGTCAACATTGACCCACAAACCAAACCTTGGGTGTATTGGATCACAATTATTACTGAAAATAACGTTGTGATAGCTATGTTTTTAAGTATATAATTGCATTTTACATTTATTTATTTCGAAACATATTTCCGGATGGTCTCAAAAGACGATACTAGCTCACAATGCATCCACTGAAGTATTTGGCCATTATTGTCTCATGTACCTCATTCACCGTGCCCAACATATTTCATTGAAGGAATTCCAGGTCCTATTTTCACCCACGAATCATACAGCCAGTGATTATAATGGTTGAGGTATTACAAAGCTATTTTTAAGAATACCTTGCCATGCCACATCTCAAGAGGTTTCGGCCAGTAAGTGGGTGGCTTATTTATGGTGGCTATAAAAGAGCGTCTTGATGGTAAGTCATCCATCATGCTAGTTAGTCTGCTGGAAGGCCTTGTAGCAAACACATTCCTGAAATACCTCGTCTACGTCATCATGGGAAACCAACAAGCGTCTCAAAGAGTTAACATGCACAAATTAAAGCCGGTAAAAGAACTCGCCAGCAACAGATATTTTCAAAACGCTATTTCAGCTGGATTAATTTGACACCAAATAAGTCATCGTTGGCATTAGTCTCTAAGAACAACTTTGTTACAATTGTTCAGCGTTAATAAAATTGTGCGGGAAAAGTTTTTGTATCTAACGGCACAGAGTAAATAAGGCAGTAGATTTGAAGATTTTTCAACAACACTCATCCTCCCATAAGATATATCTGAATAATCATGAAATTTGCCCAAGACTTATGTGCGTTGATCTAATGGTCGTCATCAGCGAGAAACAAGAGGCTGAACACATTTCTTTAAAAATGGCTCTTCCACTATTTACATCAAGTTACTAGTATGGGCTGTTTCATGTTGGATTATGTATTTAAAGTTATTTTACTTGTTGTAGAAACATACATGAACGTTTTTATGTGACATTATTGTAACAATTTAACATTTACATTGGCTTTTGGAATATCAACGAGTGATATAAATTAATATGTTTAATTTTTTGGTGCTTTTTTCTCATTTACTCTAAACAAGTCTCAGATAGACGTGATTCAACCTGTCGAAAAATCCCCTCAAAGTTGGGTCTATAGATCATTAACTACATTCATTGTGGCAGAGTGAATCTTGTGAAGGTGATGGAGCTAATGCAACCTATTTTCTGATGCCATAAATAAATTATCTTTCAGATATGTATAAATATGTCAAAAGTACCCCGCAAAGCTGATTTCAATATATTAAATCCACGGAATAACTTTGTAGTTGATTACGTCAACAGTCATACGTGTTTCAATTGGTCGAATTATCCCTGACAAACTGATGCTGGTTTGCTACTAACCTCATTTATTGTGAGATATTTTTTAACATCTTTACAAATCTTTTTCAATATGTCAAAAGAATTCCACATAACTGGTGATGGTAGGCAAGGCCTTGGCTGGAGGGGGGTTTGAGGTTTCAAACCTACTTCGAAATTTTATTAACAAAATATATATGGCTTTATTTATGGTTCAAACCATATCTAAATTAAGATACAAGTACAAATTAGAGGGATGTTTTACCATAAAAAGCACTTCAGAGAGCTTCTAGAGGTGTTTAATATTTATAATTTTTCCTAGCCCTCAGCATTTACGGTGTCATGTTGCCAAAAAAAGCACTTCAGATAACTTCTAGATGTGTTTAATATTTAGAATTTTTCCTAGCCTTCGGCAGTTAGGGGGCTATGTTACCATTAAAAACACTTCAGATAGCTTTGATAACTGTTTATTATTTATAATTTTTTCTAGCTTCCAGCAATTGGAGGATGTGCCCACCAACCTCCTCTCCCCCCCAACCCGAAATAATTGGTTGGCTACGGCCTTGACGGTAGGTCATTAATCCGAAGTATTGAGAAATATATTGGATTACGTCGCAAATCACGTTCAAATTTGTCAGTAGCACCCTTCCAAACAGGTGATAGTGGGTCATAAACCCTTTGCGCAAATTATTTTTTGACGATGTTGCCAATCATGACAAAAATTACCCGCAAAACTAGTTCCAGTAGATATGAAAAAACCTCCTGGCTCACGAAATTTGGATGAACTGGAGTGATGATGACATCATAATTCAGCTGTATTTTAACTAGTAAAAAATACTCTACTAAGCTGGTACCTTTAGGTAAATGAATTGCAAGAAGGATAGAAATTTGTAGTTTTTAAGTTTGTGGATATGGTGATGGATTCTAAGAAGATTTAAATGTGTTAAGTGTGATGACACTGGATCAAAGCTAAAATATTATCGATGCAAGTAGCTAGCGTGGCCTTTCGATACAATTTGACCTTTGAACTCTGACACGATATGGAGAGAATGTGTATTGTGATGATTACGTCATGTTGCAATGCTGTGTGTGATGTCGCAACCGGACTATTCACGAATGTTTGACATCATCACAACACTGATAGGTTTTGGTTTGGGTGACGTGATGATCAATATGATTATGTTTGAGTGACCATTGGTTTATATGTGTGACCATTGGATCGTATGTCTGGGTAGGATTGGGACTGGCGTGGGAGTTTATTTGTGGGAGTTTTTTATTTATTGGTAGGGGGAGTGTGCAGTCTCGAGCGCCGTGCACGCGTCCCGCTGCTATGGTCACGGTACGCATCCTTCCCTGCCAGTGAGGGCGGGAGAGAGCAGGAACAACCTCTCGCACCGGCCTTTTAGCATAGAGTGTGAGTAATGTTTCACAGCCGCAAGACCATGAATCTATTTTAGTGTCACTAACATCCCACTCCCCCTTCCCCATTTATGTGATAAGGGTTTTCTCCCGGTGACGTCATCACAACGCTGGTGCCATTTTGGCAATTTGACAAGACAAGTCGAGACAGGAATAGATTACAACCTTAAATAATGTTGCAATGGGTTTACACTGATGATTCATATCTGGCGCTAGTTTGCCGGCTCAACAACAAGACAAGTCAAGACAGGAATAGATTGTGACCTTGAAACAGTAAGGACATTGACCCTGTTCATGCTTGGTGCCAGTTTGGCGGTTCGACAAGTCGAGACTCGTATCTGATTACCCTACGTGTAAGGGACAAACAGGTTTTGCGTGAATAAAATACAATATTACAAACATATATTTACTACCCATTAAAGGTTTCACAGACTTACATAATATTTACTATAAACTTTTACAGGAATGATGCATATAATCGTTCATACGTTTTTCTACAGTGTATCTTATATCTGTTAGTAGAATTGTTTTTAGTTCACAATCCAATATGTAATAATCCAAACCGACGACTTGACGTGTATAATAGGTAGCAATGATAAGACCAGGGTTTCTGATGTGTGTTTCCACCGTAGGCTGTTCGAGGAAGATGATATTCACTGATTCTGTTAGCGTGTCAAATATATCCATGACGAGTGTGTCGATCAAATCGTTGCAATATTGTGCGACTGGTGTCGACCACATATACCCTCGGTCGACTACACCTCACAAAGACGCGCCCAGCTTGGTGCTAGATAGGCGACCAGTTTGAGTCCGGCGTTTTGTTTATCGCTGATGACGACCATACGGTCACCGAACATGCGACTCAGAGAGATGTCATTAGTCAGACAAATATTCTGAAGAGGCTGCGTGTTGCTGAAAAACTTTGATATGACCGACTTTTAGTTGCCCAGTTCTTGCCACTCTGTATGGTTAAACACGGTACAATTCTCTCTGCAATTTTCTAGCTGGGTATAGGGAATAAAGTTGTTCTTGAGACTCATGCTGAAGATTAATCGTTTAGCGTCAACTTTGATTCCACTAGACAAAGTCGACGCCTTTGATTCCACTAGACAAAGTCGACGCCTTTGATTCCACTAGACAAAGTGTTGAAAATACTGGTGATGGTGAGCGGCTTCATCAGCTTTGCTTTGCGTGTGCAAACTTCTTGACATTCCATTATGTTTAATAGTCTCAACGACTATCGTGACTATGGCCGGCACACTTTCGGGATGCCCAATTTATGGTGGAAAACCAGTCGCAAGCTGATTGGACGCAGCATTTTGAGGAGTGGCAGGACCCTACCATCTTGAAAAAAGTGTTGTAATATCTCAACACCTTAGCATCGTTGCCTGTATGATTGATTGGCAAGAATAGGGTTAGGAAAGTTTTCATTGTAATCTTCTGGATGCGATTGAAAAGGTACATGAGACACTAATGCCTGCAAATATATGAGGCTATGCTTTGAAGTAGTATTGTGTTTTGAGACGCACGGGAAATGTTTTTGCTTATAAATGCCAGATATGAATTTATACTGGGTGGAAAAACATGTTTGTCAAAATATTCTCCCACGCAGTTCTTGTCGATAAAGATGGCAACTCAATGCATCCCAGGCTTGGTGTGTGGATACGTGTTTATGACGAAAGTGGCAGGTCACGCTATTCTTGCGGGTAGTTATTAAGCAGGGAAAACACCCGACTGTACAGAACGGAGCCAAGGGTTTGTTTTTACCGCACGTTATATGGTGTGCATGTCCATCATCAATTATACAATATCGAAGTCCCTAAATGTAGAAGGCCGAACAGAAAACAGAAATTCCAAACAGAAGTATGTGCCATGCACGTGGTGCGGCCCAATTTAAGTGTTTTCAAAGACGAACAAAATCTGTCGTACATATCTACGACAGATGTAGCGATGTATTTGGCTAAATATTTTTCTTCTCTGCCCCCTTGTCGTAGACGGTTCCTACACGCGTTGTGGCACGGGAGATGAGATATTCGAGTGGGCTGTAATCCACATCACCACTATCCTAGGGAATACCGTGTAGTTTGTTGACGATATAGTCGTCTTGCTTTTTAACAGTTGCTGAAAGTTCCTTGATAGCGTATGAGGGTTTTAACAAACAATGTTGAAGTAATGCACCTCATACAAATAAAATACTCAGTTCCTTGACGATTAAATCTTTGCTGTCGTCGCTGAAACGCTGTAAACCTACAGTGACGTCCATTTTATAAATAACGAGGTTAAGGAGTGGGAAGTAGTTTAAATTAACTCACAAAATCAGTAACAACGTTTCTGTCCTTATCGATGGTGATGATATTGTAAAATCCCGCACACGATACAGTTGACGGCTTTGGTGAAAGCTCTGGTGAAGGTCACTTCTAAGTTCAGAGAGCCATGCCTCGTCAAATTCCAATGCGATGTCATGTGGGTGGACAGATTAGGTGTGAGATCGAAAGCCATGAGACGATATAAATAAGGGAAGGCTTCCCTTGTGATGTCACTACCTTCGTACATGAAATGAATACCCGTTCCTGAAAACAGTGTGTGTTAGGACATGAAATATTTGCCGTTAGAAAAATCGGGCCGTAACGGATTCGACGGCAATTGTTCCCCTTCCACGTACAACGAGAAATGGTTCATGCCGTAAGTTTGGAAGTAGAACGGGTTCTGGGTGGCATCTCTGTTGAACGCAGCGGTTGATACAAATCCCACGATGCATCGTTTGGGTAAATGTCCAGTGAATACGTTGTCCAGTGTTTGCCCTTGCACATCCATAGGAATAGTGAGTGTTTTTACTCCCACACGGGTAATAGAATACTTTGCGGTGATTTCGGTGCCGTTAAAAAGGTATTTCACTTCGTTAAACTCATCACCATTAAGATACCCCAAAATATCTACCATAATACTTTTTGCAGTGAGACTGCGACAAGCCTCAAACCCCTTGTTGCCAACTTTAACCTCCTCAAAGGTTCCGGGGTGGTCTGCGAACCACGGACTGCAAGTAAAATGTGTTCTTTTGGATTCACTGATCTAATTGAGCAGCGACTTAATGTACGATCTATAAACATACGTGTTGCCAGGCGGTGAGATTAGTTTTTTGTTTAAAAACAAATCCACCTGTGTGAATAGTGATTGCAACCAGTTGTTAACGGGAGCGAATTAATCCACCTCGGTGAAAGCGTAACCGTCGAGTTTCATATAACCACCCTGAGATCGGTCTAGGACAACTGGGCGCACGCGAACTGGGTGCCAGGACAACTGGGCGCTAAAATAAAATTCACTTTTTTAAATTAACTTATGCAAAAAATTTTAAAATAAAAAATGCATGATTTTTTCATATATTTTTCAATTAAAATTAAAATGTGACGGATAAAAACTAAAAATTATCTTTTTTAAAATTAATCATATTTTTCAGTGCAACATCATATATTTTTCAATTACTTAAATATTCATTTTTGGAGTTGTTTAAAAAATAGAATCTTAGTAGAGTAAACTTAATTAATTTATATTTATAAAGTTAGACTATTTGATATGATAAAATTTCTAAAAGAAACCACAAAAAATGAAAAATAAGAATTGTCTGCAAAATAAACCACGTAAAGAGGAATAATAAGTAACATTTATATGCATTCCTATGTAAAAATTAAAATAATATACCCGATATTATAATACCTTCAAGCTATTACTTATTTCTGGTGAAGGTGCGACGAGATTGGTTTTGTTTATTCTTAGAAATCCCCCACTCCCCCATTACTATTACTTTTCTCTTATCTAGCTCAGAGCTATGCGGTACAGATGTTACGAGCTTTGATTTGCGTATTCTTAGAATTCGTCCACTAGACCCATTACCATCACTTTTGCTTCTTCACTTCATTAGGTTTGGTCAACCATAGTGGTTTGGACGAAACGGAACAAAAAATCGTGTCACAGCATGACAAAAAAAGTACGTAGACAATGGTTTTCTATATGTTTTTGATAAATTTAATATTGATGGACAGATCAAATTTTGGAGATGTGAAGGAAAAAACAATAATTTCAAGGCTAGATTGCATATAAGAGGAGAAGAAATGGTTAAAAGATTAAACGAACACACACATGATAGTTCATCACCACACATTGGAGCACAAGAGGTGGTATCAAAAATCAAACAACGGGCTGCTGAAATACGAGAATGTACTTCTCGAGTCATCAATGAATGCACAATTGGCTTGACCCAGGCGGAAAGGTATTTGATTTTACTTAGCTAAGTATGATAAATAATACATAAATAATTATTAAATTAATCCTTCAATCAATATTACTTTCATTATTAGTAGGTTTCAAAACAAAGGCTAGTAACTTATTCTAACGGCTACAGATGAGAAAGAAACCTAGATGAAATGCACCCACATTAGTATTGTGAAGGTATGGAAAAACCACAGCGAGTAATCACATGTTGAAAACCACCCACCAAAGGGCACCCAGCTGAGATTCAAACCCGGACCTCCTGCCAACGGCAACCAAGTGTCTTTTTAATTGTTACGTTCAGTGCAATGTGAGTCAATGACTTATACCATTCAGTCACCAAAGCAGTTAGTAACATAATAAGTATCCTTTTAAGGTAATTAACCTCTTACATAAAAAAATATATTTAACGTAAGAAATATGTATTACCAAGTTTGTAGCTTCACAAAATCCAGTAAAAACATTCTCATGACAAATAATTTTTGTGAGGAATATAAAGGGTGGTGTTCAAATATTACTAACGCAATTTTTAGAATACATACTAAGCCCATTCCCTCATTCTTATTGCAATACTTAACCATTTGTTTTACATTATAAATGCAGGCTATACTCAGGGATGTCATTTCATATCTTTCAGGGGGAGGTAGAGGTGGGTAAGATCTTTAACAAAGGCCCTATTTATAAGGTATATCAATCAGCATAACACCCCCTCCCACCGCTAGGGGTGAATCCCACCTCCAAGGATTTTTTACTTGGTATCAAAACTTTTTTAATTAAATAATTTAAATCTATTTTATAATCACTACTCATTGTACTGTCTTGTAATATCTCACTAGTCGGCAAATGGGACCGTTTGTGCCTCTCCCCTCGTCCCCAAATATATTTAGTAAAATCTAAAGAACATCAAGTTGAACTATAAAATTGAACACCAAAAAAGTGTTCCTAGGTTCTCAAGATATCTAATTTTCAAAAAATTGCCAAGCAAAGCCTTCTCTTTAATTCCGACTACTACCTTGATTGTTTGCCTCCCCTATTTACCTCCAAGTTAATTTCTGGGTGCACCACTGATCACTGTCAAGAATAATTTTATAAAATAGAGTAAATACTCACGCACAAAATTTATCCTTAATTTAAAGATTACACTCAAGTTGAGCGTTCGCTGAAAAAAATTGTCTCAAATTTGGAAGAATCTTTTCGTTAGAATTTCTTGAGGAAGACTCTCCCCCAGCCCAGTCCCATGCAAGCACCCCCCCCCCCCCCACGAAAAACCTGGATCCACCCATGCCATCCAACTATCCCCCACCCACTATTCCTCTAAAAATCAAAAATTAACTATTTTTCATACGATTCCAGTTTCCACGCATAGTTTTTACGTTTTTGTGCGTTTATAGTGGGATATTTAGCCCCAACAAATCTCTATTTCTATTTCCTATACAATATTAAAACTGGAATGTTATTGCTGGTCCCTTTTTACCACAACAGATGTACTTATTTTGTATGTGTTTTTAAATCCTTTTAACTCTTAAGATTATTCCAATTAGTGTTGTCATTAAGTAACCCCATTCACCCTCATAAATAAAAGCTAAGCTCAGCCCGGAGCCCCCTTATTTTTAAACCCTCTTTCCCCCCAGCATCATCCACTACATCTTAGAAGTGTTACGCAGTTTTCGAAGAGCTAAGCCCCTGCTTAAATCTTGAGCATAAAATTAAATTAGCAATAATCTTTGTAGTAAAAACAAAATAAAATGTAAAGTATTGTTGACCGTAACAAAATTCTTACAGTAATCTAAAACGTTTTCTGTGTGCAGGGGATACTTCCGAAAGCAGATGCTCTAAAAATTAGTTTGCCGTAAGTTAAACCAGATAAACGCTGCCCCTAGAGTTCCAGCAAATCATCAGACGCTGATAATTCCTGATCGATATAAAATGTATGTATCCGAAACGGAAATAAAAGAAAATATCTTACTTTCCAATAGTGGACCAAATGCTAACAGAATCCTTATTTTTGGTCGATAACGTAATCTGCAAATATTACGTGACGCAGAGGCCTTTTATGGAGATGGAACATTTAATACTGCACCACTACTGTTTGCACACATCTATACGGTGCTTGGTAAGCATTTTGGAGGGGGGCATCCAATTATATATGCACTCCTATCTAATAAACAAAGAGCTACATACGTACGACTTTTTGAAATGTTACAAGAAATTGAACCTACCTTTCAACCACAAACATTTTCATGTGACTTTGAATCCGTTGCAATAAGTGCTATTAGAGAGTGTTTTCCCCAATTTTAAATACATAGTTGTTTTTACCATCTAACACATAATATAAGAAAACAAATATGAGCATTGTAACTTATTCAACAATACAACAACAATGCTGAGTTTTGTTTGAAAGTAAGGATTATATCAGCTCTGGCATTTGTACCAAAAAAATATTTAGACAAAGCTTTAGATTTGTTGGAAGAAGAACTTCCAGACAATTTGCAGCCCCTGATAGACTGGTTTGAAGACAATTATATAGGTCGTAGAAATCGCAGAGTTGTTGGACGACGAGTGGTATTATTTCCACCAAATATATGGAATCTTTATACAAGAGTATAAAATGGTACAGATCGTACTAACAACCATGCTGAGGCTGCACATCGCAGGCTAGTAACTGAGCTGGGCATGCAACATCCAACAATATGGAAATTTATTGATGATCTACGTAAAGTACAAGCTGTAAGAGATATCTATTATGAACATCTTGTAGCTGAACATGAGCTCACGCCGAAAAAAAGAAAGTATCGAGAAGTCGATGCTAGAATTTTAAGACTAGTAAGGGACTATAATAATAGAGACATTATTTCGTTTTCACGTGGTGTTGCACATAATATTGCAATGCATTAATAAAAGACAAAGAACATTTAAATAAATATGATGCTGCGCATTATGCCATTTTTTACCCATCACTTTGGATTATACTAGTTTTTACCTATCAATTTTTATGATAGTTTTTACCCATCACTTTTTAATTTTAATTGAAAAATATATAATTAAAAAAGAATGCATTTTTTGTTTTTACTCATTATTTTTTAATTAAAAGGAAAATATGCATTGCAAAAAAGTGATTTTTTTTAAAAAGAAAAAGGGTTTACTTGAAAAAATGCATTGCAAAAAAGTGAATTTTTGTTAAAAAAGAAAAAAATTGGGGTTAATTTTGGGCGCCCATATTGCGGCGCCCAATTGTCCGGATTTACCCTGAGATGTTCTGTGAAAGATCGATATAGAACTCGCCTTGACCAGTAACGGTAAATTCGATGGGCGAATCATCGGTGAGGAAGATACAGGTATGTACTGTATCCATTGTCCACTTTCAAGACTGGTTTGCGTGGGTGGGACAGAAAAGAGGTCAAGTTCACAGCTGGCACACTCGCAGGACTGAGGGTGTAGAAACGACATTTCAACTGAAAGTATCTACCATATCTTGCTTGACATTTTTACGTCGGGCAACGACAGAAGACTGTTGCCGGTGCTTCTTACGATGCCCTTTATATCCTGAGACTGTCATCAGTGAGTCGATATTCTGCTACAATTTGCGTTTCAGGTTTGTTACAGCCTCACAGACACGCTGGCGTAAGGCCGTTTTGAAAGGACGTCGCTGATTCGCGACGTCAGAAATCACGTCGATACCCGTATGAAGCGCCTGTTTTCAAATGGCATTAGTATCGTTTCTCAGCAACGGTACGACGCTCTTGGAAACGCCGATGAAAAAATTCCTATTAAATGGCTGCGTTAATATGGAACACCGTGGTAGATTGAAGATATTCCTGTTCCAACCTGGTTAACCTAGTATCTTTGCTAGGGACAGTTCATGTTGATCAGCGTCGAAAATGAAGTTTCACCAACACTTTTCCAAATTAGAATGGTACAGGTTCAAAAAAGTCTGTTCTTATATTGATTACCAGGCTTTCAATTTCCCCTCTAATTATGGGCACGAAGTGCAACGGAGTTTAGCTAACTGTCTTATATATGCCGTAGACATATTTTGTGTTGTTGATACCGATGATACGTAAGAGAGGGGCCACAACGTCACCCACGGACTGAAGTTTGACGATATCCGTGTAGATTTACATTTGTGAGGGCAAACCTAGTAAAATGTTGGCGGCGTACGGTGACGTTTTAACTTTGATCTTATTAATCTTAGGATCGAAAGTGAGCTTTAGACTTAGTTGAATAGATAGTGTCAGCAGCTGTATATTTGGTAAAGAAGAAACAATGTCCACTTTTTATTAGGGTTTGTGGACTTAAATACAACTCCGAAATCCCCTTTAAACGCCTCTACACCGCTTAGGGCTTTGACCAATTCATGGATAGTGCTGTAATTTCCAGACGGAATGTGATCTTTGAATATTTGTTCTACGTCATTAGCGTCCACCCAGTTATATCATACAATATTTTGGCGCTCGTGTACGGTGGTGAAAGAACATGGATATTGGAAGTCGGCTAGAGCGACTTCCCATTGTCCGTCGAGTGTAAGACGGTAGGGTAGTTGCATGGGGAAATTCGCGAGGGTATTTTTCGAGAAATATCCCATAGAGCTGTAGCTCGGCAAAGTGGAGTAAAACTAGTCTTTCATGGTAGGGCGCTGACGTAACTAGCAAGAATCCAAGAATTAAACTTGGTGGGGTAACATTTCCACTGCACGTACACTTTCTTTCTGGCAACTTTACCATTGACAAGTAGTATTTTATCAATATTAAAAGTTTTTGGAAGACGTACGCTTTGTAATTCGGGTTCGTAAGACGTTCTCTCCAATTCCTCGCCGTAAAGATCAATCAACTTGAAGATGACTGGCTGTCGCAAAAAAACACTGATGACTTTGAAGATTTCTTCACTTCATTTGCTCTCTTAGTCCTTTTCAATGGTTTCTGAAACGTCTGCAGGCACCATCTTTATACTGGAATGTTTTGCGCAATTGTAAGAGTAGGCGAGATCTTGGAGGACGTCCACATAGCGATATTTGTTATTTTTGGAAAAGGAGCACCACATTCGCTCTTTCAGAGTTCTATTGAATCGTTCCATGATGCTTGCCTTCACGTCCGGATTATGAGTAGTGTAGTATTTTTTATTATTATTTTCCATTACTTTATATATTTCTCCTAACATCTTATTTTACTATAAATTAGGACTTTTTTTGCTCTGTTCATATTACAATATGCCTTCTATATAGTTAATCTAAAATTTTACACATAAACTTTCCGGAATATAAACATATACTACTACTTAAACTACATGTCCTGTTTATTATCATTACCAATTTACCTCGACCTGTGCCTGTTAGCAGCTCTATCTACTATGTATAAATACAATTATTTAATTTATAATAACTTATACATATACTTATCCCGCTTTCCCTATTGAAGTTATTTTGGCTATATACATTTTTTCTTTTGATATGTCTGCTTTGGACTTAAATCTAACTCAACCTAACTTATACTAAGTTCCGTCGTCTACACAATCAGTTTATATCTTCTCTTTGTAGGGAATCCCATTTTCTTTTTCTTCTCTAGTCAGTTCCTACCGTAGCTAGTCGACATCCCTTGATTGTTACATAGCTCCAGCCCAACATCACGCTTTTTCCAAGCGAGCAGGGCTCTTAACATAAAGAACAACTTCCGACGTCTCATCTGTATCCACCTACTTTCATTCTCACCTAGCCGGTATTCCAGGCGTCCCTGGTTCATCAGCGATATTCATCACTGGTATCTTTGAGAAGCCTTTCCTCGGCTAGAGCTTTACATATATTCAGATTCCTTCCAAATCTAGTCCACCCTCCCTTTTATTACACTTTCTCTATTTTCCCCCCCAATTTGGTAACGTCTCTACTAGGTCTGATGTTTCTTCTCCTTTTTTGTCTCCATCGACTTCACGCGTTACTTCTCCCCCAGTTGTTTCTTCCTGTCTGTTTTGTCTCAAGTCTTGGTCTTGTCTTTGTCTTCTTTCTTTTAGTTCGTCCATATGTATCTCCCTTTCTTCTTTCGATACCCTGTCCGCTATCTCATCGAGGTAGCTCCAACAGTCTACTTCCCTCAATATATGGTATCTGGCATTGGCCTGTGTAGGTATTAGTAGATCCACTCTTTCCCTTTCCGTAAATATACATTTCAAGGTCACGTGTTCCAGTGTCGCCTCTCTTTCACAACAGGAAAGACTGGTTTCACTCAAGTTCATCCTAAAGAGGGACTCTCGATATGGGCAATGCCCTGTGATATTGTGGACAAGTCTCTGAGAAGGTTGAAGATTCTTCATTCTCAGTCTTTATTGTACGTTCGGATATAACTGGATATAAATGTCCTTTTACCTATGGCACTCTATTCCCAGTCTGCTTGCCACTACCGCAGGAGGGTCTCTCTTATATCATTCTTGATACTTACACAGTTAGTTTTTAATTATATTACTTTGTCTAAGTTCCCATTTACAAACCAATATCCAGTGGCCCTCTTTCGTATTTCTAAGTCTAGGGGCCAGGCACCTAGGGTGACACATATCGCGTTGGTTGGTGCAGTTTTGTAGACCCCCAGAGAGTCCCATGAGAATTTTCCTCTGAAGCCAAATGAGTTTCCTTTTAGCTCTGTCACCTCTCAGTTGTTGTGACCACACTCCTTCTCCATTACCCACCATGGACACAAGCAACGCCTGATGGTATAGTCCAAGCAGTTTTAAGGGCAGATGGAGCTTACGCAGCCCTATAATTACTATCCCATTCACAAGCCGTAAGGCTCTCCCGCATACATTGTCTATGTGAGCTAGGAAGTTACTCTTCTCGTTAATCGTCACCCCAGGTAACTAACCATTTTGCTTCTTTTAATTGTTTGTTCTGCTATCTTAATTATAGGATCTCTCTTAAGCAATCCCCTGAGCAGCATGTAGATTGTCTTCGCTGGCGCCATGCTAAGTCTTACTTTCCTACACCATTCATCCAAGCTGGTTAATACCTTATTACTTTTTCCCAGGTTCCTCCACGAACTTGCCTCCACCGCTATCAGCAAGTCGTCAGCAAAAGCAACCACCCCCACCACTTCAGGCAGTGTCTTTATCTCCAGCAACCCATGCTCGAGACCAACATCCCAAAATATCGGACGACTTACCTATCCTTGTGGGCATCCTTTTGTTGATTTTTTGCTTATTGTTATTCCTGGGAATCTCAGGTTTGCATATCTTTCCCTACAGTAGTCCTTAAAGCTTTTGTAGAGATTACCCGGACAGTTTAGTGCTTTTAATCTCTTGAATAAGGTTGGCAACCAAAGGTTATCAAATGCACCTGAGATTTCCACAAATATTCCTATCAGATATTTTGCCCTAGATTTTTCTACCAGGCTAAAAACAGCACAGATCACATCCTCTGTAGACCTGCCCTTCCTAAAGCCGTACTTTTGAGGGTGCAGTCCCACCTCCACTATATGTTTTTGCAGTCTCTTATATATAATTTTCTCCTGCAGTTTGCACATACATTCATCAAACATATCGGTCTGTAGGACTTTGGGAATTGCTGGTCTTTGTCCTCCCCTTTACTCAGAATTACCACTTCACTCCGCTTCCACACATTTGGGATTCTGCCCTGAGCCAAGAACTCATTCATGAGCTGAACCTTAAAGGGTGCTATCTGTTTGATGACCTCCTGAATCACCTCCACCCTGATTCCATCAGGTCTAGGTGCCTTCTATAGTTCATTCCTGCTACTGACCTTTTAATTTCACCCTGTGTTACTGGTTCTATTATCATGTCTTTATTATTATATGCAATTTTCATATCCTGCCTGATTATTTCATTCTCCTCATTCGCCTCCTCCGGATTATTATTAGGGAAAACACATCCATTACTAGCCTAGCCAATTCCTTTCTTCTAGTTTATTGAAATTTGAAATGACAGCTGGGGGTCTAATTTTCCCTGCTGCAATCTGAAAGTTTACTTCCCATGCATTTTTCCTCAATTCTTCTTGAACATATCTTTCACTGCTATAATTTTTTAACAGTTTTCATTGTATTTTTGAATTCTTCCTTCCTTTGCCGGTATATATTCAAAAGTAGGAGTTTTCCTATTGGGGTCTAGGCATCTTTGGTATTCTCATCTTCCTCTCCTTGCGTACCCAGGTAGCTTTTGCAGCTGCTCATTATATGGTCGATTTCCTTCACATCTCGTGACTTACTTCATAACCAGTATTGCTTTCCTCATAGGTGTAGTAATACACGTCTTCTTTATTGAGACATTTCCAAGCTATACGTGCCGTGAACTCTGTCCCTTTATACGTCTGTAAAATTAGAGGTTGACGGCCACTTTGTTTTAAAATGTCCTGAAAGGTGTCCCTCACTACAATCCCCGTCTTGGAGGGAAGCGTCTTTGACCAGGCCATCTTGCTAAAAAGTCGATGAAGGTGAGCAAGTACACAGCACCGTTGTTGTATTTTACCTGACTTCGTATATCTTTAAGATCAGCTTGCTAGCGATTATCAATGTTTGACACCACTTACTCGTTGCGTGGAAACTTTTTTATCGAAGGTTTGTGTAGCGCAAAATCGTCTTGCACACTAAACCATTCTCGTACTTTGGCCGGATCTTGGACGCCTTTATGAGCGACGCCGCCCCTGCAAACCCTGCTGGATGAGAAGGGTTGTAGTAGATGTCGGCTAAACGGCCCATTAAGCTCTGAAAGGCAGCCACATATTTTCATCCACCCTTTTCAGTCTCTTCTTCAGGTTTACAATAAATTCTTTCATGACGTTTATTTTTTGTAGAGCCGTGAGAAACTCTCGCCACCCCGACGGCTCTCTGTGTCTTCTTGCTTTGACCAGATAGTTGACTAAATTCACGATATTAGAACCACGGAGAGACGTATCGTGAATACTCACTTCCCCGTTTGCGTCCCAGAGATACCGCCTCGGGAAATAATAATTTTTAGTAAGAGTTCGGGTTTTTAACGTGCCAGTACTGGAACAGTATTGAGTATAGCAGTGATGGGAAGTAGACACTTCAGGGGTGGTTGTGCCGGTATTTTTATGTGGTGGAGGGTGCTGTCTAAAGTACAGATAGCACTGTAGCACTTGTTGATATAAAGTCCATTTAGACTTGTCTTCAAATTTTAAGCAATAATTTTTTCCATTTCTTTGTCCAGCTCGGAGACCATTAGATTTGTGACTTATGACACTTGTTGGTGGTATCACTCGTAACGGTGTATGTTTCCGGGGACACCAATATCATCTTTTTCGTGTGTTTCATTATCTACTTGTTGAATAAGGAACCAAGGACACCGCTGATTAATAGGGCAAAAAGTAAGAACAGGAACGATCCCCCTTTTTGAACTAGTTATCGTCTCTTCTTCCAGCTGTCTCCTTGTATGATCAGCTTCTGCAACACCTGCTTGTAAGCACGTAACTTTCTTTGACTTCTGCGCATTTTTAACGGCACTTGACCTGATAAACTTATGTAGGCACACTCGCAAACAGAGTCAATTAGTTTATTGTCTGCCGTTTTCACCAAGGCGACACGTTGCTGCGAGGTCATGCGAATCATCGCATGCAACAGAGGTGCTTGCTTCAGCACGTTGGGACTCATGGTCAGGAAATGATCTGCAATAGGGAGTGTCAGTGTTTTTATAGCTTTAGCGTGGTAGGTACTCGCAGCATTAGACATTTGTGCGAGTTCTATATCTGAACCATTCGGGTGTACCTTGCTTGAAATCTAACAATATATACCCGTAGGGATTACTTGTAGCATCAGCGTAAGCCTCTTGTAAAACACAGGGGTTTTCAGGACAGACTTGACGTGCAAACTTTTGAATCTGAGCTTTATCCATGGGATTTTTAAAAAGCACATTATAGTGTGCGTTTAAGAAAATGTATCTTTGGACTTTGCCCTCAAGAGATATATTTTGTGTAAGGTACATGAGGCTAATAGTTTGATGATGGCATCCTTTGGTGAAAAGATCGACGACCACCTAGTTGGCTTCACGAATCATCTCGTCCAGGATAATCAGCTGTGGTAAGTCATTACAGGCGTCATCCATTTCTGGCAAGCCCTTACAGAAAATGACACGGGGACTTGGCCCGTCTTATTTGAATACCAGTTGTCATAAAGAATAACACCGGGTGATTTTATCAAATTTAACATCACTCAATTTGTCCAAGTGACAGACAAAGTTGTCAATAAAATGTGACTTTTCAGAGCCGGAAGGTCTACTGATGAGGGCAAAAGATTGATGTTTCAACTTGTCCATAATGTTTGGGATTGAGTTTATAAGCTAGATTAACTTATATTTATAGTATACGAGGGAGGGGTGTAGATGTTAAACACACACATTACAGTTTTTATAGTATTTATTTACACAATTACATTTTTTAGAATACAGGACATAACATTAAAAGAAAACTTGAAATATTAATCTACAAAACAATTAAAGTTATAAAATATATCTCACACACTTGAAATGTATTATACATGTTTAAGTGTAGAGGAAACAATAATCAATTTCTTGTGGTCGTAATAGGAATAGTAGCCTCGGTACTAAATATCTAAGCTAATTTACAAAGTCCAGCTTAAAGAGTATTTGTATATATATATTTACATATATATACATATACAGATGGTTTCAATTAAAAATATGTAAAAGAAAAAATTGACTAGAATTAAAATATGTATAAAAAATAAATATATATCTAAGCATCAAATTCTATTTGACTAAAAATAATCAGGTAGGTGAAGGATTGTACTGGTGGAGAAAAAACTTAAAAAGGAGCCCGGGTACATGAATAAATCAATAAAAATTATAAGTGTTTTCATGCAGAAAAAATATGAATTAGATCTCGATTCTTTGAAAAACATTATGTCAGTGGATCTGTCTAGAATGAAAGAAAAAAATAAGATTATTTAGCCCCTCTAAATGATCACCTTTTAGTCGTGGCGAGCACGTTTACAAGGACTCATATACCCAAATGGCAACGTATTAAAATCATCAGTTATCCGTCGTTTGGTGTACACTGGCCGGTACACTTTATTCTGCGAAACGGTACATACAGTCGTAAGACCTTTTCTTACAGTTTTGTGTGGTATCTGTATGTACCATTCCGCAGACTGTTCGGTATACATCGCTTTCAAAACTTCAAAATTAACGTCGTTCCGGTAGCCATAGTTTATGGTGATTCCGTGAACCTTGCACATCGTTTTTGTTTAGGCAGCATTGCCACCAACACAAACTTGGTACGCGTAATTCTTGGGGTCACCAGATACAAAGGCGCTAATATAGCTTTCCGGACCGTAATCTTGAATTACGTCAGTGAGGTCACCTAAAAAGTCTCCGGTTGGTGGACTCCAATCGCCGGGGTGTTCCGTGAATAGAACATTATTTGTATCATGATACAAAACGCGATCCCCCAATTTTTCAAGGATGCTGTATAAGTCAAACCTAGCCATAGCAGTCGTGTAGCATGCCACCACCACACTCGTGTTAGGGTCAGGGCGCAACGCGTTACGCGCATCCTTGTAATTGTGAAACATATCCTCATCATTAACAACAATGACGCTGTCCACTGTGATGTAGGAACCATCAGGTACTTGTAGATTCCCTGATAGTCGTTAGTCGTTGACAACGGCTACGTGTGGTAAATCGGGCATTTTCCCAAACTTTCCCCATAGTGAATTTAGAAAAGTTTAGCCAGCATGCGGATACTAGGGTTTTTACAAACATAACCCTTCCCTACCCCGCCCTCATCATTTAGTGCAGCAAATTAAAAAAAAAGTTTTCATCTCTTTAGCCGATATTTATTTTAATATGAATAACATGAACGTAACTAATTCTTAAATTGAACACAAATTCATTTATTAAACAAACTTCTGGTTTTCATGATAGTTTGTATAATTTAATGAAGGAATTTAATTAATAGGCTAGTAGACTAAATTTTAATTAGTTAACTCTTCAAATGATTTAAAAAAGAGAACCTCTTTATAAACAACGTTTTTTGATTAAAACACGTTGCTATCTGCATCAATATTTTTTCCTAGTTTAGGAATATTTTCACGCATTGAATAATCGAGTGCATTGTATAATTTCCCGTGTTCAAATAGATGATAAGGCTATGATATCCTAACTTCTGTAGAAGTTTTACCTTGTCTCTTATCAATGATCATGGCAAAGCAACTTACAACAGGAATTGCTTGCATTGTAGTTTGAATGGCAACACCTATTCTGAAGGAGATAATATCACTCTAGGAATAAGTACTCAGTCCTTGTATGATGCTCCAGTCATTACTTTGCAATAATTAGTGTTATTGTACATATTTTTCACTTTATTTTGTACCATTTATCAGACACTTCACTGTGTTTAAGTTACACATAAGCAACACAATTGTGCCTTATTTGAGCTCCAGTCTCTCCCTGCACAGTCCGCTTACTTCCAGACTGTTTAAAAACTCCATAGGAAACTGTATTTGTTCACTTATATCGTTACTAACTTTAACATCATTACTGAAATAACTCCAAATATCGCCAGTTAATTTCCATGAAATCTCGCTTTTCATATTTTAGTGATGGTCAAAGGTTTTAGAATTTTATTCATTGAAAGGTTAGCTGACTTTTAATATAAACAATCATTTTCTAATACATGTATAAGAAATCAATCAACTTTTTCCTGGACCAAAATTTAAAAATCCTGACAGTTGCAAATTTGCACATTGAACCGAAAAAATTGAAACCCCAACAGCTCAGATCAGTTCAAAAATGTATGAGGAATTGTGGTGACAAACTTCTTACAGTAAAGGTTTAATATTATTGATTTAAGATATGAACACAAACCTGATAACCTGACAAATGGCGATTTTTTATTCCTCAATAGTAAGCCTGAAAGCTATACTCCTTCACAATAGTAACTCTCTGCTATCTATTCCCATTAGCTACTAGCGCCACATTATGGAGTCCTATGAATATGAAGATAGTTCTGTAGATTATCATTTATGTTGAACATAATTTGAACACATAAGGGGATCTGAAAGTTGTAACATTAATGCGGTTGGGGTTATCGAAGTACTGATGTTTCCTTTGTGAATAGGACAGCAGGGCCATGCAGTCTCATTTCCACCACACACGGTGGAAACCATGTCAAAGCTTCATTGTTGGCAAAAAAAAAGTGTAAGGCAAAACCCCCTTATTTATACTCCCAAAAAAAGTATTTAAATATCAAGCTTTACTTTATGAATAGTTTTATTAAGGCCATAAACAAAAATATGAGCAAGGTTTAAAACATATAGAAAATACTCCCCTCAATAATTGATTATAAAATAAAGGAGAGAATATATTTTGTGGGGCCATAAATCAGACAGTAGTTTATGAAAGATTATATCTTTGAGTATGGTACGTGCTAAATCCTGCAGAAAAGAGAGGCAATTTACAAACTCTTAGAGTGTTACATGTTCTTAAAAATACTCTATTTATACTCTCATTTTGATTTATTCCCTACAAACTTTGGCGAAGTCAATGATGGGTACGGAGAGAAATTTTGCCATAGTATCGCTACGATGAAAACACGCTTCCAGGGAAAGTCAAATCCAAACATGCTTGGATACGAACTGTTGGACTCTGTTGAGAGATGAAAAATATACTGTATACAAGAGAAAATCAGGACTTAAAACCCCTTTTTTCATATAATAATCATAGAAAATGTTTAATGTTTAATAATAATGAAATTTGAGATTCTTCTGAGTAATAGAACTTTTGTGAAACTAATTTAATTCTTTATGGAAAAACTTGCAAAATAAATACCACTATTCACCATGATAAACAAAAAACCTGTTGGCTAGTATAATTTAAAACTGTTTTCTGAAATATTTACATTTAAACATGCATTATAGCTCAAGAATCTAGGGGACTTTTCCAATCAACTAAAATTAAGAAACGTTAATATAAACACGGGTCTAAAACGCCTAGTTTCTGAGGTCGGATGAATTTTATTGTTCTATTAATAAACAATTCAACAGGAGAAGTAACGGAATTATACAAGACAATGTTTAAGAGAAACAACCAAAAACACAAAGAGACAGTACATTTAGTTACAATAATTGTACAAATAGTGTTGCGCTTCAATGAATTCTCTGAGCCTCCATTCTATTCTTTGTGGTACTCTTTTGAATACACATGGAGTGTAACGCAGTTACAATATGCTCTTGAAATGTCAACATCAGAAACATGAGTTGAGTAAACAATGGACTTTAAAATAATGTACCCAAGATATAAATCCATTGGGTTCATAACTGGTGATGGATAACTCACGAACTATCTCTCTTCGAGGAAAACCTTTAATTAATATAAAACTAAACGTTTTTAGAGCCATGTTGATATGAACTTTTCTTAATGTTTGGTCGATTTGAATACGCCCCTAGAATATTTGATACCATTTAAAATACAGCCTGTATATAAAATATATACATATGTGTGTGTTTTACATGTATATGTATTAGACTATAAATATTTCTAAAAAGATATTTATACATTTTATATTTTATACATTATTACATTTATATATTATAATACGTATTAATATTATTTAAAATATGTTTTACAAGAAAAAGCATTATAAATTATTATATAAAATAAGTCTTACCAAATATAAGTTTGTATTTAATTATCTTATTTGCAATTTAAAATAGTTTATTATTATTTAATGAAAATGTGTATTGAAATTATTTAAAAGCTTTCAACAATAAAGGGTGCATTTATTACCATTTTGAGATCACTATTGTATGTCTGATGTGTTGACCGTATCCAATTAAGCTATGATAGATCGTATAATAGTTTGCTTGCTTCTATATGTAGCACTCAATGATATTTGCATATTACCTTTTCATTAAAGGGTTCTGCATTTAGCGGCGGTAAGCTAGCGACAATAGATATATGATTATTAAATTTCCTTCAAATAATCATCAATAACGTTTATTATCACAACTGTATCTTATTAGAGGGTGTTGAAAGGTTATACTTCTCAGTTGAGAGACAGTCATAAAGTAATCTCGTCTAAATAAGTGGCCCAATGGAGAAACCAATAAATTAGGGATTTTAATAAAATTTGTCATATTATTATTGATAGACAAATATTTAAAAATTATAATTTAATAAATTCCCCTATGTGAGTTTTAAACTGAGGATGACGTTTTATTTAATTAAAATAAGTTATTAATTAAATAGAGAAAAGAAATAAAAATTGTTGCGTGTGTTTTTTTATTGGAATTTAAATAAATGACCAGCTAACAGCATTTTAATATTTCACTAATTTATGAACAGCAAGTATGTCGAATTTCAACTTTCAATCTCAATGGGATAATATGAATATATATATATATATATATATATATATATAATAATATTAGTGTTGTCAAAATTATAATAAGAGAGTGGCTAATCACGACGAGTAAAAGTTATATAATTTGTGAATTTACCTAAGCGATTCGGAGCTTAATAGCTAAATTTTTAATAATAAATGCAATTGTTTATTTAATTAAACATTTATTTAAAATTCTGCACAAAATATTACATATATGTGTAAAAATATGGTGGATACAGTGGTGACATTTAAACAATATAGCCCATGTTCATGGTATTGATTGTCAAACTCAATGGGAAAAAACCATTGGGTGGACCTAGACACATATGGGAGGATAACATTAGAATGGGCCTGAAAGAGATGGGGTGTAATGAGGTGAAATGGAAATAACTCGCTCAAGATAGGTATAAGTTACGTATTTTTGTAAGTGGGGAAGTGAAATTTCACGTTCATAATGCCATTGAACAGGAAATTAATTAAGTAAGACCGATACCACATACAAAATAGATAAATGGAAATGTATATACATTTCTAAATTTGAAGAATAAGTCATAGATTGCCTTTAAATCTCCTTTAATTAATCTCATTGTTATTTGTATACAATATATATCACCCTTATCTCTACACAAATAAAGTATTGTGGCATAAGAAGACAACTATGATGTAAAAAATAGATTTCATAACTATTGTAAAATTATTCTACCTTAACAATCACTGATTTATGTAATGTATTAATATACGTGGGATTAAGTGGGGATTTAATCCCATTTTCTTTGACCAATCCTTTACTTTCCTAGCCATTCTGTTGTTAATATTAAACTTGGTTTCAATTTTGACGTACTGCACACATATACTAACTCATAGGTGTTATTCTCACTGCTAAAATAAACCGTACACACTTATTTTTGCACATGAATAACTATTTTTATATAGAGTAGCATTTACAGTTTAAAACGAGTTGAACTTCTATTAAGACTTAAAACTATTTTAATCGCACAATTAACTTGATCTCAGTACACTATAACAGTGTTTATACCCGCCTCGGTGGCGTAGTTGGCTAACGCGCTAGTCGTGTTGAGCTCGACCACCGAGGACGGGAAGATCGAGGTTCGAATCTCGGTCGGGTGAACTGGGGGTGGTTTTTCCTAAATGGTTTTCTACTTTCCCTCCATGCAAATGCGGGTTCACTTCCTCTAAAATCCAACCCTACCAATTCCTAATCCATTAGCGTAATTAGTACTTAAGCGTATAACCCGAACGGGCAGTAAGACGCGGTGCTAAAAAAAAAAAAAAAAAAACAGTGTTTTTCTCACCAATGCAATCATGGGTCTGACATGACTCACAGGACATAGACTTACATGTTTAGACATCCACATTCATGAATAAACCTTAACACCCATGGAGACCTGTATTTCTAGAAACTAACATAAAATAACTTGTATGGACAATAAAACCAATAAAATTGTTCAATAAATGTATCTCTTTAAAGATTTCCTTATCTCACTTTTATCAGTTCAGAAATTAAATATTTTAATTTCATTGGGAAGAGCCACTTTGTCGTTATATAATTTTGATGGCAGTTATATTATTGAAACATATTTAAATATGATCACATTGTTATCTAAAGTTTAAATCGAGCACGCATAGTGTCCATATATGTTTAAACGCAATTATTTCACATTTTTAAAATCACACATGTTTTTTCATGATTAAATTGAATTTTTAACCATAAAATTAAACATTTTCCCTTTAATTACGTACTTTTAAAGCCCCTTAAAATCTCTATACAATATTTTTAGTTCATTTCTCCATCCCATTTCTATTTGAAGTTATTAATAAAACATGATTGGTGGTGAGGCTCAATAAGAGCCTTCATGAAAATTTTGAAAATCTGTAGCTAAAAAACTTATCATGGGAAAGTTACGAAGCTATACATTTTAATAATCATTTTAGAAATAACAAGTATGTCAAATTTCATCAAAATCCAAAAGTGTTAGTTACAAAAGTTAGCAAAATTTTGATCACACTTTATGAAATGGCCTTGTTATTAAAATTATTTATTCTATTTTGATGTTGTAAAAAAACAAATACTTCAGCAGATAAACTTGCTATTTCATCCACTTTTCTTTCTCTTGGTATTGTATACAAAATACAAATGTACAATTATTTTCTTAACATAGATACATACAATAATTAGAATAAAATAATATTTCCTATAAAATTAGGTACTTAGGGTTGAAAGCGTTGGGCATGACCAATCTTGGTGTAAGTCACATTGCTGCATTTAATAAATTAAGTTTTTCACTTTTTTTAAACTTATGTTAGTACACGACACTTATTTAAAAATATATTTAAAATTATTTAAAAGAATTCAAAACTATATTTTTTTTATTATTGGAACATCCTGATTCCAAATATATAGTTAATAATTTTTTAAATCACTTATTTGTGTATCCAAAAAAATTTTTTTTTGTCAAGCGCATTCAGGAACATGAGCCCAAAATCTTTTCAAAGTGACTAAAGTAAATATGTTTTCTAAAAGCTCCATTTGGTAGTTTCAAGAAAAATTATATTATTTTACAAACTAACTTTCATCTATTTACAGTTTCAATAAATTAATAGACATATTGGATGTAATCTCCCCAAATTATTCCCCTAAAAGTATAATTGTCTCTTAAGCCAGGATAATTAGAACTGTCACTACTCGGTCCCTATTACGTAGCTAAGTTGTCAGGATGACCTTTGTGCAGGGAGGGAATGTCGGATAGAAACGTTGAAAATAATCATACATAGAATTTCGCTGAATTTTATTATTATAAACTGTAGTACACAATGTGATGTAGTCAGTAATAATTGATTTAATTCAAAAAGAGTCATTAGCCTAAGTGAGTCATTCTATCATATACGTTTAAATTGGTGAATTAACTCTAACGCGAACTGGGGACAATAGCTTAAGCTAGTTCTGCCATGATGCCCTCCCCCTCCCCTCCCCCAGCTGCTACTGTCCTAGTTTCAACCCTTCTTATAGTTTAAAAGAGTGTATTTCGTTCAACATTTTTACTGGTTCATATAACACAGTTGTGTAACTATACACAAGTTAGGCTGACGATAATAACAAACGGGTTTATATTATTGTGGACTGTTTATGGCTGATTGACTCAGACTTTCAACACAAAGAAGGAACACGTGTCTGTTAGTTAACATTGAAATGGCATATATGTTAATAGACACTGATATCATTCCTCCTTAAAATTAAGTTTCGAAAACAATCATTCAACAAACTTACCCAAAAATAGTAGTTTTAGCATTTCATCACTCTTACTATATTGAAGTTATTCATCATTCTTAATATATCTTGCATTCTGGAATTAGCGTTGCTGGCTGTTTCAACACATGGTGGCATATTTACAACACTGATGACATAATAACTTCACTTTTTACAATGGCTTGTTTATTTTCCCTTACGTAACAATGAATTAAAAGACTAGAAATTCCAAGAATTACTACATTATTTGGTATTCCTATAATACAGGCAATAGTGCTACGCTCCATAAACGTTGTTCTACATTTTTCAATTGTACTTATTATTTCATCAAAGTTAGCCTTAGACCCTGAATTTTTCACCAAAATTTCTAGTTCTTCTCTTAAATCTGAATCAAAAGGTTTTCTAAAACTATCCTTTTCCTTTATAATAACATGTTCCTTTGCAGGAAACTTCAAAGCTTACCATTGGCTTTTTACATGTTAAGAACCTTGAAATTGAGATCATAATTTAAACTGATTGCTCATCACGTTGCAATGTGATACATCTAAAATGCTACCGGAATCTTTAAAGTGAGTGTCACTATTAAAACTCAAATATTTACACTGTTATCTAAACGCGTTAAATAATAATTACAAATTACAACATTTTGCTCTTGGCATGCTACAAAATAATTGGTATTCACTGGTTGAAAATATATACAAACTTTGATAATCAATAACATTTAAAATATATTTGATTTGAGTATTGGTTTCAAACAGGGATGCTGGATATCGATGGAAGAGATATTTTTACAAAATTACTTCTCAATCCACTAGCGGTACATTTACAAAAATCTGTAACTATCATTTAGCAAAAGGGTAGTTAAAAAATAATACGCTTTAGCAATTATCTCCTCTAAACTAACATTGAGTTTCTTATACAATTGTTTGAAATGAACAATGTAATCGGAGATTAATTAAGTGATATATTAAAAATTCCTTCTTGATTAAGATTAAAATCTACAACTACTCAAAATATATTTTCTGTAAGCATTTCATCATGCATATACACAAATAACACACCCGTGCTAGATTCTCGAATATGAAAGGCTTGTCCCTATGATTAAACAGAGTACTCATGCATCTGATCAATTATTTAAACAAAGAAAAACACTTATTTTCTAAAAAAAAAAAAACTTTCAAGTTATTTTTATTTTTTATTCTTCTCTCTCTATTTTTTAAAAATACTCGAGAAATAGCTGTCCTCTCTTCTTTCTTGATAAAACATAACACTGCTAAGATCAGCTTTTAATAAACTTTACTGTTAATTCACACGCTCACCGAAAAACAAGAGCTGAACAGAAATGGGGTCACGTGACGAGCTCTAAGCAAATCACAAGATATCCACTCCATCAACGCAAGCGGTTCTGCTAAGTTCAACTCATCTCTACTTCGTCCATTCTGCCCAAGATGTTTGACAAGGGAGAATTCAACTAAATCTCATAACCAACAATCTCAAAGCAGTACTTATACGCATTTGACAATGCATGGCCTGTGCAGCCAGAAGAAAGCAGACAGATTCATTGGCCGTTGTTAGGAGATTTGAAATAACCCGTTAATGTAAAGAGTGTTTATCGATGTATTGAACTGTGCCACGACATTACATTAAGTTATATTTTGAAAACATCCCTCGGGAGAACGATATAAAATATATTTTTATCCACTATAAAATAAAATATGTGCTTAATCAACTGTTTTAAGTTAGCTTAGTAATGCATCATGGGTCAACATACAGCGTGTAGATTGCTACACCACTCAGGCAGATTCTGCTTTCTATTTTCGGTGAACGTGTGAATCAAGCTCTACGTTTTCTCTTTCACACGTTACACACGCACATTCACCGAGGTTGTAGCTGGTAGTGTGACGAGTCCACCAATGGTCAGGGAGCTGTCAGGTCCCGTTACTGACTGCGGTCTATAATTGGTGCCCGTGGAGGTCAGTTGATCTTTCTGTCCAATGGAACTGTACTAGGTCGTCCTCGAGGTCAAATGTCTGAGTCTTCCAGTAACACTAGGACCTCTGCATGTAAAGGGTTTCAATCAAATTCGTGACGTTTACCACCAATGTTCTAAAAGGAAATTGGATCTATACTATGGATTTACTTAATATTTCTAATATTGTCTATGCCCCTGTGAATTTAATTTGAAAAATTTGATCCTATTTTTTTTAAGGCAACGTTTGTCAAATAAACCAAATCTTCCAATCTGTAACGTATTTATTTGAGGATCTTGTCATGTTGGCTGGCATATTTTAAAAACGATTTGTGATTATTCTTACACACCTTATTTCAAAGCTTCTGGAGTTTGGCAGATAAGTCTACTATCTGTTAATTAGTCACATCAAGGGATAGCTTCCTTATCTAAAGGTTCTACCATCTTACTTCAAAAAAATATTTCATAGGGTGATCTTTTAGAACTGGTATGTGTTCTTACGTTGTAGGCTGTGACATCATATTGGAGTTTAGAATCCCAATTTGTCTGAGCAGGCTATTCAAAAAAAGTGTCAACATATTACTGATAGTCTTGTGTACTCTCTCAGTTCAGCCATTCCCTTGAGGATATCCTGGGCTTTTCTTAATTTGATAATTTTAAACCATTTACATAGTTGAGTCAATTATTCTAACATGAAATTTGTTCCCTGGTCCGAAATTATACTGGCCATAATCCCAAATTTAAGTATTCCTTCTCTAAGTAGAGCTTCCGCCACCATTTCTGGATTCTGGTTTTCTAGAGGAACCATAGCTAAATACCTAAAAATTAATCTAAAATAGTCCAAATACACCGATTCCCATCTGCTGATTTAGATAGAGGTCCCATTATGTTATATATATATATGTATATATGCAGGCGTGGATTCAGGAGGGGTGGTCAAAGGGTCAGTTGAACCTCCTGTCAAAGTTAGAAAATGAAAATAAAAAACCAAATGAAAGTTCAAATTCTATAAAGAAAATACAACACATATAAATTATACCATTTTTAAAATATTTTTACGCGCAGACACCTCTTAAGCCGGGTCCACACGTGCGTTATTCGTCCACGTTTAATTAATGTTCGATATGACTCACGCAAGCTTGGGAAAAATATTCGTTTTCATTTACGAATATTAGTCGTATATAGCAAGTAACAAACATTGTTCTGCATAGAGACGGTAGACTACCACGCAATAAAGAAGACTAATAATCGCCTGGAGAACAGTTCATCCGCAAATACAAAATAGAGAGTATGTGTGGACAGTATGAGCAGCGGAACTGTGGGGGATTTTGCCCCCCTAGAAATAGTTTGCCCCTCCCTGGAATGAATTCCACCCCCGCTGGATATATTTCAAATCCTCTGATATTATCGAATACGAAGCTGAAAGATGGCCTTAAATCAAATTCCAAATGCCTTCTATATGCAATTTACTGTAAAAAATTTGCTGGAGAAGACCGCTTAAAATAACTACTAGACTAGAGGCATCTAACTGGCAGAAAAAGTCAGGTGAGGAAAGCTCTAAATTGCTTCTAAGGCTTCTACTGGATTCCTGGTCATGCTGGCCTTTCAAGGAAATGAACTGGCGGGCCAGGCAGCCAAGGAGGTGGTCCATCTCACTCCTGAGGCGAGTTTGGATGTCATGTTTTAGACCTGAAGGGTTATGTTCGGCGTGGGGTTATACGCACCTGGCACGAGCAGTGGGTTTCGAGCCCTGCTCAGATTAAGCTGTGGTCCATCAGGGACGGTGTGTCACAATGGCCCTCTTCTATACGAAAGTCTAGAAGAGAAGAGGTCATCGTGACAAAACTCCGCGTCGGGCATACATTTCTGACCCATGGTTTTTCATTAATAGGGGATCCACCTCCAGTGTGTGAGCTTTGCAATGCTCCACTTAGTGTGTACCACATTTTGGTGCAATGTTGCAAATATGCCCCTATTCGCCTGGCTCTTAATTTTAACGGTGACCTTCGTTTTTTACTACGCAATAGTGTGGATGGAGTTATATGTTTACTCCATTTTATACGCCAGGCGAATCTTTTAAGTGCCATTTGAATTACTTTTATAAAGTAGCTCATTTGGGTTTTAACTCATATTGAGATTATTTTTAACATTTTTAGTATATTTTAATATGTTTGTTTTGTCTTTTTAACATATTGTATTTTAATGTTTTTGTTTGTATTTTTAACGTATCATTATTTTAACATGTTTTATCATTCTAACGTGTTATATTTTAATATATTTGTTCTGTACTTTTAATTTAGTGTATACACGTGTGGTTTTTTTTAGCAGGTGTATCACTCAATTTGTACTAATAGCCCATTTGAGCACTCCTATGGAATTTCTCAAATGGGTATTTTATCATATTGAGAGCTATTATTTTTATATTTATATGATATATTGTTTTATATAGTGTGTATTCACCTGCATATTCTGATAGGTGAATTATTATGTTCCTCCCCTATGGGGATTTTACTATTTTTTATATAGTTCAAGGCCCTAATGACCTTAATGTGTCGATGGGCCTATAAACTCTAATAATAATAATAATAATAATAATAATAATAATAATAATAGCTTCTAAGGTGATCCAAATAGCTTCTAGATGCATGTAATTGTGAATAATTTTCAGGTGAGGACCACCCCAAATAGCCTAGTTTCTGAAATAATTCAATTTTCAAAATTTTAATGGCGGAAGACAACTTCAAAGCTTATCTTTTAGATTAATAGTAATAGAATTCAATTTTTGGTAAAGTTGACCATTTGTGTTAATTTAACATGTAAAAAACATAGATGTATGCTATAATATAATAATAATATAGGCACCATAATTTGAATCATAAATGAAAAAAAATGTTGGTAATAATAATTACAAGTTAAAATATCTTATGATGACAAATGTGATATTATCATAGAAGTTTTAACAAACATCTAAAAAGTTTGAAACATATTAAAAAATTGTGGACTTTTGAGTCAAATTACATTAAAACAGTGTTATGATAAGATGATATAAACATGCATATATTACTTGTCTTGCGCTATATTTGAAAATTAAACAGTTATTTGTAAGTGAAAATATAAAGGATGAAAAAAGATATATAAAAAAAATTGAATTCCTTCCTTATCTGTGTTTCCCTGTTCCTTTGCTATATAATATTTGTCATCATAAGATATTTTAACTTGTAATTATTATTACCAAAATTTTGTTTTCATTTGTTTCATTTATGATTCAAATTATAGTGCCTATTTTTTTATTATTATTGTTATTATATTATATCATACATCTATGTTTTTTACATGCTAAATTAACGCAAATTGTCAACTTTACCAAAAATTGAATTCTATTAATATTAATCTTAATCGTTCCTTATTAACTATTAAAATATTTTTCAATTATATTTTAGATATATCTAATAATCGTAAAACATTAAGGTGAGGATCACTTTAAATAGATTCGAAGGGCATTCAAATTTAAAAAATTTCTAGGTGAGGAACACTTTAAATGGCTTATAAAAGACTATAATTTTAAAAAAATCAAGTCGAAGACTTCTCATAGCTTCTAAAGGGAACAATTTTTCAAAATATTGCTGAAGGAGGGCCACTCCAAATCATTTATAAAAACTATCTGACTTTAAAAAATTCGAAAGATCGAAAAAAATCGAATATGAATGAGAAACTATTAAACGGCCTTAAACAGAAATCTAACATTGTAAGTAACTATGCTATTTATTATAACCCCTCTATGAAAATGATCTGGATCCGCCCCTGTATATATGTATATATTTATACATGTATGTATATATGTCTATTTATATGTATATATATTATTTTTTTTTTCAAAAACCTGGTTTACTTCAGGTGATTCTAATAATTTAGCCTGGAAAATCGCATTCAAAATTATTTTATTTCAAATGTCACATCTCAACATCTCTTCTGGAAATCACCCCATATTTTTTGGCCATTTTCAAATTAGTTGACCTTCGACCTGTATGTCCTGAAATCAAGGAATCGTGTTAATGTGTGAATGTGTTAAATACTTCCTTTGGGAACAACTATTCTTATTCCTTGGTTGGTTTTTCTAAAATTAACACCATCTATCTTCAACAGTAGTGTTTGAGCTTGTAATTTTTGACAATCCTCGTCCTGTTCCTGATTCTTTTTAAAATCATCGTCCTCAACCATAGTTGCTATCTTAACTCTTCATTATAACACATCAGCGTTCCCCTTAAGCTACCTCGGGTGTACGTTTAATGCTATAGTTATAGCTGCTTAGGCGTAGCGTCCACCTTAATCATCAACCATTAGGGTCCTTTAGTTTAAACAACAATTTAAATGCTGCGAGATCAGTGATTATCAGAAATGGGGATCATATTGTTGTTATTTTTGCTTTACTTAATTGTTTAGAGGCATAGGATATGGCATGCTCGATCCTATCTTATTTTTGGTTAAGTACACAACCTATTGCGTAATTAGAGGTGCTCGTACTCAATATAAAGGTATTGTTAAAATCTGGTTAGGCCAAAAGCGGTGAAGAAGCTAAAGTTGTCTTCAGCTGTATTAGGGCTTGTTTACACTCCTATGTCCACACAAACACGTGATTCTTTTTTAATAGGTTGGTTACTGGTTTGGCTATCCAGACAAAGTTAGCCACAACCCTACGGTAGAAGTTACACAATTACAAAAATGATTGTACCTCTTTTGCCTTTTTAGAGGAGGGAAATTATTTTACAGCTTCAATTAATCTGAAATCAATTTTTACCCCTTCTGCGGAGATTACATATCCTAAATAATCTGTTTTACTAGTGTAAAAACCAAATTTTCCAAAGAAAGCTATTAATTTTCTCCTTCCAATATCTCAAAAACAGATCCAAGTCTTTCTAAGTGTTGCTTGACATCAAATGAAAAAAATATAATTTCATCTAAATATGTTAATTTTTGTAAAACAATGTCTGTCATCCTTTGAAACGTAGCTGGAGATTCATGGATTCCAAAAGGTAACTATAAATATTTATGAACTCTTGTTGGTTTAATGAAGGAAGTTTAAGCTTGATCCTCTTGGTGTAGGGTACTGATATTCCGTGGAATCCCAAAATAAACCCATCACTGTGACAACTTACACACTCCTAATCTATTAAGACTTTCTACAATGTAAGGCAACGGGTACACATCTTGTGTTGTTTCAGAGTTTAATGCTCAATAGTAAACACAGAACCTATATTTAACTTACCCATTAGACAAATTATTTTTGACAATCACTTTCAGTGAAGCCCGGTATTCATCTTGAGGATCTCGAGAAAAGATGAATCCTGAGAATAACTGTTTATCTACCAAGTCCTATACTAATTTCTGTTGATTATGAGGTATCATGTGAGCCCGTTTTGTTATTTGCTTTGAGTTTCTTATGGTAATCCAATACTGAACAAGTGGTTTGCTTGGCAAATTTTCCTTCTCTCTGAATATTTCCTGATATCTTATTTAAATGGCTGGTATCTCCTCTTTCTGCTTAGACGACTAATGACCGAGAAAATTATATTTTCCTGGAAATTTTCCTTTGTGCATTTTCCTACATATCTAGTCTTCCTTTGATATATAAGTATGGGGTTTTTGTGGTCTACTTTGAAAATTTTGGTCCTGGGTTAGAACCCAACACATCTCCATTTACCATGGACTTTTGGTCCAATTATATGACGTCGTTACTCTGTAACGCTAAGAGTTCACCTATTTTATAAGCTCTTGGAATCTCTATTTCAGCACTGTCTTGTTACTATTAGGCCTACTAATCAGCACAAACTTCTGAACTTGTATGGTTATAATCTGACTCACTGGTTATAATCTGACTCACATTACCTTTAATGAAAACCTAATGGCCATTCAAAAGTCATCTGTCAACAATGGTTCAACCCAAAATTGAATAACGCTTCTTAACTTGTGAGGTATTTTGACTTGGACATTTAACTGTTTTCTGGTGACTGAACACAATTTTTCAGGGACTGTAAGATATGTAGGGAATCAGATATTTTTAATAAAACATGAAGGGTCAATTGCTCATTTATTGGTAGTTAATATTGTCCTTGTGTTCCCTAATCCGTACTTTCCATTATGAGTGTGCTTGCATAATCATAACCGAAGGGTTTGCTTTATACATCAATAATCGTTTTTGACAAGATCGAATTCTGAGATAGAATAATTTTTTGAGTTATTTTTACAATCCAAAACGTGAAATTTTACTGGGTAGTATCGCCTTCTACTCTTTATTATAATTTAGCACCGCGTCATACTACCCGTTCGGGTTATACGCTCTTCTACTCTTATTTACCAGAGATTGTTTAGCTTATGTCCCCTTACACCCTAAGCTACAAATTTTGATTTGGAGAGTCCCACTATTTGCCCACTTTTTACAACAAAATAAATATCAGATTTACAATGTCCATCGAAAATCGGAAACTTTCTACCTTCATAGTTACACGTTAAAAGTAATTCTATATTAGTGTTGCTGTTGTCCAGAGAAACTGAAGGAACTAAGCTAAACGGAAACCAACGTTTGTGGCTTTTCTCGCCTCGTCGAAATTTGGGTAATTTTGGTTATTGGTTACCATACACTGCCTCACAAGGGGGCCTATACACCCACAGCTAAATCATGGCTTCGCTAAGTCACGTGGTAGCTTTGGCTTCCTCCTAAAATATTCGGTAATCTCCAGCTATGTGTCCCTTTCTATTACACAATAAACACTTTTTCTCCCTGTCTACTAAAAATCTTTTCCTCCAACCTCCTCTTTCTAGTTCTTGCCGACGATTACTGGCCTACACTATACCAGCGGTTCCCAAACTATCTCGACTCGCGAACCCCTTCACAAACATCTGAGTTACACGAACCCCCTAATAGATATTCATAACCACGCAATTAATTTTATACCAAATTTTTATGAAATTTAGATATTAACTGTAATCAAATTGTTTAATATCTTTAAATTAACCTACTATAGCTCCGGTAGGTACTTTGGAATACCCCACCAAACACATTAGAATAATATTTAAACGACTTAAGTACAAGTTCAAATAAATATACATTTATTTAAAAGATTAAAACTGAAATTAAATAAGCAAAGTACTGTAGTTACATTTTCTTATTTTTACTTTCACAATATTATCACCTTTCACAAGTTTTTTTTTAAAGTGATATTGGAAATTGCTGCTTTTACATAGCTGAAATAACCTCCTTTAATCCCAAAATTCCATGCCACTCTAAGTTTCAAAATTGTTTACAAGTTAGCTACATCTACTCACCTCTTCACGTGACTTAGTGAGAAGGGTGCGCTTGCCTTGGATGGAACATAACCTTAAAGTCAGAAACCACAGACGATAAATAAAGTCTCAAATCACTTTCAGAACTGAGCCTGTTTCTGTATTTATATTTTCAAATAGGCTTATGAAGAACGAGATTTCTCGCTCACATACGTAGAAGAAAATAGTACCAAACCTGTAGTAGCTTTATTCACTAACACTGGGAACTTCTACTTAAAACTTAACCAGAAACCATTTAGTGACAGAGATTTATAGCGTTTTTAAATTAAAAATCATTGTAAATTTAAAGGAGTTGCTCTATTTTCACTCACGCTTATTGTGGAAGATTCCAAAACTGCTGTCTCTTACAGAGGATTGTGAATCCAATTGATATTATTGTACATTGCTGGGAAATTTTCACTGAAGGTTTTCCCAAGTGCCTTCAAGTGTTCTATAACCCTTTTCTTAACATTTTCGTCCAAAGAAAGCTAATTTTCTACCATAATGTCGTGAAGGGTATCAAAGCACTCCGTTTGATTTCTAATTAAACAAGTTTCCCAATTATTATTTTTTATGAACCATTCAATACGGTCTTGCACAGTAAAAACGTTGATATTCGACCCGTGAAGAGATAGGTTTAAGCTGTTCATTTTTAAGAAAATGTTTGCCAAATAGACCAAAATCTGGAACCACATTTGATGTTGCATGCACTTTGCTTTGTGAGATGGATGGTTGGTAATAAAAACTAAAACTTAGTGTTTGAGTTCAAACCATTTTGTAAGAGTTCTACCTCGAGATAATTACCTAACTTCAGTGTGAGACACTAAACAGTTGTTAATGCTTCCTATTTCATCACAAAGTGCTGAAAAAATCCACCGTTACAGAAATATGTTGGCGAACCCCTTGGAATATTTTGCGAATCTCCAGGGGGTTCACGAACCACACTTTGGGAAATTCTGCACTATATTGATTGGGGCTTCAATCCCATCTTATAAGTTCTTCTGTCTACATAGGTTGTCATCCTCCCTCAACGCCCTTTGTTTCTATCAGAAAATGAATCAATGTTTTCGTTCTGTTTGGGTATAATTTTCGTCAGTGGCTCCTTATAAAACGACTTTTTACTTTTTCTTAAAACGTGTATTAGCGCATTTTTAATTCTCCAAAATTATTAGCCTAAATCCATTCTGGGTCTGTAACTAAGAAATCAAGATCTTAGTTCACTAACCATAACTTTGCAACGGCCCTACATACATGATATGTCAAATCTGAAATAATTGCTGCTTTGTTCAACTTAGTAAAAAAAAATCTAAATGTGGTCTTCTGGTCAACCAAAGAACAAAGAAATTGTCGTTATTCGGGTAAGTTTCTTGACCTTAATTTATGACTTACTTCTTTTATAACATCCTGCGCTTCTCTAAGGTTCATATTTTCATTTTTTAAATTGTATTGTGATGAAATTCCATTCATCGGCTTTCAGCGTGGCCATCGGTGGAACCCTCGAATAACCGTAGGTGGCCACTGCGATTATTCGATCTACCTACGGGGAGTCGATGACGAGGAGCTCGAGGTAACAACTAGCGCCGCCCACTGAGAGTTTTGAACGGTTCGCTGAAAGTTTAGGTTGGCACAAAGACGTAAAAGGGAGTGGCAAGATGGCCGAGGTGGGGTAGATTTCTTGGCTGTTAAAAGAGTGGAAAAAGAAAGAAGGCTTAGGCAGTCGAACGACGATGGGCTAGAGTTGAAGGCGGCACGGATCTTTTAGCTGTTCTTCGCAAAGGTCCGAAGGAGGATTGATGTGATTCCGACTTGTAAAGCTATCCTCCTAGTGCATTTTGTAGCCTGGAATCTTTTTTCTGGTGTACCTGTTTATATATATATATATATGTATATATATATGTATATATATACACATTCTTTTGCTTGTTTCAAGTCTCGATGAAGCCCCTTTCTAGGGGTCTTCCTACCCGGGGCTACGTGGATGACCTTACTATCCGTTCCCCAGACTCCTAGTCCTGAAGGATATGTGGAAGTTTCAGCCCTACCATGATCCTGCGCAAGGAGTTCGAGCCCCCATGTTCCCAAGGGCAGCCAGACCGGGGTCGAGTCACGCAAGTTGCTCTGGCAGCTCTCACAGACCTGTCATTTATTTATTTTTGTGAATCAATATAATGGACACCGTCATCCCCTTTTTGGGATCTTAAGGTTCACGCCTGGACCTAGCTGGACTAACGACCAGCTTGATCACTCAACTTACGTAACTTTGAGTGACCGCTCAGCTAGCTCAGTCGGTAGAGCACGAGACTCTTAATCTCGGGGTCCGGGTTCGTGCCTAAGCCCGTGCTCTTCTTATATATACATATATCTTTTTTGCGCCCATGAAGTCTACTGGGGGTCATATAGACATGTATATAGGATGTGTAGACACTCATTATTTTGCTAAATCTATCAAGGAGCTGTAGAATGTGTGGACACTTATGATTTTGCTAAATCTATCAAGGAGTTATAGGATGTGTATACACTTATGATTTTGCTAAATCTATCAAGGAGTTATAGGATGCGTATACACTTATGATTTTGCTAAATCTATCAAGGAGTTATAGGATGTGTATACACTTATGATTTTGCTAAATCTATCAAGGAGTTATAGGATGTGTAGACACACATGATTTTTCTAAATCTATTAAGGAGCTGTAGAATGTGTGGACACTTATGATTTTGCTAAATCTATCAAGGAGTTATAGGATGTGTATACACTTATGATTTTGCTAAATCTATCAAGGAGTTATAGGATGCGTATACACTTATGATTTTGCTAAATCTATCAAGGAGTTATAGGATGTGTATACACTTATGATTTTGCTAAATCTATCAAGGAGTTAGAGGATGCGTATACACTTATGATTTTGCTAAATCTATCAAGGAGTTATAGGATGTGTATTGTGTATACACTTATGATTTTGCTAAATCTATCAAGGAGTTATAGGATGTGTAGACACACATGATTTTGCTAAATCTATTAAGGAGCTCTAGAATGTGTGGACACTTATGATCTTGTTAAATCCATTCAGGAGTTGTAGGATGTGTAGACACTTATGATTTTGCTAAATCTATCAAGGAGTTATAAAGTGTGTTGACACTTATGGTCTTGCTAAATCTATTAAGGAGTTATAATAGTGTGTCGACACTTAGGATTTTTTTTGTGTCTGGTTCATCTTGGGGTTTACTTCCTCTTAACTTACATTTAATAATTTAATCTTTAACTTACATTTAATAATTTAATCTTTCTTTTCATGTCCTCACCTAGTCTTATGTACCTATAATTTCCCTAGCTGTGTATTTTTTTTTTCAAGTTCATACTTATATTAAACCTTAGAGGGAATTTCTGTACTCGAAAATTCATTTAAAGGTCAGCTAACGGGTTGTAGGGAGGGAAGTTGGACTTTCCCTGCGGTCACAGCGACTGGTGGCCGACACTAAACTTAACCTTAGCTTAGATCTATCGGGTCTTGGTTCCCAATTTAGACTTAACCAAGTGGCGCCCATTGCATCAGGTTCCCCCTGATGATTTTTGTACTTCGTCGCAGTCCCTTCGCTACATCCCGTTTGTTACCGCAGACTCCAACCCACCCCCAACTCGATCTGCAGCCGGCCGGGCATTCGTACCGATATTTCAAGAGAAGTATCGTTACAGTATATTTGCCTATCTAACTAAACAATGGCAATTTGGAGGTCAACGATTGTCCCCATGATTTTAATAGTAGTTATGATAGAAAAGTAGAAGTCCTACCTTAGTTACTGCTAGCTACTCATCATCTCTGCTGCTTGGCTACTTGTCTGCTCGGCCCGTACACTGCGGATGATGACGCTTTTCGTCTTCACTGGCTTGGCTGGTATTATGTTACTGCTCGCTCAGCGGTCTTAGTGCTGAGTCATATGTATTCGTAATTCAATTTCAACTATAGTCTATTCGTACCAGATTTAACTAATTTAATTCTACTTCTAAAAACCACTGGTCGTTTTATCATTACTTTCGATACCACTCAACTTCCCTGTTTCTTCTGATATCACTTGTTGTTTCTCCCGTTACTTCTGAAATCACTAACGTTCTCTCACTTGTAGCATGTTGCTACCCAGTCACAACATATTGGGAATGTTGTCAGGATGTCCTATGTGCAGGAAGGGAATGTTGGGTAGGAACGTTGAAAATAATCAGACCTGGAGTTTAGATGAAATTTACTCTAAACTATAAAATGATGTGATGTAGTCTGTCATAATTACTTAGTTTCAAAAGAGTCGTTAGCCCGCAGGTAAGTCATTCTATCAAACAGTCTTTATGCATTTTTAATTTGTTGATCTAACTACACCTCTAACTGGGGACAAGTGCGTACTCTAGTCCTGACTCAACGCCCCTCCCTCACCCCCCGCTAATACTGTCAACCCTTCTTATAACATTTTAGAAAACATTCTAAAGTAGTTTATAGTAAGGAGTAGTAATAATTAAAGTTAAGGCTTTGATAGAAAATTCAGGAATATCTATAACAAAATATATAGATCTATAATTTAATGAATTAAATAGTTTTAAAAATTGGTAGATGAATTGAGTGACTATAATATTGAAAAGATTGATTATATTTTGCTTTTTATGAGCAACAAAATGTCATATATAAAAACCATATTAATAAATTGATATACCATCAAAAACAGAATTAAAATATGGGTTGACAACAAGTCTAAAATACACATATAACAATTTAAAATTTAGTTAAAAGACTTGGATACAATAAATTAAGGACAGAAACAAAGTTTAAAGATCAACAAGGTTGTAAATTAGATTATAAAATTAGAATTAAAAAATTAACACCTCTCAATGAAGTTTGATAAAGTATTAAGTGATCTTGTTACAACGATTTGAGCAATACTTTAATTTTAAGGTTATATATGAAATCTAAGTTTTATCTTGTTCCAGTCCCATTACTCCTTGTGAAATTTAGCCTTCTTATAGTTTAAAAGTGTGTCTATCTTTCAACATTTTTTACTCCTTCAAAGAACAATTCTGTGTAACTATACACGTTAAGCTAACTGTAATAATAAATTTGTTATATCATTGTGGACTGACAGTACTGTAATTTATAGATATGTCGCTACACAACTTTGTTTTGTGGTAACATTAATAATTAGATTTAAAAAAAGAGATTTGCATTACTTCATGAAAGTATTTTAGTGTGTTTTTTTTAACCCTTACTAGTACATCTATAAAATACTCCCTGATAAAATATGTGTTTAAGAAACCATTTCATTAGATGAATTCATAATAATTTCCCAATATTTTCCTTTCCAAGAATTAATTATTTTATAATATAATTTATGAGTTTATCAAACAAAGGAAATGGCTGCACGCCCATTTTAATTCATTGTTTTATACTCCTTAAGAATGTATCGATTGTAATTTGTATAGTATTAATACTTATATTTTATACGGTGTTGGTGTAATTTTCATAATCATTTCCTTCTTGCAATATGGTATCATTTCTACTTGTAGTTATTTTTAACAAATTTATGTGTGTGTTAAATTTTTGCATTTATGTATGTTTCTTTCTGAAAAGATTATAATAAAATATTTTACTATTCATCAACTCTTATTAAAATTCAAAATTATCATAATGTTCATAAATATTATTTATAAGAATGTATGTATTATATCATCAAATTACAATGTTTATATGCCATATTATTCAAATATTAAGATTTATTATGACATAGAGCTACAAAACTTACTCTCTAAATATGTTATGTGCACATGTTTTACTAAGCTAATTATACATCCAAAATATGTTTCCCTATGTTGGCAGGTTATGGGAGTGTGGCACCTCGCACGCAATGGGGGAAGGTGATCACCATCGTTTATGCACTCATCGGAATACCTCTGATGCTTGTTTATTTGTCTACGGTTGGAGATGTATTGGCCCGCAGCTTTCGGCGAATGTATGGCCGCTTGTGCGGCCACAGTGGTACATCCAGTGGTTGTAATGGCCGTAGTAGCAAAAATGCATCTGGTAAAGCAAAACTCGCCTCTACAGGTATTTCGGCAACAACAGAGAGTTATCTGAGCACTGGATACACGCCATCAATCATTAAGTCACACAACAGCATATCGTCTGATGGTTCCGCAGTTAAAGTGCATCATTATCCACAAAATATCACGGGAGATGTGGTAGGTGATGATGTGGCCAAAATTGATCGAGGTGGTAGTGGGCTTATGATTGATTGTGGTGGGGATGGTATTGTAGCTTCCTCTGCATCCTCATCGACCGCTATGAATCCAAACAATAAACACCACCACCACCACTTCCGCCAAAATGAAGAAGCGTATTGTTCGGAAACAGTCCGTGTTCCCATTTCTCTTTGTCTTCTAATAATTTTACTGTATATTTGTGCCGGAGCGTTCCTATTTAACAGACTTGAGAACTGGACATTTTTAGAAGGTTCATACTTTTGCTTTACCAGTCTCGGAACGATTGGTTTCGGGGACTTGATTCCTGGTCTTTACCACAGCTACCAAATGCAATACCAATCATCCCCTTCTATATCTTCGACCGCTGAGCAAATTTCAGTGTTTGCGTCTTCCACCTATATTTTGTTTGGCATGGCCCTAATCGCAATGTGCTTCAACCTCGTTCAAGATGAAGTGGTTATCATAGTGCGAAGGTTAGGGCAGTTTTTTGGAGTGTGTACCAGCCACGGGTCTGGTATTTCTAAAGGTAATGCTGATGACGAAGATATGGTGATTGATGGGGTGGATGGGGAAGGGATAGCGATGGCTGTTGTGTCGTCATCAGCAACGTCATCCTGACATAAGGTAGAGACTAAGCAAAAGCGTGGGGATCAGGATCCTGTGTTAGGTGGTGCCGGGGTAGTGGTAGCGTCTATCGGAAACAGCAAAACATTTCCTTCTATTCAGAAAACAGAGAAGACTGGGCTGAAACCATCATTGCTCCAATATCCGAAACAGCACCACAGTCTGCCAAGAAGGAAATTGGATGCTCCTCTGACTAGCGTTTCTTACTGCTGGAAAAGGAGACGTTCACAGAAATATTCGAGTATCAGGGGATAATAATGAGCCCCTGGTTGAGTACTTCGTGCCCCGTAGCGTAAGCGAGTTTAATATTGCGGGTGTTGTGAGTGACACGGTTATCGTGCCACCCCCTTCTATGCCCGAAGCCAGACCATCCCCAGCAAATTCAGTGTTGCGAAATTATGGTGGAAGCAAGCAACATTTAGACCAAACAGGTCTGAGAGCAAGAGAAAAAATGGTCACATTTGAAGATGACCCCTTTTTACCAATTAAAGAGGTAACTACAACAAAAAAAGTCATGGAAGGAGCTTTGGAAGATGTGTTCATGTGACGTAGTCCTGGAAATAACTAGAAAGTTATTGAAAACAAAATAACTTAAATGATTAATGATTATTTCTAAACTACAAAAAATAATTTCGTTCGAAAACACACTACATGATACTTGGTCAGAGCATTGTATTTTACGTAAAACAATTGGCATGTACATTGATATTGCTAGTTACTAAATTTAGTAGGTTAAGATATAAAATACCTACAGCAAAACAATAGACTTTGCAACGTTTTATAAAATGTAAATGCATGTCTATAATTTATATATTTTTTGAATTATATGGGCATATGCCACTTTGTAAGGTATTTAAAAAAAAAGCTCAATATGATTCTTCAATCTAAAATTATTGGCAAAGTAGGACTGTGGTTGTGGATTTTTCAACTTGCCATAAGGTTATGCTGTGATGGAAGCTATGTTTTTTTTTCTCAATTCTATCCTTTCCTTCTGTTGTAAAAGTAGAGTAGTATTTCAGGAGTCTACGAGGGGGATTAATTTAACTATTCTAAACATATTGTGTACGTTAGTTTACTAGCATATTTATGTAATTAACTTATAGGATTATTTTTTCTAGAAATCCGTGTTTATATAAAAAATATACCTATCTGTGCTAGCAGTGAACTTTATTAGAATTCTGGTTATAAATTAAGATTTTCAACAATTTTATGTTGTAATGAACCATCACTTAGATTAAGTGACACGATTATTTTTTAACGTATAGTACAGTAATATAAATTTTATCTTTCAAATTGGAATTATTGTACTAATATTTATTCTATCAATGAGACATATTCATTTAAAGTTTGAATAAATTTAAAAAAACTTTTAAAAATTGTGTTTCAAATACTTTGAAGTCTACAACAAACAGTATTTTAACAAAACACGGTTGTTTAACTTAAAATTATATTACTATGACTAAACTAGAATTAATATACCCACACAAAAAAATGCAAAATAAGTACTAACATATATTTTCTTTTAAAAATATATTATATTTTACCTACGTTAAACACAGGGGATATAAATGGCATCCAACACGATAAAGCTAACTCGTTAGAAATGCACTTGAATTGGTGTGGTGGGATAATGATAGTAAACCAAAGTAGAAAATACCACTGGGAAGATCTAGACGCAGATGGGAGGATGACATTATAATGGACCTGAAAGAGATAGGGTATAATGAAGTAGACTGGATAGAACTAGCTCACGATAAGGATAGGTGGCGTACTTTTGTAAGTGCAGCAATGAATTTTCGAGATCCTGATGCCGTAGAGTAAGTAAGCCACAGTATAAATTTAATGGGGAAGCCACCCAGCAGAAATTCAACCCTCGACCTTCTTGTTAACGTATTCATTAAGTGCAAGGTTTTAAGACAACTCATGATATCTGTGGGTAAAGTTTATGACTGTAAAACATAGAACGTAAGTATGAAATTAATTAAATAAATATTTTTAGGGAGAATTGAAAGACAAGTTTTTTTAATAAATTAGAATAATTTCTTTAGTTACAACAATATTTTTTTATCTAAATCAATGCTTTAATAATACTAATAATAATAATAATAATAATAATAATAATAGTAAAAGGAAGTTTAATAATATGAATGTATAAATGTAATACCACTGTGTTATGGGACAAATGTTATAAGCTGGGTTTCTGCAGGATTGTACAGTAAATTTCTCTATTAAAAGAAACATTAGATTTATTTAACGTCAAAAGTAGCCTAAAAGTTGTTACCATAATTCTGTACACGTATAAACAATAATTAAGTATTCAAGGTTATTATAATTATCACGTCGACAATCACTTAGAAATTAACTTTCTTTTAATAAAGTCAATTTTCAATGCAAAAGCAATAATATTAAATTACAAATAATTTTTTTATTTTGTTAAAAGGAAAGATCAAATATTTTTTAAAAAAAAGCAAAAATAATCATTACATTTCAAGATTGTTTTACATTATTATTCTGGTGTGTTTAATGGCAAGTGAAGTAGTCTTAAGATACTGTTGTATGATTCAATGTATCTCTGATGAAGAAGATATAGCCTATATCTTGCGCATCGAGGAAACGCATATAATTCAATCAATGTATATTACATGTTCACAGTAGAACAAGACTGTAACGTTATTGATATTTTTCATTTTTTAACGGTGTGTGCCTAGTAATTTTGTCTCAATCTGTTAAAATATTTAAGGAAAAATAACTGATTTGATTTTAATAAATCAGACAAAAAATATATATAGTTTGTATATAGTATTTTAGAAGCTATAGGTAATACTGAGTATTTGTTTCTGTTTAAGTTTTGTTATTATATACCTAACCATATTAAAATATCGGATTAAAAAATTAGGAGTGGAGAAGGAGATTAATTCTACATCATTTTAACATAAGTTGAGTATATATAAAATTAAATTTACATATTTATTATTTAATAATATATATAATATTTATAAGATATGTTATTTATATATATTATTTATATTATTTATATTATGTATATAAATAATATATTATATCTAATATATATTATGTATATAAATAGTATACATAAAATTAGAAAGACCGTTTTTTATATATATAATTAAAACTATATATTATTTAATTTAAGATAAATATATTTATAATATATATAAGTATATATGACCATTTGTGTACTTATATATATATATAACGATTTATAAATATATATATGTATTTATTTAAGTATAAGACGTGTCCAAGTTGTATGGCCATGTATTTATGTGTATATACATCCATTTATACGTATAGTAATATGTACACACCGTTCACGCTGAAGGGTAGTGGTCTTACCTTCACTGACTACACTATGGCCCTATCTTATAAGCTACGCCATAGTTTAGTTCATAGTGAGACTACTTCCATTGAGGATAAACTAAGTGACCCTATATAAATATATACTTATACATAAGCAGGCTTGGTTAAATATTCTAGTCTACTTCGAGGTTGACTTCTTCCCCTATTTTGTCACTTTTGTATAATGCTCCCGCTTTTTATATATATATCTCTCGACAAATTTTAGGTAGAAATCCTCTCTTCATATCGATTTACTCTGCTTTCCTCATCACCATCTGGTACTCTTTCTTTCCACCCTTTTTTTCATTTAGTGCCAACCAGTGATGGACGTAAGTTCAGCTGTTTTTAATGTTAACGCATTGTGCTGTGGGCTACCTTTTGGTTTACAACTGGTGCTTTTAATGCACTGCTATGTAAACAATCTGACCAAATCTATTATATTTCTTTGAGATTAACCAACAAAATGGTGTGGATTTAAATAAAAAGGATAGTAATTTGAGCCAGTTAAATTGCTTAAATAGCGTGTGAGGATTGATTCAAAGATCTCTAAGAACAAGTTCTAGCTCTAAGAATAAGTTCAATTTTGCCAAGAATGTTTTGTTTATATCATTTCATATTATATCAAGTACTTAAATTTCAAGATAAAAATCATATAATACATAAATGTGGTGTGTGGTGACATATTTTTTTAAATGTATACTCAACTATTTCCCCTACCCATCCAAATTTCATCTTTGATGGATACTTTGGTGAAATGGTAGATTTTAATTAGGAAAGATTTGAATAGTTGGTGGAAGTGGGCTAAGAGATTTTTTTCCCTAAATTATCTTAATTCCGTCATATTAACTAGTTTAAACAACCCATTCATGAAATAATAGATTCGAATAGCACAGTAAGTCTAGCTAATTCCCCTAATCCCTTAAGCAGTAATGGTGCATATAGGAACAACTTCATCAACAAGAGGTTATTTGAGATTTTATTGGAAGGCGTTGAACAGATAACTCCGACCATGGAAACATTTCTTAAGAGCGCTGCTAAGAGGAGGTTTGATTAGAAGCCGTTGTCTAACTAAATATTACCACGCAAAAGTTTCTTAATTCCGCCATTACTGCTAATGGAAGATTTGATTAGAAGCCAGTTTTCAAGAGAAATCTTATCACTGAGACGTTTTTTAAGTGTATTATCACTTTCAAGAGGAGTTAGCTTGATTTAAGCTAGTAAAAATGCCCAGAATTGGTTCCGACCAAGATAAGCCTAGATAAACCTTAGAATAAAAGATTAAAATCTATATTAAAAATAGCCACTAAGATAGTCGGGAATTAGTCAATTAAAACACTATTTGGTTTAATCTTAATTAGTTTGAGGAATAAGCAAAGCAACAAATTCAAATAAGACAACATAATATATTTTATTATTAATTTACTTTTAATTAATGTGATTCTGGTAAGAATAAATTTTAGAGTATAAAAACTTTTTCTATAAATGTTAACCTATTATTAGACATTATTGGTAGTATCTTATAACAGGTATTGATTTTATCCATTAAAATTGATCATATGATTTTATGTATAAATTTATGAATATTATTCTAAGAAATTTGATAACTGTCAGAAATGTGTCTTCCTATCCGAGTTTGTCTGTAATTTGTGATTGCATCTGGTGTATTAAATGATAGTTTTTTGTTTAAATGATGATACCAAACAATAGGTTTGAGTATGCACGAATGTTCTTGATATTACTAAATCGTGGAATTAATTCTCAGCTAATTATTAATTATTTAATTTCAATCCAATCAAAATCAATTTAAAAATAATACATTATTCTATTTTATAAACAACCTAAAATAATTATTTTAAACTGTAAAATTGAATATTTGAAAGTAAACGATACCTATTTTATATTATTTCCAGGACTCACAGGGCCGTATTATGGGAGGGGGCATTATACACGGATCTACACTTGAATGTTCCTCTAGAGAGCCACGCACAATTTCTTACTACAATTATTATTTTTTAAATGTTAGAAACTATTGGTTTTTTATAAAATAGTTCCTAAAAAGTGCTACTAAGAGATAAATCTATTTTCTCTTTAATTCCAAAGAGCATAACTGAACTCTGCCTCACGCCAAGTCCCCAGGGAGTCGAACCATAACCAGCATATATTTATTCTCTTAGGGGGGTAAAAAGTGTCAATGAACGCCTAGTTACAATCACGAAGTAGTTCAGATTATTGAGGGGTGACTAATGGAACATTTGAGCTTGAGTGACACCAAATATTTTTAAGAGGGAAAAAATATGAGAAATGAGAGCTATTCTTGTTGTACACCCAGTCTAAGTTAAATAACAATAAATTAATTTTAAAGGTATTACAATAAAGTAAAAAAAAAATACAATATAGTTGTTAACTGGTCAGCTTACACTTAAAGAAAAAAAGGGGAGGAGGTTTACATTTTTTTTTTTTTTTTTTTTTTTATGTCTTGGAGCCCCACATTTTCAAGTGGCCATTGGCCCCTGAATTATTTTATCTGGCCTTGAGAACCTCTAAATAAAGGCTACTAAGAATTTACTTTAAATTAATAATTATATGTTTGGTGGTAGCCACTCATGTTTAAAATTTTGTTTGGTTGTATATACTTACTCCCTAATTATATAATATCATATTTTATTTATTATAATTTGAGATAAAATACAAATAAACAGTGGTTTTAAATGTATGATGTTGTATTATAATATGAAAATAGTATTTCTCATGCCAATGCAAGACCAATAAATATGATGAATACACATGGAAATGGAGCCCACCCTATATTCTCTATGGTGACAGTGTACTCATATTATACTGTTTATTCAATCTTTATCAACCTGGATATCCTACATCTTATTGTCGAGCACACCTAGATCATTCTGGTAGCTCTACAACATACTGCCTGAACCGTCGAGTTAATTTTGGAAGAATGAAATATTTCTGAATGGAATTAAGGGATTAAATTACGAGTAGAGTCTTGATCCTGAAACATCAATTTACTTTCCTGTGTCCGCCCCCTGCTCTCCTCTCTGTTCACTATTATGTTATCTCATTGATTTCTCTATGTCCAGTAGATAGAACTAAAATTTTGTATTGCAGTGTGTTGTTTCTATTTTTGTGTATTTATTTAGTAGGTATTAGAGCCAGTTAAGCACTATTCATACTAATCTTACTCCCAGGATGAATATTTGTGTCAAGGCTTCTCATGGAAGTCTCTAATAAAGTATCTAAAAGTGTTGTTTCAACTCTAAAACAAGTTGTAATGGTTCAAAATTCTCCTGCGCTAAGTTATGTGTTTCAATTTTATTTTGTGATGTTTTAACATGATGTTAGAGATGTAGTATTTGAAAATATTGTAATCACCGTAAGAAATAGATTTGTTTTCTCAATACGTGCGGTTTAAATTAATTACAATCAAATTTTGATGGACTTATACTTGAAAACAACATTTGTTTTTAAACACTTTTGATAAACAATGGAGTAAGCTTAAACTGTACTACTAAATAAAATGTAATATAAAGCTTAATTTTGAATCATATATTTTGGTAATAATAACAATTAGCTTCCACAATATGTTTCCCTATTGGAAATTACGGAAGAAACGGGCTATAAAGCGACTTGTTACTAAACATAAAAATGGTTTTGTGGATTACAAGTTGAAAGCTAATTTTTTTTTTATCTTTACAATTGAAACATTTCGAGACTAGCCTAAAGAATAGTATACAAGTGACCTATAAAGGTCATTGAGTGTTGTTAAACGGTGTATTCAGCAGATATCACCCCAAAGAATAAAAATCTCATTTCTACAATTATGTTTATAATTTTAACCAAATGTATTCTATAGAATTACAAAACATACTATAAACTTAGAACTTATGAATCTAATACTTTGAATACATACTTCTAAGAGTAAAATATGTTTAAATCTTGAGAGAAAAAATTACCAAACTCTGTTTTTTTAACTAAATTATTCTTTTTTTCTTCATAAGAAGTCAATCTGACTGAGTCTATTATTTATTCTAACTTTTTCTCAACAAGGTTATTATAGCCAAATCTTATAGTATATGAAACATTTTTATGTGATATGCACCTATAAAAATGCTCAAAGTTTGTCATTACTTTAAATATCTATTAAAATTAATGTACAGTACATAGACTATTAGTATTTAAAAATCACTTATAGTGAAATAAAGCCTACGCTAGTGTACTTAAATTATTTAAAATAAATTTGTTTTATGAGAGGCATTCAAAGTGTACTTTGTTATAACATGAGTTTATAACATTAAACGTACATAGATTATAACTAAGAACTCTATTTTTCCTTGTTGTAGATGCCCACGTTCATTTAGGCTACTGGCAGACCCATGGATTCGAGTTCGATGAAATTTCAACTTATCTCAGGCGTCTGCTCGTAAGAACCACATAGGCGTGTTGAATCTTCTCTACCAGTTAGCCCTTAGTACAAGTAAAGAGAGTGGCTCATGGAATAATTGGTAGTTGTGAGGGGTAGTGGTACTCGATTTTAGCTGGTAGGTTGGAAAGGGCTGTTTGAAAACTCTCTTTGTACCAAGAAATCCGAGCATAACACCACTATTGTCACACATGAATGGGCATTTAATTTGTGTAACAGATTGGTGGACGATTAACAGTAGAGTAGCCCTAATCCCCCGATCCGGTTATCTAGTGTAGTAGGTGAGGAGTGTGGGGGAACCAATAATAATAATAATAATAATAATAATAATAATAATAATAATAATAATAATAATATATCTGTAAGATGTTACACCTAATTTCATTGCTGAGGGAACTGCATGCTTACTACTGAGCTACAGCATTGTTTTCCGTGATCAGTCTTCCTTCGAATGTATATCAAATTTGGCAATGCTGGGCTGTCGTTGTTGCCAGTAGTTGGTGCTTCTTCCTCCATCACAGTCGTAAAGTGACAGTAGTTTGAGTCTCGCGTTCATAATAACTAGCTTAAAAACATTAACTATTCAAACACTCGTATTTTATTAGTACGCAGTGTAGAAAAATTATTTGTTATTGATCACGTTAAGATTTTGTGTGTATGTGTTGGTTATGTCTCTTTTTTGCCGTTAAGGTTGTGGAATTATAGTTGTATGTGCATATTAATATATTTATTTGAATCATAGTGTATTGTTAACTGTTAAAAATATAACACAAATTATAGAATCTCTGGCCTGTTACAAACAATTACATTCCAAGAGGATTAAGTAGTAAAGAAAGGGTTAAGAATCTACACCTATTTTCGTTAAGATGGAACTTGTTCAGTAAATCAAGCGGCAATGCAGACTGCAGAAGCTACAGGTGTGTCTTATAAGTTAGTAATCTTTATTAAACAAGAATTCAAAACTAAAGAAAAGTTACTGACACCAATCAAAAAAGGAAATAACTGCACTCAAATAAAGCGTTTAGTATAAAATGCATGTTGTAATATATTTGTTTGTATATTAATTATGAGAAAAAAAGCTTTATACATAAAATAGTTTTAAGCATAATTACGTGGGAAATATAAAACGTTAATAAACTTCAATCTTGAAATAAAATACGATAGTGGAAAAAGTGTATGTTTCTAGAAAAGGCTTTACACCTATAGGAGATGTTTTTGCCTGTCAATTGAACCCCTTAACCTCCCCATTCCGCATTGTTTAAATGAGGTATTTCCAAGTAAACCCTCCCCCCTCACTTCCCAACAACCGAAAGTTAGAAGGTCTGACAACAGTTAACAGAGAGCGAACGAGGATACATAATTATTTTCTCCATAAGACCTGCAGTTCCCTCAGCTATGAAATTAGGTGTAGAGTGTTAAGGTAAATGATTCCTAGACTAGTGATGGGCACAATCGAGTGAAAATAATCGAGTAACTCGATTATGGTGTGTAATTGGGAGTACTCGATTCTTCTGGGATTACTCGAGTAACTTTACTCGGACCTTGTTATTCTTTTATTTTCTCTTTTATTACCAGCTAAGTTAGAATCGACCTTATTAGCTGAACTCTTTACCATGATCTTTCCATTTAAATGGCATATTCCCTTAGAGCTTATTTTTTACCAACAGTTTATGCTGCTAGGCAAAAATGACCCTTTATGGTTTAAATTTTGGTCATGCATTTTCAATATAAAATACACGTGGATGTAAGGTACTCAATCGAAAAACACGCTAAGCAAACGTATCACATTTCCAATTCTTTTTAAAAGTACTCGATGAAACATGAAAGTTACTCGATTTGTTTTACTAGGCACCTCGGCAGTCTTATTTCCACAATCACATACAACGAAACTAATTATTGTATTTCTTAGTTATTTTATTGATTATGATTTCTCCCTAGTAAAATATGATTATTTATAAATTGAAACTAGAGTAAGTTACAAAATAGGAAAACAAAACGGTTTTCACTTTTAAAAGGATACAATTATCATCAATTTCTTTAACATGAATGTATAAAGAAAAGTTAATTTTATTAAAAACAACACAAATTTTTTTTTTAATATTTCTTAAAACACATACTTTCATATTGACTGTACATACAACGTGAAACCTGAAAATAAGGGGGTGGAGGGCACTGCCAGTGTCGACTTCCTACTATAGGAAGAGATTATTGATATTTTATTAGTATCGAATTCCATTGCAAGACTCCCGGGTACTGTTGTCAAACCGATTGCCACGGGACAATTCGAGTAGATGATTCGCTAAAAATTACTCGAGTAATTTTACTCGATTGTGCCCCTCACTATTCTAGACTGACAGACACCAGCCAACTGCCACCCCCTTCCGAAGATGTCTAATGAGGGTGGCTATTCTGTCAAGGAAGACTGATCCCTGTCAAGTTACAGCCTGTGCTGGTCTTCAGCTTGGTGACATCCTTTGGTAATGGAATGCCTATATAGTAGTAAGGAACAATAGAATTAGCCACTCTAGGGCCTTCACACAATGCCTGACAATGGCTGCATCGGTAGGTAATGGAACTCCCCCTTTATATATAATGTGTTTTTTGTGCGCTTAGTATGGATTCAATTTTTACCGTCCATACATGCATATAAATATGTCACTACTTATTTAGTCTAATGTCATATGTATTTGGTAAAAATATAATTACGAGTATATTTGTATATTATCAAAATATAGGCGATGGAGACAATACACTAGATATTGGGTGGCATTTATTATGCATTATAATCGGCCTGAGAATCAAAACGACTAAGTTTAGATTCTTGGGGTGCATCTTTTTTTTCTTTTTTTTTTTTTTTTTTACAAAAACGAGTGTATAGTTTTCCCTCATAGCGTGCTACTGTCAGACAGCTAAGTGAGCACTAGTTAGTTACAGAAATGAACTGATTTTAACTCAGCAATTAGGATACAATGGTTAACAGAGGTTTTGTTAAAGTCAGGGTGAGTCAATAATGTTAATTCACCACTGCCTATAAGTACACATACATCTATTGTTGTATTAAATATGATTGAAAGGTATAATATCTGTCACGGATTCCTGATTCAAATGGGTTAAGTATTTGATGAGCTCAGATATCGAGATAAATGTTCTTGGGGTAGATTAAAAAACATATTAGATGTTATTGGAATAACAACTATAGGTATGAGGTCGTATCAAAACAATGAGCTATTAAATTTCGATATGGCTACACTAAACCTAGTTTGTATAGCTTAGGATTGAATGCATTTACAATGGGACAATGATCATAAAAGTAATATGAGGCAAAATCAAATAAAACATAGATTTATTAAATATATAATTAAAATCATTAGCTTGGTCGTTTGATTTAAATTTGCATGTCTGGGCGCATGTATTACTTTACCTAAAAATGCGTTTTTAATTTAAGCAGGCTGACTTTTTTTTTTTCTTATTTCCTAAGATGCTAGCTCTTGTTGGATATTTGGTTTTTGGAAACTTATTCAACTGTGAGATCCTTAGGCCACTTTGACACAATATGTTAAGACCAAGCGTTATCAGTCAAGAAAAATTCGCCTGAATTTGATAAATAGTTGTTTTGGTTTTGTTTGGTCTTCCTTCTTTTATTTGTGTCATTTTATATCAGGTTTATTCAGACTCTAGGGTATTCTAGACCCCCTTAGTTTCCGCTTTAGTTTCGTCCAGTTATGATTCAAGTTATAAAAGGACCACTAAACATACCATGAAGGCTGACTCTGGGTTGTATCAATATCTTTAATTTTAAAATAAGGTTTTAAGAAGAGGATAGACTCCACATTTCAACGCATAATAAATACTGATTTATTTTATTTTGTTTGCAACAAAACATTTTCTGCCTTTTTGTTATAGGTAGATAAATAATTTTCCGTTTGAATATAATTGTGCCTTGTACTGTATAGGTGACCAATCAGGGACTCTATTTTCACACCTATTAACCTTAAGAGTTCAAAATTTGCATTGTTTAGGTTCCAGTCACGTCGCTATTGTAAGCAATTAGAGGACTAATGAATTGGAACGAATTGTGAAATTGTTAACTTTTAAATAGGCTATAACTTTTCCAAGGAGATACTTTCTACCTCTGGTAGCCCTTTCAAAATGCTTTAATTCAATTTTGAATAATGGAAGCTCACTTGCCAGTGTAAAGGATGGTTTATAATGATGTGAGATTAAAATAGTCACGTATGTTTTTCTTTCAGAAGGACCCAAAAAATTAATTTGTTCTTTGATTCACCTTAGGCTATAGAACGCTTAAATATTCATTGAGATAATTGGTTTTGGGATCTAAATATATATTTTTGATTTAGTTGTTTAATGTTTGACCATACTTTTGTCAATAGTCTTGATTTTTACAGAATGTTCCCTTGCACTGAGAAATTATAAACTCAATATTTTACTGAAACTTGGTAATGCCAATCACCTCAGTTTATCTTACGTCATAGAAGTCCTCTAAAGGAGATTTAATCTATTCCTATTTTAGCTAAAATAAACTTTTGGCATGGTTTTTTAATTTTTCTTAGTGTCTACTATTTAATTTTTTTTAAAGATTCCATTTTACCAATGATGCAATTTAATTTTTCTACAAGCGGGTGTTTTATATAAATTCCTTAAGAGGTTATCTCAACCCACAGACAGGTGAGTAATACAGCTGGAACCATGCGTCATACGTAGTATGGCTTATGTAATCTATATTAGAATATAGTGGCATTAATTAGTAAATAATGGAATAAAAGAGAATAAAAAAATTAAAAGGAATCTCAGTTTTTTGTAAATTCTATTTCTTTTAAGCCTTAATATTTGAAAGTTTTTCCAACCTTTTAAGTGGCTCCTCTACCATTAAACCAAATTTCAGCTCTCTAGCTCATTGAAAATAACTAAAAATCCTTTTGATTGATATACGTACAGTACATTCATATACATACTCTATATACAGGATGAGATGTCTTGAAAGCTTGGAAAAGTTACCATGTACCCATTCACCAAACCAAATTATTCCCAAAACCATATGTTGAGTTGTTACTTTTGGCAGTCAAAACTTTCACAACAAATTTGTTTTAATTTATTTTTTCTTTTAGCTGTTTTTTCACTATTGAAACAAAACTTTATGAAAATAACTATTTGTATGGTTTTTTTGGGGAAGTGAAATCTGTGGTTCACTTAAAATTGGTTTATAAACGAGATATTCTAAAAGACTACCTTCACTTATTTGAACCAAATAAAAATTTGACAATACAGGTTATGTCTAAACCCCTTTTACAACCATATCTGTGACTAAATATTCTAAATATAGTCATATAATGCTTTATGTATTGTGTTGTGATACCGAGCACAAGACAGAAATGTGAAGATTAGTGGTTATTGGATTCTTATGTTGAAGCACTTTAGTTTTTGTTTCTCTACACACACTAATTCCTTTAAGAGTTGAAGGTCCGATGCATAACCTGGAGATCCTCAGGTGACAAACATATTAATGAACAATTAAGTTATGTGTGGAACTTTAGTAGAGGATATAAGCTATTTTACCAAACATTTATCCTAGAAGTTAATAAAACTATCAAAGAAAACAGTATTCTTTGTATACTGTAGACCACAATAGCAGTACTTTATATCACGTAGTAATCAGATTTCTTGATGTCATAACGGCTAATTTGGGAAAATGTTACATTCTGCCTTATGACAGTGGTGCTGAGGACAATATACTCGTGTGGTCACAACCTTATTTCTGTTTGCTACCCAAAATGGAGATCTTAAGGAATTTGATACTTGAGCTGGAAATTACGGGAGTGGTTCTCTCTCGAAATATATCCAAGCCAGTCCTGCATTTACATTGTTTAGGAAGGGTCAAAGAAATAGTTTGATTGTAGACTATAGTAAACTTAATTTAAAAAAATTGCATTTGACTCGTACTCTATGCCCAGCATAGAGTCTGCCATCCAGTATCTGGGAGGGGCAAAGTACTTTAGTGTGATTGACGTGATCACTAGATTTATCCAGTGTCCACTGCAAAACGGTAAAAAAACTATAACACCTTTATAAACTATTGGCAATTTTATGAGTCTAGTTGGGTGCCCCTAGTCAAAAGTTTTTGTGGGAATGTTCTTATTCGGGTTCTTGAATAAAGTATTTTGGAATTTAGGTGTAAGTTTGTTTTTATTTATTAAGATAATATTTGCATATTTTGTTGAAACAGTTGTTAAAGTGGGAGAGTAGGGGACAAGAGAAAAGGTAAATGTCCATACAATTTTTATAGCAAAATTTTTTTGGCCAAAATAAATAAAATATTACTCCAGTAGAAATATCAAGTTTAATTTTCTCCGCATTGTGATATCAAAATTTGTTGAATATTTGGTATGAGCATAGCAGCATTAGATGATAAACTTTTTAAATGCTGCGAAAAATGGGTCTTTAAATTTAAGGACGCCCTTGACAGATATTCAAGAAAGGTTAAGTTCACCATTTGAAGAGAGCTATTTGATTTCTCTTAGCAAAAAATAGTTTATATATATAGAATGCAAAAAAACCACCTTTTCACCTATACTCCCTCCTTAATGGAAAGAATAGGAGGATTTTTCCTCCAATGTAAAAACACCTATGTTGCTCAAGTACTTTGACGATTTCGTGTTTGGTGGCCTTTCAGAAATCCTTGAGAATTGGCTTAAAATATATGATGAATAATTCTGGCCTAATCGGGTCAATGATCTCAGAAATTGGTTTAGTCAATTTGAACCATGTCATAATACCAAACCCTCCCAAAATTCTAAGATAAGGCTACACTCGGCTGGCATAGCTCAGCGTCATTGGGAAGTATTTGTAGACTTCTTTGGGCCCAATTACACCTTCTCCCGGGCAAATACTTCAATATTATTCTTGTAGTAGTGGACCGATTATCTAAATATATTATTTGAATACACCTAAGAAATATTAAAGGGACAACAATGTCCCATCTCTTATAGGGCTCTCCGGGTCACATATTTGTTGCCGACGATTTCCGCACGCCCTTAACAGATTCTACCTTAAAATATGAGTGAAGAATGACCCTGGGCATGGGACGATTCCTGGATAGCCCAGTGACACACCTAAAGATAGTGTTACCAAGAGTCAGGTAGCCATCTTTTTGGTGTATTGTTGTTAATATGATTGTACATTTGTGTAAATTTAATGTTGTTAGCTATGCTATGTGTTGTCGTTTTCAATTACTCTAAGAATGTTTTGTGTCAAGTCTAGAATTTTTGTGTCACTTAAAGTGGAATACTAGTGCATGCACGAATATTGTTTGCCATACACTTATTGAGAGATGCCAAAGACTGATTGAACTCAAGATCAATTACTCCCAAAGGCGTTAACAATGAAAAATGTTGGATCCACCAGTTGCAAGTAAACACATGGATATATTCATCTGTTGGTATGGTGAACTCGTGCATGAGCTCTAGTGGTCATGAAAGTACTAGATATCGTCCTATTTCCTACTGACTTATTTTAATTGTGATTTAGTTTATGTGGAATTTAAGATGGTTTGGGTTTTTTTCCCATTGACTGCTCCTTCTCCAAATTGTCTCCCGAAATTCCCTTCCTACTCTTATTGCAAAGGCTTGAGAAAGAATCTAACATGGGATAGAAAGTTGAGACAAGATACACCACGGAAGGAATCTTGACTTCCGAGAGACAGCTATCACCACATAAAATAAACTTTGAATTTGTTCACTCACCCCTACCATTTCCCAAACCATTCACTCTTCGCCTTGGTGCTGCTTAGTTTTGGAAACTGCTGAAAACTGGTAAATGCTGTTTGGTGGCAACTCAGCTCGCACGTTGAGGATGGCAACTCCTAATCGTTCATATTCAAGTGTGAACTCCATTATATTTCGGGAGGGTGAGAGGCAGATTTTTGGAGTATATATGGGTAATATACATTCATATTATACATAGCTACTAACCGTAAGCATTAAAACAGTCGTGGACCATCCTAACCCATGTGAGGTTTTGGTAGGTCACGTTTTAGCGTCTACGTCTAAATACCAACGTGTTGCGCACTTAAATATACTCTTAATACCACGAACTAGTAATTATTTAGGCTAATCACTGTTAGAATTGGGCTAGCACTATTATCAATTATTCTAAATTATATTTCGGCTTAGTTATATTTGTAATTATTTTAGAATTATTCTTTGGATGCTGGCTTGGAAAAATAGTTTAATTCTTCTGGGCCCACCGTTTGTACTTTTAAAACTGGGTTTGGCTAATAATCATCCAATTTGGGAGAGAATTATTCATGTTGTATATCAGGTCACGGTTAACTAGCTATTTGGCGAGTAAAGTAAATATAACTAAGACTGTAGTATAAATGTCATAAGGAACTTAGAAATTTGCATTTAATGTTTATTGCCACCGCTTTGGTGTGATAATTTTTCTCTATATTTTTATCATCTGTATTACTTGATGCTCCTTCAGAGCTGAACTAGCCAATTATATCCCTATCCAAGGCTCAGCTCTATCGCCAAAATCTCTGTTCAAAAGTATTATTTTTATGTTCAATTTATCTATTTTTGTTTACTTGGTTAACAGGTTTATAAAAACTATGTACCTTAGGCTTTTACTTGGGTATGAATAGCATGAAAATAGTTCTATTGCTTGCCTTAATCTTATTTTATCTTCATCTTTTCTGACAACATTCTTCTAAACTTTACCTTTACTTTTGTCGTTCCCGTTAAAGCCCTAGTTATCCTCCTTATTTTCGGGGGTATCTTCATCTCTTGAAGCACTTTGTACATGCTCTCTCTCAGGATGATTTCATACGCTTTGGAGAAATTGAAAAAAGTCATCTCAATGTCCTTGTCGTACTACCAGAAACTTTACGCTAGCTGTATCATCGTAAAGACGAGAGCTAACAAATTTCTACAAACCCTAAAGGCATTCATTTTATTCTCCGACTTCCCCTTTTGGGAGAGCCCTCAGCTTGTCCAAAATGACCAGCGAGATTATTTTGTACGTCACGTTCAGCATGAGATACTTTGATAATAATTGTTGCATTCCATCTTTCTCTTATTTTTGGAAATGGGGATTTTTATTATTGTCTGCCGTTTTCAGTTATATTCTCCTCTTTCCAGACAACACTGATTTGCTCAAATATCTTTCTATGCAGTCTTTTTTCCCCTTCTTTAATCATCTCCGCTATTATCTGATCTTACTTAAGAATTTTCCACTTCTTTTAGCCGTCTTAGTAGCCTTTTTACCTCTGCCCAAGATATTTCCACCTCACCTTCTTTTTCTTTACTTAAATCGTCGTCACTCCACTCAAATTTCTCTTTGGTGTCACAACAATTGAAAGTCGCTATGAAATACTCTTTCAAGCGTTCTAAGATCTTCGCTTCATCTGTTAACCGGTTGACATTCTTGTCGTTTGTAAACTTCCGGTTTTCCGTCTTTCTACCCTTTAGTTCCCAAATCTTTAAGAATAAGTGCCTGTTACTTATATTCTGGTATTCCTCTTCAACCTGTTCCACTATTTTTCTCAAATAGTCCCTTTCCCCCTTCTTAGAAGGCTTGTTGAAGCTCTTGTTTCTATTCAGCATGTTTATTTGTTTCTGCATTCTCCGTATCCTGTAGTCACGTCTTCCTTGCCTCCTTTCTCCTCCTCACATCTTCTTCACATCTTCCATTAAACCATTTTCGTTTCTTTCCTCTTTTCTCCTTTTAAATGGTTTTTTCCCTACCCTTAGTATTATTTCTTATTTTTTTCCCCATTTTTCACTACCTCTCTCTTCTTTATCTTCCTCGCTGTCTTATTTCAAGATATAAAAGCCATTTTCAATCTCCCGGACATATATTTCCCTATTTTCTAGGTTTTTAAACTTATTGGTGTCATACGGTATCATCGCCTTTCTTTATTCCCGTGGGGCAATTCACATCCCGAATTTTATTATGGCTACTACGAAAGTGATGGTACCTCGGTTTGATGAAAATAACATTTTGTCTTGCTTTGAATTCCTCACTTTCCCGATTTAAATAATTATGTTACTAAAATAATATTTGGGTCACTTGTGACCCCAATGGTATTCAATGAAACAAAAGAAAAATCCTTTTGCAAGAGGGTTAATCAATTATGTAAGAAAGTGTACGGTATGTAACTACTAACAGATTCAGTAAAAAGATAAATTAGTCTAATAATACTATAATTTTTGATTTACAATAAATTTTTTACATGAATATTACAATAATATCAATCTACACATTATAAACTGATATAAGCTTAATAAATTACATGGAATAGTTCTCATTTATTTGATTAATTTTTAAGTTCAAAATATTCCTCAAATACAGAGGAAAAAATCAAAATAAAAAAAAATCTGGTGTAAAGTTTACAATAAAAAAATCAGAAATATAGCAAGACCTGTACACTCATGTGGAAAATAAAACGCTATTAAACAATGTTTCCTTTGAATTTATCAATAAGAATTACAAATTATATCCTTGTGAAAATGAAATATATATTTTTTTTTTTCCACCAAGTATACTCAGGAAAAACAAATTGCAGATTAATTGCTCTCGTTTATATAAATATTTTATGAAATGTGATTATAATGATACTAAGATTCTAAAAAATAACATTTTCAAGCCAGATAACAATCTTCCTTTTAAATAAATGCATTTTTTTTTTACATATTATTTTAGAATTGGATACCATAATCTTATCTCAGGGAATACAGCTCTTCAAACTTAACGAATATGAAGAGTTTTACTTAAGCTTGAAATATAGTTTCGTTAGACATCTACCAAGCTAGGAAATTTTATCATATATTTTGTTGAACTATTTAAAACAAATACTATTTATGAATGTTTATTTTTTAAATATGTGTTTAGCTAGAATAAAACAACATATTAACTGTAGGCTCATCCTCTGAAAAAAAATTGAAATTACAATATATTAAATAGATTAACTTAATACATTTAAAAAGGACTGAGGTTTCAATCTCGTTATTATCATAAATTCTTGAAAATTATTATTCTAATTCCTTAGGTCTATTCATATACGTGCTTTACCAACTCAGCGCCATGACCATCTAAATTTATAAATGGAATTAGCAAACTAATATCTTGTCTTATATTTGAAGGAACATTATCATTCTTAAGAAGTTCGTTTAAAAAAGATTTTAGAAATGTACCTTTAGTATTTTCATTCATAAATTCATTATTTGTCGTGTGTTTTGATATTTCAAAATAATTTGTCAAAAATCGAACAATTGCTGCATAGCTTCATTAGTTGCCTTATAAGCCTTTACTTTTTCAAAATCGAATGCTTGAAAAACAGCCGACATATCAATATTTTCTGTTTGAACATCGTTTGGTAAAGTATCTGAAGAAAAGGACCCATATTCAGTTGTTTTTAATTTTTCAAATATACTGACAAGGACGTTGTTAAGTTTCTTATTTTCTTGCACTTCTTTTTGTTTGAGGGCATCTAAAAGCATTGCTTTTAAATCTAATATGGTTAAGTTATTGCCATGTTTAAGGTCAGATTCTAGAATATATGGGAGTTGTGGGTCCATTAGTAATCGTTTTAGATTGTCAAGATTGGAGGAATTGTTTCCATCAAATAGACGATTTACATCAAAATAATGTTTTGATTCACTGGATTTGTCAATTCCAGTGATTGAAACTTCATCTTCATTTCTGTTAGGAGGCTTTACTGTACCTTTATATTGCTCAAAGCTATGGTAACCTCTACTTGGTCCCCTTACAGGTCTCATTCTAGCATCATTTGGCGTTATTCCATGATCACTATTGAATATTTTACTTACTTCTTTAACTGGAATTGTATATTTACTTCCTTCAGGTATTCCTTCTTTTCCTCTTACAGATAATAAATCTCTATCAGCGTAGAGTAACTTATTCTTATCTGAACCCATCATCACACCTGAACCATAAGCCACACCCATCGGTGAGTCACTGTTTCCATCAGCGATCATACCTTGTCTACCACTCGGTACCATACCTCTACCTGGACCTGCCATCATTATTTGTCCACCATTATTAATTAAATTACCTCCTTTTTGAGGAACATAAGGATATGAGTGTGGAAAATCAACACCTGTGTATGACCCTCCTTGTAAATTTAGTTCATTTAGGGGAAATTTTGTTTTTAAAGGAACTCCTGAAATAGGACTTCTCGGGATGTATAGATTTTTTAAAGGTAGACGAGGAGGTGGAGACATATTCAGAGTTGGAGATGTCTCTACTGGTTTTGGGCTTAACGGGTCCATGCCATCACTTCTACCACCCTCAAGCCCAACATCAAATCCAGGATCTCTTCCCCCACTTAAACTTAAAGTTGGTAAAAATTTTAAAATACCTTGTCTTGAGCCAATACCAACACTTAAAGGCCCAACGTCAATGTTTGCTTCCATGGAAGGTATTGAGAAAAATAATGGACTTCGCTTCCATCTAGCTATTTGGAACTTCTTTCCTTCGTGATTCTAGAAAATAAAAAAAGAGTAATCATGTATGTCTAAGAGTATCTGATTCATAGCATTATATATTATTAGTAGTTTTTTTCTTTTAATATTTACTCAGCAAAACAATGATCAACAAATAAATTCTTCGTTTGATTTAATGTTTAATTAAAATACATGGTATAATACAGTCTTTATATATTGATTTTTAACACTGAGCACAATAGGGTAATGTTAAGCTTAGTTGTAAAATATTTAACACATTAATTCAAAATTCATTGGCTCATTCCTTGTGTCTAAGAATAGTTTTTGTTTATATTTCTATAAAAACCTATTTTTACAGTGAAATATTATGTAATTTATAAAAAGATTACAAATAAATTAGTATTCCAGATTCTAAAGAAATGTAAAACCGTATCATTTTTGTTTCACACTTATTGAATTTTGTTTGTATTCAACTCAATATATGCTTATTTGAATTAAAGAACTAAACAAAACTTTAATTGAATTTAATACATATAATATATTCAACGTATGAAGCATAAAATGTACATGTCCTCACAAATTTAATTTTCTAATACATACCGTGTTAAATACCAATTTATAAGTATTAGGTCTTAGGTATGATTACGTTTCTATCTTCTTTTTGTATTCATTATAATTACTGAATTATATTTAATCTACTCGGAGGAATTTTAGCAGTTGAAGTAATTTCATAAGTGTGAGAGTGTTATCTGGTTTTAATTTGCACAGCTTTAGATAATACGTAAATACTCATAGTTATAAAGGATTTTGTGTGTGACAGATTTAAAACAATTTTTGTTTAATTTATGACCATTTTATAACAACTTATAGAATGTACCACATGCCAAATATTTTATTTAAAACTCAGAGGCAATATTTGACATCTACCTAAGGAGAGCATTTCCCAACTAAACACCACCTTCAATGTAACTCATATATCATTCCAGCTATGTGTACCTTAAATGTGTCATTAATTTAGAATCAAATATACTTAAATTTAAAATTCGGAATATAGGTATAGAATAGATCTCATTCATTTCAAATCCTATCCAAGAGTTTAAATTAAAAAACTTCCTTATTAAATTTGACCAGCCAATTCAGGTTAGGTTTATTTACTTAAAATATTCATAATTTAAATGTCCATTGAAACAAATTTGGATGCTTTATTTAGGGAATAAAAACAATCTTATTGTAAGGAGGCAGTCATTTACGTAAGTCCTGTGAGTTAATGATCAGGGTTATTATGTAGACTCTTTAAGTATTGATATGTTTTATTGGTGTAGTTTTGTCCAAATAAAAAACTTATTATTTATTTGTGTATTTTTATGATATTTCAGGACACAAATCAGAATTCATCTTCATTATCATCATGTTAGGTGTAGGATAGAAAAATACACCGTAAATGGATATCAATTATGCTATCTACAGTTTACTTTCCACACTCATGCCTAAGCTTAACTCAATGATGTAATAATTCACGTCAGGAGAGAATCGTGTCATGAGGAACATACATCTCTAACAATGAGTGCCAAACGTCTTCTTCCAGGTGAATTTCTGCCAAACCTAGCTCATACAAATTCCATTATCATATTATATCAATATTGCCCCTCAAGAAAAATGAATTTACAATAAACAGGCTACAAGGAATTAGCGGCTCTTCTGATCATAAAACTCGGCTTCCTTGAGGATGTATCCTGGCTCTGTATACTCATATATATATATATACACACTAGTGATAAAATACTTCCGTTTAGGATAGCTGGCTTCTTTAAATTTTAACGTTCAAGATGGACATGAAATCTAGTTTTTTTACGCATAAAGGATCACTTAATAACTATATAGGCAGGTATAAACCTCATGGTATAAATCCTCGCTTCCTTCAGCTTCAATAAATGGTTGGTTATTTGAACTTGAAACATTAATACCTTAAGGTTGAATTAATTTTATGACATTAATAATGTTTTTATTTATCATTACAAATCTTGGACATATGACAATTTTTAGAGCGTATTTAGGCATGAACCATGGCTTTATTTTAAAGGTTGAATATATGGGAATGAGTCATAGCTTGCAGATTAACCAAATTTGGAAATCTGTATATGTATGTATATATCAAAGGGCATGCCTTTCTTGAGCATTAACAAATATTGACACTATGTTTGGAAAAAACATGTTTTTTCACGTAACCTTTTTTCTTGAGAGTGAATCATTTCACTATCTTTAAATCTGACTCACTTGGGTGGGAAGGATTTAAACAAACATAGAATATCTGTAATCACTAGGGCTAGAATTTTGCTGACCTAAAAATTGCTCTAAAATGCCCTATTAAAAATGCATTTATAACCCAAAAAGTTTTTTAAAAAATGCTCTTTAAAACTAAAAAAAGGAAAAAAAAATTGTTTTCCCTATTAGAGAGGTAAAAACCTTAAAATGTAATTTAACGTTCCGTTTCTATGCCAAACTGAAAAGTTTTATTTTGGTCAATAAGAGATATTCCGTATAAAACAAAACAAGGAAAAGACATAACAATTCAACCTACATTTTCTGACAGTTTAATTTGACATGTTAAACTTGTGGTTTTTATTTCAACAGTCCAGAATTGCATTGCATAGCAAAAACCATTTGCAGATCTTCAAAAGAGATGATTTTATATTATCTGCTAACAAAGATTTAGTCATAGAGAAGCTCTTTTCCACTTCTAATGACACCACGGGAGCATACTTGAATTAAATGTAACACCCCTAACCCACAATAAAAGGAACCGTGAATAAAGAGTCAAGGATTTACAAGAGAATAACAGGAATAGTTTATTAGATATAAGAATAATAACAGATACCAAATACAATGTATTGCTTGGCGTCATCCAAGTAGATAATAAATAGAGAACTAATACTTAGTAACCAATACAACCAGAAAGTCCTAAGCAGACTTTAATGTAAACGTTAAAGTTAAAATATATTAAATATGACAAGAGTCGTAAATTCAAAATTCTAAGGTTCATTATCTAGATAAAAAATTGGAGACACTAAAATAGTCGTGTTCCTTCATCAATATAAAAACAAGCTAAGCTTGAACATGCTATATATTTCTGTTAACTCAGCTAACATTGCCTCAACTTCGCAATATCCAAAAGATATATAAATATATACAATGTCAGAATGAAAATACCAAAATAATAAATAAACCTCCCAACCCATCTAACGACCTGACAAAGCACTCAAAAGAGGCGAGCAACGCCATAAAACATCAGAAGGATGCCTGACTAGCCAGCACATGCGAGTTCATGTCATACAACGAACACAATCCCAGTTCTGTTCCCATACTTACAACCCTAAACAATTAAACATAAAAAACATAGTCATAACCTAACATCCCAGTAATATACCTAATGCCTAAAGTTGCAAGTCATCTTTGAATGGTAGTAAGAGCGCGCCAAAAACTGCCGTCTAGTGGCGAGAAAAGAAAGTTTAGTCATTCTAAGATTCAAAAATTATGTTTAATAAGACCCAAACGTTAATTTAGAAAATATTCCCATTCAATAATTATTTTTAATAAGTCCTAAACGTTAATTTAGAAAAGATTCCCTCTCTCCCCACATTATGACGAAACAGAATTTTGATTAAATAAATATTAGCTTAAGTATAGAGTAGCGCTCTCACCTAGAGATCAGTGATACAATGAGTGCCTAGTAACAAGATGCATTCCAATATATAGTCTCTACGGATATTGATACGCCCACAGAGAGAGGGAAAGAGGGAGGGAAAAAATGGAATGGAAAAGGGGAGAGAGACAGCACTCAGAGGGGACAGTGATGGCTCCGGAAACTACTCGAAGCTTATAGAACCATCCAGTCGGCGGTCCTGGAATGTTCACTGGCCAAGTTCATATCCCTCTTAGCTTGTGGGTGGGGCTTCCATCACGATCGGACAGTCGGACCGTATCTCCATTCAGTCAGTGAGACAGAGTGTTGGAGTGTGGATGTTGCGGCATGTGGGCTCTCGTGTTTACATTCAGCGAGGACGAGGATGAGTGCAAACCCATTTGATAGAATTTAGTTGTTGTTTTTGTAACAGTGTTACATAAACTACACCGCTTTGTTTAAAGTCTGCTGAAATTTCAACAAGGGAATAGTTTATCCCTGATAGCAAATCTGAAATTAAGCACCTATTAAGCACTAATCTTTTTTTTTTAACTTGCTCAATTTTCTTTTGCACAGCCTTTCCCACTTTCCCAGTCAATATTTAGGTCATTCACAACTTTCTTCATTAAATCTATTTGATTCACTAATAGCACTGCTGACTTCTCCAAGAAAGTATTGGCACTAGGCAGAAATCCAAAATTCGACTTTAGGTAGGAAAGCTTACCTGCAATTTCAGGATAAGGAAGAAGTTCCTGCGCAGCTTTAATTGAGGTCGCTACATTGCTGTCGAATGAGTCGATGATTTTTTCACAACTTGGAAGTTGCTTCAATCCAAGTCCCCCATCTGGTTAAAATGGGAGCCGGCGGCAAAGGAGCGTTTGGGTCCTCCGATTTGAATGATTCCATTCGACATAGTGCCTTCAGAAAAACTTTCTTCACTCACCCAATCAGCTGGTCAACTTCGATGAATTTCCCTCGTATATATTCAGCAACTTTATGACGGGCATGTGCTAGACATGTTAGAATCACCTTTTTACTTTCTCTCTATCTTATAGGTAGAGAAATTATGGTGATCGTCAAAAAAATCGAACTCGAGATTTTGATGAATTTTGACGTTTCATGACTTCCTGGATCCGAAAAAGTTGTTTTTGAATTTCCGTCTGTCTGTCTGTCTGTCTGTACCTCCAACTAGAGCCTAAACTATTTCACCGATTGAGCTGAAACTTGATATCTAGAGTTTTCATAGGGTTGCCCCGAGGGGTTTTTGGAATTGGATATCTACCCCTAAAATTAAGGGTAGTTTACTGAAGGGAAAAAAGAGAAAAAGTCGATTTTCTCAAAATGGGCTCTAACGATTTTGATTAAATTACATTTATGAACATTAATAAATATTCCAAACAAAATGGCTACTCTCAATATTTCGGCGGCAAAATCGCTTTAAAGCTCCGGTCTGATGCGTAAATTAACATTTTTTATAATAGCTCCGAAACTATTTGAGATATGAAATTACTTAGCATTACAATATATGTATATATATTTATAATACAAATATTTTGTTCGAAACATATTTTTATAAAATCAATAATTTTCAATCTATACGCAATTATATATATATTTTTAGCTTTTTGGACATTAAAGCTTAAGTATTGCGATCGTAAAAAAAAACTAACCTGAAATGTTGATCGATTTCGACGTCTCATGACCCCCCGAACCCTAAAAAATAGTCTTTGCAATGCCGTCAGTCTGTGTGTCTATTAAAACTTAAAATTAAGGGTAGTTTACTGAAGGGCAAAAAGAGAAAAAGTCGATTTTCTCAAAATCGGCTCCAACGATTTTGATTAAATTTCATTTATAAACATTAATAAATATTACAAACAAAATGGCTACCCTCAATATTTCGGCAAAATGGCTTTAAGGGCTCCGGTCTGATGCGTCAATTAACATTTTTTTAAATAGCTCCGAAACTATTTGAGATATGAAATTACTTAGCATTACAAATATGTATATATATTTATAATACAGATATTTTATTCGAAACATATTTTTATAAAATCAATAACTTTCAATCTATACGCAATTATATGAATTTTTTAACTTTTTGGACATTAAAGTTTAAGTATTGCGACCGTAAAAAAAAACTAACCTGAAATGTTGATGGATGTCGACGTCTCATGACCCCCCGAACCCTAAAAAATAGTCTTTGCAATGCCGTCTGTCTGTGTGTCTATAAAAACTTAAAATTAAGGGTAGTTTACTGAAGGGCGAAAAGAGAAAAATTTTGTTTTCTCAAAATCTGCTCAAACGATTTTGATTAAAATTCGTATCTAGGCGTTGATTAAGATTATAAATAAACTGGCTATTTTCATTTTCCTATGAAAATGATTTTTAGGGTACTTTACAGAAGCGTTAATTTCCGTATCTCCACAACTATTGGAGAAACTAAACAACTTATCATTGCAAAATTATAGGACTATTAGAAATAAAAAACTTTTATTTGACATATATTTTTTATAAAAGCAGCAGTTTCTGAGATATTTGCAAATATATTAATACAATTTTGTGAGCTTTAGTTGTAAACATATACTACTTAAGTCTTAACGCAATAATTCTCCAATGCCATAGAGTAATTAAATATAAGTATATAAAAAAGTATGTTATTTTTCCTTAAATCTCTTAGGAGAAATGTTTGCATAGCAATGATCTATCTCCATTTTAGACTCAATAGTCAATATTTACATTTTTTATTGGTCCAAATTTATAAATGAATAATCAAATATCAATGCGATGACTTGAAGATCTGCACACCTTATAAAATGTTAAAACTTTAACCAGAATCGAAATTTTAATACGAAGTGTTGACCCTTGTGGAAGACATTAAACTGTTTGAAATGTTCTTAGGTGGACAAAGATGCGCCTCTTTTCTCATTGATTCTATATCATTGTATATTATTTTATGCGTGTTCTTATGTGGAGTTGTGATGATACAATGTACATTATTCATTTCAGAAATCTTACGAGTTTATAGAAAGAGAGAGAAAGTCTGTGCGGTGCGCCGTACCATTTTTTTTTTTTAGTACAGTGCTTTAAGAGCATTAGCAGCCTTTATCATGTAAGGTGCAGCATCAGTCACGAAGAGCAGGACATTGTCGTGTTGGATGACATCAGGCCATATTAAGCTCAAGGACCTAGCAAAGTGTTCGCTTATTGTAGAAAAATTTACTTTTTCTAAATGTTCACAATTAATAATAAAATGTTCACAAGGCCCATCTTCTTCCATCGTACCTACCACTACGTTAGCTACATATCGTCCTTAGTCAGTTGTCTCATCCATAGACACCCATATTTTCTTTTCTGCTTCTCTTTCTCGTATCTTCTTCAAGGTGTTTTCATAGCAATGGCTGACATAAATTTTTCTTAGTGTGGAGGAGTCCGGCAAAGATTTCCCAATGTGCTTTTCTAAAAAGCCGCGCAATTTTGGATTGTTAACTTTGCTCAAGGAAATATCGACACAAATGAAGGCTTTGCACAATTTTTCGTAAAATGCAGAATGTTTTGAAGACTCAGTGGTTTGGCCAAGGAGCATTTGCTGTAGTATTTTCCCATCCTAGAATCACTGAAGACCTCGTTTGTGTTTGTATCTCTTGACATGCTGCTACACAGTAAATTTCTTTTTCCGCGGCAACTCTCACATCACAGAGTTTGCAATATAGTATCTGTCCATTGGTAGCGAATACTCTTTCACCATACTCAGAAAAGCCAGTTGTAATTTATGTGAGGCACTTTCTTTCACTTTAGGCATGTTGGATGTTGAAATTCACATTCACAACACGTGCAGCTGCTGAAAAATTTAAAAAGACAATGAGCCCCCGTTATATACAAAACTTGCTCAGACTGGTTTAGACGAGTTCATTTACAGCCTCACTATGCTTAAGGAGAGGGGAAAGAAGAGCTAACAAGCTATCACCGGCTTGAAGAAAGAGACGGGGGAGTGTGGAAGAAGATTTATCTTTTTGCCAGCTTGAAGGAAGAGATAGGGGAGGGGTGGAAGTAGTATAATCACCGTTTTGGCACCACCGTTTGCTATGACCTGTGCAGAGATATTTTAAACATGGGCACATGACTAAAAACTAAAAAAAAAATGACTTAAAATGACCGAAAAACATTTAAAATGCCATATTCACGTAAAAACACAGGAAAATGCAAAAATAAAAAAAAGCCTTTACAAAGCTAATTAAATCAGTGAGGTTTCTTATGAAACAATTTTTATATACTTGAACAACGTTCCAGGTTTGCCAAAAAAAAATCCAAAATCATCAAAATCTTAGCCCTATTAATCACTTTGAAGTATATTACCAAGAAGTTACTCCTAAGGTCTTTGAGCATGAAATAACCATGGTCATCTGTTAAGGAATATATGAGCTCTGTATATCAGAAAAGGCTCGATTCATCTTAGGGTTAAATTCCTCGATTCCTCGAAGACAAATGAAATATGGGTAGATCATAAAAAAGATTCTGAGCACAAACACAAATTTTCACTAGAGTAAAAGACTCTAAAATATTTAAAAACATAAATTAATACATTTTCATAATCTCTGGCCTCAATGAAAAAGGACAAACCATGGTCAAGTATGAAGAGAAAACCAATTTTATTTAATGTATGCTTCTTTAAGATTTTATTTTAGAAATGCATGTTTTCCTAGATTAATAAAATTAATTTTTAGCCTCTATTTCATAACCCTGTATCAAATCATTTTTACTTACTTACTGAATTTATGGAAGTGGCTCTCACAGTTTTTACTTCTGGATCCCTTTCAACTCTCAAAAATTTAAACGTATGATCCCCAATTATTTCCTCTGCATATGGCGTTAATTTCATTACAATTATATTTGATCAAATTATGTAATTTGTTCTTAATAGGAAGATACCTCTAAAGTTACTAAACTTTGTTTTCAATTCCCTTATGAAAATGGGGATTATTTTACTTTTTTTTCATTCCTATTATATAGCCTCGCGGTTTCGTATGGAGCATATCGGTCATTAAATTTCTATTACTATAATTTCACTAAACACCTCTATTAACTCATCTCAAATTGATTATTTACCAGGAGCTTTATGTATCTTTAATGTCGTAATAGCTTATTTTAATTCATTAATATTTGGTTCAAAGGCTAATGGCTAAGCTATATAGATTTCGGCAAACTTAATCTAATTCGAATCCTTCAGGAATAGTCAAAATTTGACTCAATTAGTCTATCTACTTAAAACTTCGCTCGTATATACCATCAGATTATTATCATATTTAAATAAATTTTCCCTAGCTTGATAGCTTTTCCTAAATCCATTACTACCTAAAAAAAAGTTCCCCAATATTGTTATACATGGCTACGATTTACTTGTTGGTTTCATTAAGAAAATAAATTTGAGGATTAAATATCATAAGTGTAAAGGCGGTAATGATAATTTTCATAGTGGTACACTATAAATGTTAAGATTATATCAACAAGTAATTTGGCAAGTATTTAATAAGAGATAAGCCCTTGCGAAACTTTCGTACATTCAACCTTCCCTTCCTGCCCCTCTACCTCCACCCCAAACCCAAAAAAGATTTAGTCTTTTGTTTACCTCTTTGTAAACAATATTTGATATCAGAATGCAATCTTCTTGAATATTTTGTTTGCCATTTTCGGTAATTGATATAAAAATATTGATAGATTTTCTTTTAACTTAAATTTTAAACAAACAACATGTTTTAACGTAAACTGAATATGCTATGTCAGGAATCGGTAAGAAATTCTTTCCACTGATACCTTATTCATCGCTGTAGGCTTTGTATTAGTTGAGAAAAAGGGATGTTGACAACAGAAATAATATATAGGATTTTATATGTTGTTCTATCTTACTCATCCTTTAACTACTCATAATTTTTTTTGTTGTGTTTCGTGATTCATCTACAGTATTTTTTGTAAATGTCCCAAGATGCAATCAAGAACTGAACAGGGTCTTTAGAGGGTAAGTCGTTTGTAATCAAGTATGTATCTATGCGTTTAGTATATGCTTTCTCAATAAGTCTGACAGAGAGCATTACAGGTTCAAGGTATAGTCAGAACTGAATCAATCTTCCCACTCTGTTTTGGGATAGGTTTATCAGTGCATCTATCCACGCGTCCACATCTGTCTGTCCAATATCAGTTCATTTGAGGTCCGAATTATTTCTGGTATATGCTCGATGAAAGCTTTGAATACCTTCCCATATTGATCAGTTATATCAAGACTTAAGTTTCCATCGTGAGCATTTACTCTTTTTCTGTTTGTCTGTCATGCTACAGTTATAGGAGATGTCAAACGATTTTGTTTTGCAGGGTTTTTTAAAATATAAACTATACAGTATTTTGAAAATAAATTCATAGTGAATTTTTTACAGTTTTATTTGGGTTTTATATAGAAGAGAACAAACCATCATCAAGAAGTGTTGTGTTTGAAATATCTCTAAATATTGCCTTTATGCTTGCCATTACTCTGCCAGATTATGCTTATCTGTGTTTGAACAATCTGTAAAATTCAACAAAGACTATTTGGTGAGTTTTCTTTGATTGTCAATAGACAAAAGAAATATTATTTCTCATTAGCTAGATTAGCATATTAAAAACTAGCTTTCCATGTAATGGTTGACGCATGTGGTTTTTGAATTAAAATTACAAAGTTGGAGTTTATAGTTAAGCCCAAAAATAATTATTATTTTGCAAGGCCATTTTGCTATTTATAGCAATAGCTAGAATATTATTATTGTATATTAGCATATATAAACATACTTTTTAAAGTAATAATCAGAAGTTATTTAAGAAAAAATATCATACTGGACAATAACTAGTTTTGTTCTAGAAGAGTTTCAATGTAGGAGATGGATGGTGACAAAATACTTGAGTAAAATAATTTTGCTCTGAGCTTAGTAAGAATATGGTGTTTTTCTATGATAAATTTTGACGTTACAATATTTTTATTATATGTTCCTTTTATTTTAGTCACTATTGGGATTCAAATACATTATTTTTAATGCAATTATAAAACTATTACTTTCTTATAGTAGTAATCTCATAATATTACTATTTGTTTAGTGATTGTTAACTAGAGTTATCTACATTGTTGCAACCTATAACATTATTTAGCTAAAAACATTTCCTTTTTCTAATAGACTTTTTTTTTAATTATTTGTTAACAGATAGAGATATTTTTATAAGAAATATAAATAAAAATGATCAAGGATAAAGTATTTGTATTATGTTTTATTTTAACACATCTTACTACTTTCAAAAATAAAAAAGTATTTCATAATTGAAAAGTATTATGTATGGCAAATCATTTTAAAAATAAAAGAATAAAAAATTTTTAAAAATATATTTGAAATAAACTGAATTTTGAGACAATAATTTTTTATTAATTTAAAAAATCGATCTAGTGATTTGGTTCAAATTGGGTATATGTCAAGGTTTTATATTTTAAATAATTATATATTCTTGTTATTCTAATAAAAATTATATATATATATTAATTTACCGATAGATGCTTTTTGTAGAATTTGAAAATTTTTATAAATAAATCTAACAATTTTTTTCAAAAATTGTATAGGGGGAGTATTTTACATAATGCACCTTTATTTTACTAAAATAAATCAATAAGGGTAGTCTACTTACGCTAATTATAGAAAAATTGACCCTGAAGATTGGGTTAAATTTTTTTATCTGAGATAGTTTTTCATGATAAGATTTTTGATTTTTTTTAAACTACACACTATTTTAATGTAGTTTACAAATAACTAATTTTTTTAAATTTGAAATTTGCAAAAATATTGAACAGTTTGGTTTAATCTATTATTTAAAGAAATTTATTTATAAAATGTGTTTATTGTTATAAAAAAGATGATGTGTTTGTTTTCATGAAGAAAACTTACTTCAGGGTAGTTCACTGAAATCATATTTTTGAAAATTTTATAACGTTTTTGTGATTGTTTCGTAATAATTATTTTTCATGGTAGACGTTTGTATGAACCAAAGTTCGTACAGGACCAATATATTAAAATTTAATTGGGAATGTAGTGTGTCCTTTAAACAAATACAACTATTTTTCAAATCATTAACAATCATAACTTTAGTAATCACCCAGTCATAATTCACAAGTCATAAATACAGATTGAAAATATGATGTTTTACACAACACACAGCAGTAAATTTAATGGTAATATAGTGATCATAAATTATGAAAAATAGAAAAAGTTGATTAGATATTTTCAACACATAAAAATGTGTATTTTCAAGTTATAAATAAATGGCCAATTTATCAAAAAATAAATGTTAATTTATGAACTAAGTTTTGTGTCGATAAAATCAAGACTGTTTCTATTTCAAGCATTCCCAGAAGTAATAAAGCATACTATTGGTTCTCAAACATTGTAATCCATCAAACAAACCAAATCGATATTATTACGGTTGAAAAAAAAATTGAATTCTAAAACGTGTGATTTTGTATTTTTTAGTCCTAGTAAGTTTTGAAAGCTAAATACAACTGTTTATGGAAAACGCTTGACCAAATGTAGAAAAGAAAATTAAAACTATAAAAATATGTATTTTTAACTTAAGGACTATACTGAAGTTGATTATTCATTATAAAAATAGTTGGTCCCGGTTAAATAAACATAAATAAAAAAATCCTGATCCAACAATTGCAATAGTAATGAGATTAATTTTTTAAAGCGAGAGTAGATCCGTAGCTGGTATTTAATTTGCAAACAAAATTGCTTAAGTTAATCCCGGTGCACACATCATCATTCCTTGCGCGAGATATTGGACAAGATCTTGGTCACAATGATTGCACACATGTTTTACCCGAGTACTGTTCACACAACACATACGACTGCATACGATATTTGAACAATACAGTGGTGCCATATTTCCCCCTTTTTTAATGGTCTTGTAGACTCTACTCATTAACTATTTAATAAAAACTGAATTTATCATAAATATTTATTTGATCATCAGTAAAGACTATAAATATATATAACTTTTTTTCAATTATCTTAAAACAATTTATTTTTGAGGTTCAATCTCCTATAACTTTAATTTATATATGTTTAGATAAAGTATTTGTCTGTTATTAAATATATAATCGTTCACTAAAAGGTAAGTGCTAAACAATATATCCTATCTCATTTTATAACTAAAAGTTTGTTCATTAAAAATGATAGATGTATATGAAGTGATCTATTTCCTACAATGTACAAGATATTGTATACAGTGAGTTGTCCATTGCAAATCTTTACAAAATTGTGTGTCCACAATGCACAATCTTGTGGCCACAATATATTGTACAATAAATGGTGTCGTATGTATGGGGCTAGAAATAAACGTTTGTACACAAATAGTGATCAAACGATTTTTTTTATTATTTTTTTTTTTGCAGAGCAATCGGGAATAAATGAATCAAAATAAAAAAAAATATAAAAATTTGTGGGAAGGAATTGGGGCCGAGGTAGTATCTTGAAATTCATTAATCATGAATAATGATTACAGCCATGGAAGTGTCAGTTTTTAAAGTCTGGGTGGAAGGGAGGAGGGACTGCCATGACTGTACCCCCTTTACCATTATGAATATATAATTTGTGGACCAACCTAATAGGAACCAATGAACTTTTTAAATTTATTGCTACCATACAGGAAAAGGAAGTATTGTGATCGTCAAAAAAATCGAACTCTAGAATGTGATGAATCTCGACGTTTGATGAACCCCCGAATCCAAAAAAGTGGTTTTTGAATTTCCGTTTTTCTATCTGCCTGTCTATACCTCCAACTAGAGCATAAACTATGTAACTGATTAGGCTAGAACCTAGTATTTAGGGTTTTCATAGGGTTGCCCCGAGGGATTTTTGGAATGGGATATCCAACTCTAAAATTAAGAATAGTTTACTGAAGGGCAAAAAGAGAAAAAGTCGCTCTTCTCAAAATCTGCTCCAATGATTTTGATAACATTTCATTCATAAACATTTATAAATATTCTATACAAAATGGCTACTCTCAATTTTTCGGCAAAATTACTTTAAGGGCTCCGTTCTGATGCGTAAATTCTCACTTTTTATAACATCTCCGAAACTATTTGAGATATGAAATTCTTAGCATTGTAAATATGTAGATCTATTTATAACACAAATATTATAGACGCAACAATTTTTTATAAAACCAATAAATTACAAACTATACGCAAATATATATATATTTTTTAACTTTTCAAACACTAAAGGTAGAGTATTGTGACTGTAAAAAAAATCTAATCTGAAATGTTGATGGATTTCAACGTCTCATGATCCCCAGAACCCTTAAAAGTGGTCTTTGCAATGCCGCCTGTCTGTGTGTCTTTTTAACCCCAAAATTAATAGTACTGTAGTTTAATAGAAAGTGAAAATAGAAACAATCGATTTTCTCAAAATACGCTCAAAGGATTTTGATTAAAATTCGTATCTACGCGTTGATTAAGATTATAAATATACTGGCTATTTTAATTTTCCTATAAAAATTTATTTTAGGGTAATTTACAGAAGCGGAAATTTCCGTATCTCCGCAACTATTTGAGATACTAAATAACTTATCATTGCAAAATTATAACTATTAAAAATAAAAAAACTTTTATATGAAATATATTTTTATAAAACCAATAGTTTATGAGATACTGGCAAATATGTTAACACAATTTTGTGAGTTTTAGTTTTAAAGAGATTCAACTTAAATTTTAACGCAATAATTCTCTATTTCCATAGAGTAGTAAATGAATATGTCTCTCAAAAATGGTATGTTTTCTTTCTTTCAACATCTTAGGAGAAATGTTTGTACAACAATGATCTCTCTCTATAATTTTAGATTCAATAGTCAATATTTACCTATTTTATTGGTCATAATTTATAAATGAGTAATTTAATAGCAATGCACTGACCATAAATGTGCAACTCCTAATAAAATGTCGAAATTTTTTAAACCAGAAGTCGACATTTTAATATGAAGTGTTAACCCACGGGGACCCAATATCAATATTTTTACTTTCTCGCTACCTTAAATTATTATTAGCACCACATCTTACTACCCGTTCGACTTATTACGCTAATGTGTAATGGTAGGGTGATTGTGAGATGAAATGGAGGACATACAGTTTAGCGTGGGATCCAAAACACGGTGGAGGCCTGGAATTCTACACATTCACAAGTTGTGATTAATACATGTCTTGTCAGAGGTGAAGGAAGTGTTTGGAAATCAGTTAAATCTGTGCCGGGACCAAGGATTGAACCTCGGACCTCTAGCACAGAAGTCTGACAACTTACCCCTAGACCGACAGGTCATCCTCGCTACCTTACAGTTTTGTGACTGTCGAAAAAATTGAGCTCGAGATTTTGATGGATGTCGACGTCTCATAAAACCAAAAGTATTCAAGCTATACACAAATATATATTTCTTTTAACTTTGCAAACACTTTAAGGTAAAGTATTACGACCGTCAAAAAAAAAATCTAGCCTGATATGTTGATGGATGTCGACGCTTCATGAGCTACCAAACCCTAAAAAGTGGTTTTCGCAACGCCGTCTGTCTAACCCTAAAATTAATAGCAGTTTCCCAAAGGGTGAAGAGAGAAAAATTCGATTCTCTCACAATCACCTAACGATTCTCTCTTTCTCATTTTAGACTATACAATACAATCTATACAATAATTACCTATTTAATTGGTCTAAATTTATATAAAAAAATTTAATAGCAGTGCAATAACCATAAGATATCCCTTAGTAAAATGACGAACATTTTAATCGGAAGTCAAAATTACCTATTTAATTGGTCAACATTTATAAAAGAAAAATTTAGAAGCAATGCAATAGCCATAAGATATCCTCCAGTAAAATGACAAAATTTCTAACCGGAAGTCAAATATTTAATACGAAGTGTTGACCATCGGGAGCCCAATATCGATATTTTGTATTGATCCAAATGAACAAGTGAAGACGTTTATTCTTTAAAAATAAAATCATTAAATTTAAAACCATGAATAAAAAATGTTTTACGTATGTCTAGCGCAATTTGTTCTCGGCTTTGCTAGTGTATATTGTATTACGAGTTTTGAGTAAATATCTCCGTTTCTAAAAAAAATGTAGCGAGAAAGTTCGTGTGGAGTTCCAAACCATTTTTTTTTTTGCAACTGTTTGCTACAAACGAAGAATAAATTATTAAAACTAATAGAACATTGATTTTTAAAAGTGTTCGTGGGAGGAGGGAAGGCATCTTCACAGACATAAAGAGAAAGAATGTAAGCCTTGACTCTTGATGCTGGCCCATGCATAGTAAGTAAATTAACACACAAAGCATACACCGTCTAAGTTAGGGTTTATGGACGTAAGGACTTTTGTTGAAACAGCTTTCTTTATAAACCTTATATATTCAAATAATGATAAAGGTATTATATATATATATATATATATATATATATATATAATATATGATATTTAAACACGTTTATTACATTATGACTCATTTTTATCCTCTACAGTGTTCCCCACCATGATCGTTAATTGAGCGAAAAATAGATTCGAAACTATCAACTCTGTTTTAGCTTAGTTTTCTGAAAATAACAATTTGAAAAATCTGGAAGGCAAGCTTTAAAGTTTCAAACTCATTTTAGCAATATTTTTACAGAACCGACATAGTCATTACTACATCATTGTAAAAACTGCTTGAACTGAATATTATCTATCAACCGCACAGGTAAGCTACGCATGCGGACTAAATGTCAGACTTGTATATTCTGGTTTGCCGGTGACAAGGAGATCGGAGTTTGAAACTCGGCTGTGTACTGAGGGTGAAATTTTTATCTGGTTTTCCACTCTATATACACGCAAATGCGGGTACATTTCATATATATTCTAGCGTCATCAATTGTATTCCATATAATTAAAATTTTATAGCCAAAAAGGGTAGCAAGACCTAGACTAAATAAAACTAGTTACCCTTTCTATATTACTGTAACTGCTAAAATAAAACAGGCCAATCACTCCAAAATTATCACAATTAACTTTGTAAATTGCAAACCAGTTAATAGTATACAGGATGATTCTCTTGGGAGTGAACACTTATTAGGTATGTGGAATATAATATGAGCGTGAAACAGGAAAGGAACAGTTCCTTATTTCATGAAGAAGCAGTCGACTTGGAAAAACCTATATACCCGCCATCTGGCCAGCTGGGCGCCGCATTGACGCGCCATCTGTTTAGACATTAGTGGGAGAGCGTGTCTCGTCAGATTGTGTAAGCGAGTTGGTGGAAGAAATATGGTATACTCAATTGAAGAGCATGTGTTCATTGTGCGTCAGTACTGGGTGACCAGTTCCTTCTAACAATATCAGAAGGAGTTTCTGAATCAATTTGGTGGGCGTACACCACCCATCAGAGCCACCATTTTGAACTTGGTGAAGAAGCTGGGTAGAAGGGGAAGCTTGGTGGATCCACAGACGAGTGGCCGATATAAGATGACGGAGGACACAATAAAGGATGTGAAGCAGCGGTTATTGGCATCCACACAAAAATCTCTTCCGAAGCTATCATAAGAGACTGGATGATCGTATTTGACCCGTCAAAGAGCAGATAAACAGGCAAAGACTAAGCCGTATCGTATCAAGGTTGTGAACTAGCTACAGCCATCCGACCATGCAAGGTGACTGGCGTATTGTCAGTGGTTTGTCCAATTTTTGGTCGAAAACTCCACTCACGTTGACATGGTTTGCTGACAAAGAATGGTTCCATTAACCGTCTCTGTAAGCTCACAAAATACACGGGTGTGGGCAATGCATAAGAACAATTGTATCCAACTAAAATTGGTGTATGGTTTGTGGTATCCCATTACCATATTATTGGGCCAATCTTTTTTGAAGATACGGTGAGTACCAACCGATACTTGAAATATTTACTGAGTTTGTGAACCAGCTGGATGATCAGGAATGTGCAGATGGCTACTTCCAACAGGGCGGTGCAACTTGCCACACTTCCAATAAAAGCATGGCAGAAATTTTGTAGTTTATTTTTTTCCAGAACAGGACTATCTCCAACGACCTGTGGCCACCCAGGTCTCCAAACCTGATAACCCCAGATTTATTTCTCTCGGGACTTTTATAGGCGCGGTATATGCCAACATGCCAAGGGCGATTGAGGAACTGAAAGATAACATCAGACGTAAAATTGCTAACATTAATATCACTACGCTGCATTGAACCTTTGCCAATATGGTGAATATGTGTATGGACGTTGGTGGTGGTCACATCCAGCATCTTCTATGAGACATTCCTACTTATCATGGACATGGTATATTTTACATTATTCAAATGTGACTTTCAATCATGAGTTAGTTAAAAATAAATTGGTGTTCAGTCCCGAGTGAATCAGCCTGTAGATTGAAGATATTTAATAACATAAAAAAGAAAATTATGTTTATTATTAGTTCAGTCACTTTAGGTTTTTTTTCAGAAGAATTCTTAAGTCGCTGAAAATTTGAGGAAGTTGAGTGGTTGAAATCATAATCTGAAAAGTTTACCAAGTTAACCATTTTAATATTTTTTAATTCAAGTTGTGTAAGTTTTTATTTGAATTGTTTTTTTTTAGTAAATAACCTTGTAATTACGCTTTTAAGAAAATGTGAAGTAGAAGAAAATGCGTAAAAAAGTATTTTTGGTTTATTGTAATGAATAAAGTGAAAACCAGAATTTTTCAAAATTATTGTAAAATTTGAGCTCTGCGGTAAACAGCTCAAGCGTGTTTTGCCATTGAGAGTGCGGGTGTGTAGCATATATACCTTTAAGCCTATACCATCTGATCGAGTACACCAAATAAATAAAATTTAAATACAATTAAAAACTATAATAATTATATTTGATCAAATCATTTATTAAATTTAGAAAAAATAATATTTTAATTATCATTTATTGAATTTACGTGATAATGATTTAAAACTTATGTTCAATTGATTGATACGATTTTAACAATATTTGTTTAATTATCTTCATATTAACAGACTGTACTCTGACAATATCAAGTTACAATATGCAGTATTTAAAAAAAACTAAAATATATATATATATTTCAAAAGGCAGCTTCTTAAAGGTGACCAATTTAAAAAAAAATTGACTTACTGTTCTCGAGCGTTGAAATTCAAATAGAGATATCTCACTTTGCAATTGAGATAAACTAATTTTTATAAAAGAGTTATGAAGACTAAGATATGTAACTTTTGATGTTGTAAATCTTATTTTGTTTAAGTATGAAATTATATGTTTTTTCAACAGTTAAAAAACGTATAAGTAAAAAATTATATGTTTTTTCAACAGTTAAAAAACGTATAAGTAAAAAATTATATGTTTTTCAACAGTTAAAAATATTGTGGCTGAAAATTGTCATATGCGCAAAGTTTGTAGATATTTTAACACCTGAAAGCTGAAAATAATTTTTTTAAACATTTTCTTATCACCAGGATATTCTAGATTCAAGTCTTTACTTAAAAAAGTAACTTTTTTTCCTACTGCGTTTTATACTTTGTACGAGATAGACAACGTGCATCTAAAAGATTGCATCAAACATTAGCAGGCTATTCCTTGGGTGAAAATAGAATAATTCACATGAGCAACCTAGGGTCCATCTTAAATATTAAGGGCGTTATACAACTCTAAAGATAGAGCTAAAAACGAAGGTTGTGCGAAATATTATGAAAACTGCTTAGTGTATTACAACGAATCTTTGTATACTACTTATAGAAACCTTGATCATTAATAAACTAAATGTGCTACTACCGTTACCCACCCCCATGATCTAAAAAGAGGGGTGGTAGTTGTAAGACTTTTTTCTGCAATGAAATATGTCAGAGTAAGTATTAACAATTTTGACTTAAAATTAAAAAACATGGAGTAAAAATTAGCATCTATCATATAGCTTATATATAATTTGATAAGCCCGTTTCCAGTAATAATAGAAATTACGAGGAAATAACTGAACAGATTTTGACAAGAGAATACTCATTTTGAATACGAAGGAATCAGGATACCGGTAAAAATAGTGGCCTAAAACTAAAACCCAATTTTCCTAGCGAATTTTCCATCTTTTCTTTCTGTGTAGGCAGTGGTTTATCTGTACAATCATTCTTTGCTTACATCACCATGGGAACCGAGATTTGTGTTTAGCTGTATATTGGTAAATAAAATATTTGTATTTGTTTAAAAATAATATCAGCACAATCGTTACTTGAGCGGTTTGTGCAAAGAGTATGTCGAGATCTGGGAGAGGAGTTATTTTAAAGTTCTCATTGGGGCGTGAAGGGGGAAAATATACGTTTTTATTCAAATCACCCACCGAAAGCTAAATATCTAAATAAAGTTGATAGCCTTTGACAAGTAAACTTTTCACTAAAAATTGAGTGAGGTCTTATTATATAGAGCCTTTCTAAATAAAAAGTTTAAAATACACTTTAGTGCAATAATCTGCAGCCATCTCTGCAACGACCCACTAATATTATATATATATATATATATATATAAATTTGATAGGCTCATTTCCGGTAATAGAAATTACGAGGAAACAACTTAACAGATTTTGACATATGACCACTCATTTTAACGGTTAAGAGTCCAGGATGTCAGAAGAAATAATAGTTTTCCACGAAAATCTGATTTTCAAAAAGAATTTTCAGTTTTTCATTCTCTGTTTAGTCACCATGGAAACCGTTATTTGGTGCATGGATGTAAGGGAAGGTGGGTAACAGTGAGACACGGGGAACAGTGAGACAAGTCAACTAACAGACTATTTTGAATATCTGTGAAGTGGTGCTATGCAGTGTTCAAATGTTGTACTAGTGACTTTCCACCATATTGTGTTTGTGAAGTACTGTAATATTCTAGTGTGTGTTTTATAAAATTTGCTGTTTTAAAGGTAACCAAAGTAATTTTTCTCCATTTTACATTTTTTATTATTTATTTACATGTATTGTCAATATAACAATTCTAACTATTCCACCTCTTAACTACTAGTTTTTGCTATCAGAACCACGGTTTCTTTCCTAAATATCTGTACAGGTTATGTTATCTTCTTGATAAAAGAGAACAAAGAAATATGGAGAACAGTGAGACAGCACAAATACTGTCTCACTGTTCCCCATTGATAAAAATAACAATAAATACCAATAATTATAATATTAATTTATCCAATTTCTTTCATTACAGTTGGAATTTTAAAGAAAAATGCCTCGCAATCCTAAAAGAAAGACTGAAATTGGCAGTTTCTCTGAGGAAGTAATGAGTGAGGCTGTACAGTTAATTTCATCAGGTCGTAGTCTGCGAAATGTGGCGGCAGGAAAGAAATTAAGTTTTCAAACTTTAAGTCAATATGTGACAAAACAGAAGGCTTCTCCAGATCAATCTGTTAGAATGAAACCAAATTATTCTGTAAATAAAATATTTACAGATGAACAAGAGGAAGTTCTAGCATCATATATAGTTACTTGCTCCAAAATGTTCTATGGGCTACCTATATCTGATTGTTGTAAACTTTATCATGAATTGGCAGATAAAAATAATGTAAAATATCCAAAAACCTGGGATGATAATAATAAAGCAGGTATCGAATGGTTTTATGGGTTTATGCGCCGGCAACCCAAAATATCTCTTAAGACACCTGAGGGCTGCAGCTTAGCCCGAACAACGGCTTTTAATAAGCACACCACCAAAAAATTTTTTAACAATTTAAGAGATGTTTATTCTCGTTCTGACTATTTTCCAGACTAAACAAGAGTGTTCAATTTAGATGAAACCAGCACTTCAACTGTTCAAATGCCTCAAATAGTAACTGCTGAAAAGGGTCTTAAACAAGTAAATGTTGCAACAAGTGGAGAAAGGGGGATTCACGTTACTACATGCTGCTTTATAAATGTAGCAGGTAATGCTTTACCTCCAGTAATTATATTTCCCAACCTAGCAACTTTAAGTGGGTGGATGACCTGTGAATTATTTATAGAAACTACGAAGCATTTTATTAAATATTCTCATAGTTCTAAAAACAGTCCTAGTTTACTAATTTATGACAATCACGAGAGTCATCTCTCAATTGAAATTCTAGATTTGGCACAAGAGAATGGTGTTACAGTTTTGACTATACCACCCCATTCATCTGCAAAATTACAACTGTTTGATGTTGGAGTTTTTGGGCCTTTTACCACAGCCTACAATGTTGCTGTGTACTCTTGAATGATCAGAAAACCTGGCCAAAATTTAACTATTTATGAAGTGGCAGCCTATGTTGGAGAAGCTCATTCAAAGGCGATGACACCAAAAAATATAACAGCTGGATTCAAGAGGTCTGGAATATATCCATTTGATGACCAAATTTTCACAGATACTGATTTCATGTCAAGTTCAGTTACTTATAGACCACCTTTCTGACAGTACAGTTAAAAATTCTTTGAACTTAACTACTGGTCCCGTTTCAACAACACCCTCCGTAATTCTTCACTCCAATGTAAACTCAACCATCAGTGAGCCCGTTCTAACGATATCCTCAGCCTTCACTTCAATGTGAATTCACTACATATTGAACCCAGTCCAACAACAACCTCTATTAGACTTCAGCAAACCACATCACCACCCAGTGTTGCTGTTTCTCCAGATGAAGCAAGAGGATATCCAAAATACACTCCTAGTAGTAATACAAAACTCAGGAAAGAAAGAAAAAAAAGGAAAAAGTATGATAGTTACCGAAATCAGAAAAGACAAGGAAAAAAGTAACATATCAAGGAAAAAACAGAATAAATTAAAGAAGAGTTTGTTTAGTGAAGATGACATTGAACCTGATTACGATGACTCATCTGATGGCCTAGAATATTTTGAGGATTTTCAAGGATTTGAAGAGTTATCAAAAGACCCAGTAGGAGGTGATCACATCCTAGTAGAATTTCAATCAAAAAATCAAAAGATTTATTACATAGGAAAAGTAATTCAAAATAGAGACGAACATGGTGACTTAGGTGTAAGCTACTTGCGTAAAAGTATGAAGATAGATAATCAATTTTGTTTTCCGATTGTACCAGATTTATCATCATCAGTCGCCAGTAAATATATTCGCCATATTTTACCCCCCCCCCCCCCCCAAAAAGTTTTTGGTACAACAAAAGTCAGTATTCATATTATTCATTTAGAATTAATTTTTCTGGAATTAATATTCTATGATAATTTTATGTTAAATTTAAAATTAATTACACTTTGAACATTTCTTTATATACCTAAATTTTTGAATTTTTAAGATTATTCTTTACTCTCATATTAATTAACATTTATAATAATTTACCTTAGAATTATTATTTTTAATTGGTTTTACACTCATAAAAACATAATTTTATATTGAAATTTTATCTTTTTATTAGTCTTATAGCTTTAAATATTAAAGATGTACCTTTATTTAGTAAAAATAACTTTTATTTCTTAAAACATGGAAGACTATTTATTTGCAAGAAACAATTCTCTAATTAAATCATTGTCTCACTGTTACCCACTGTTAGTCTCAGTGTTCCCTAATGTTGAGGATCACTGAGACAAATACATATTCACTCTATTTTTAAGATTTATAAATATCCTTGAAAAATATGTCTTATTTTTATATTGATTATTACAGTAAATATGATGCTTTTAAAGTTCCATTTGGTCAGAAGTCAAAAATATAACTTTTTTCCTTTTAATTAACGAAAATAAAAAAAGGGTCTCACTGTTACCCACCTTTCCTTAGATCTCTAAATAAAATATATCTCTTTGGCTAAAATATAATAACTCAGTCTTTATTTGTTGATCCGAACACATCACCATTTTTTCTTTGGATAAATATTTCTCTTTGGATGCTGGTCATAACACATCTAAATTGAGATTCCTAAACTCGGGAAACATTTATTTTTTTATTCGAATGCTGTTATCGTTAATTCTCATTTAAATTAATAATATTGAGCATAATTCAAAAATTAAATGTTAAGTTGTTGAGTTAGTGAAAATATTGTCTACGTTTTGTTTCGCGCCTGAAAAAATAATGTTTAAATGTGTTTTGGTACGTATTATAAGCTCAAAAACGATAAAATGGTATTTAATAATGTTTAATATTAGCCACATTAACAATTTAAGTATGAGTTTTGGTGTTAATTTTTTTTCAAACAATGGGTTTTGATGTTCAATTTATTCAAATAATGGATTTTGTAGCTCATTTTAGCAAATAGCCAATAGCAATAGCAAATAGCTTCTAAATTGAGATGCTCAAACTGGGGAAACATTTGTTTTTTATTGGAACTATTTTTCGTTAATTCACATTTAAATCAATAATATTGAGCATAGTTCGAGAATTAAATGGTTGAGTTGTTGTTTTGTTTCGAGCATGATAAAGTGATGTTTAAGAATAGCCATTTTATCTATCCAAGTATGAGATTTGGTGTTCATTTTTGTTGTTTTTTTGTTTTCAAATAAAGGGTTTTGATGTTCATTTTAGCAAATAGTAACACAATACAAATACCTAAGTTAAGCTATGTTTTTATTTAACCACTTAAAATTTAGGATATAATATTTAAAAGTAATGTTTTGTGTACATCTTTTCACATTATTACAAAATACAGTAAGTTCAGTTAAATTATTCCATGTTGATATTTAATTTTGAGTTTATGATATTTCAAAGTACCGTAATATTTTGTGTACCACATATTTATTTTCACATCCTCTCTCTCTCTATCTGACACTTTCTCTCACGCTCTCACACACTCTCAATCACACTCTCTCCCCTCACAAACACACACTGACACACTCTATAGCACGATCTCTCTCATACATCTTATCTCATTTTCTCTTTCACACTTTATCCCTCTTACACACTCCCTACCATCAAATACACTATCTATCACAAAATTTATCTCAGATTATCTTTATTGTACTCTATCTCTTTAGCTCTCTCTCAAACGCTTGCTCTCTCAAAGGCTTGCTCTCTCTCAAAGGCTTGCTCTTTCTCAAACGTTCTCTCTCTCTCTTGAACGCTCTCTCTCTCGAACTCTCTCTCGAACTCTTTCTCAAACTCCCTCTCTCGGAAACTCCCTTTCTCTCTCAAACTATCTCTTTCTCTCAAACACTTTCTAAATCACTCATTCTATCTCAATTTCACTTTCTATCTCAAACTCTCACCCAAACTCTCCTTTTCTAAAACTCACTCTCTCAATTTCTCTTTCTAGCTCTCTCAAACACTTTCTCTCTAAAATCTCTCTATCTTGCACTCTAATCTTCTCTCTCTAAACTAATCTCTCCCTCTTTAACTTTCTCTCTCAAACTCCTGTCACACTCTCACAGTTTCTCTCGCTTTCACACAATATCTCACCCAAAATGTTACACTCTCTCTTAATTCAAGGTCAAATATATCTGTAAATTTTGGAGCTACTACCACCAATTGATTTCCCACCAAGAATCGGTGGTTCTGTAACTTATTAAGAATGTTCTTTAATCCAGATAAATACGTTTAGTACTTTGTAACCTTATAATATTCTTTTTGCTTGGATAAAATTTATTAGCTTCCCGATATATATTGTTGGACTATTTGCTATTGTGCATTGTCCACCACTAACAAAATAAATATTGTTAACCTTTTGATCATTATCTCTGATAATAAAACGGCCTTAAGGCCATTACCAATTTCACGTCATTTGTTATTTATTTACATAAAGTAAACCCTAACTTCCTTAACGGGAATTAATGAATACTTAAATTTACTTATTTTTAATACTGCTAGGTTTGGGTATTTGAGTTTTACTGATTTGGTTGAGGGTCAAATTAATATCCCTAGTAATATACTTTTCTATTCTTTGTATTGAAACGCCTTCTCTATTGGGCGAAGGGGTTGATCTGAAACAACTCTGCTAAGAGGGTTGAGCTGCGCTCACTCAGATTAGCAGGGTTTAGCTGCACCACTCTGCTTCACAGGGTTTAATCTTTTTTGGTCATATTACTCAATTTGTTGCTTTGTTTGTTACAAGCCCATTCTACGCCATGGATCCCGCACCACTGGACACTACTGAAGTACTTGTTGGCAAATCACATATGTACAAGCTGAATCTAGAGGCGTTAGTTGCGGAGATCGTGGGCCGTGGGATATCTATTGACCCTGAATCCACTGTCCGTGAATTGAGGGCCATGCTGTCCAGAGAGTTAGGTGAGAAAGTTCCATTACATGCTGTTATTAGTGATAGTGATGCTTCCCGTCAGGTGGTTGATAGAAGTGTAGACGCGTTTGTGGCAGATGTTGTTATGCATGTCCCATTAGATCCCGTTGGTTACACTCCGTCCCCTCAGGATCCTCTTTCTAACAATATTATTGTTCCATCAGATATGTCATGTTATAATAGGACTTGGTCCAAAGTTGTCAGTGATTGGTTGAATGGCATACCCGTCTGTAACGGACAGGATAATTCTGCGTTGTTTGCCTTTTTGTTGGAGGTAAACAAAGTTCATAAGTTGCATCTTGTCGAGGATTCTGAAATAGTAGTGCTATGTCTTGGGAAAACCACAGGGTTCTTAACTCACCTTATCTCTGAAGGAATTAGTCAGGGAATCCCGTGGGCCACCATGAAGGATAGAATATTTGCTTCGCTTGTCTTCAGAATAGAAAGGGAGCGTCTTTGTTCAGAGTATGTATATCGCTTTCAATTCCCTCACGAGTCCTTCGGAATGTTTATTCTGTCTGTGTCTGAAGCAGCAAGTATCCTCGACTTAAAGCTCAGTGAATCTCAGATAGTAAAAATCATATTTGAAAATGAATCGCCGCTTGCTAGGAGGCATTTTGTGTTCTCGCATCTGCCATGTTCTTTTTCGGAATTGTATTCCTTGGCTTCAAAAATTGAGGGTTCACTTTTAGCTGAAAGCGAATATTTTGATAAACACCCCATAACTATTTCTAAACTCTCTAGTTCGTTTGTCCCCTCAGACTCAATTTAAAAAATTGCAGCCATTTTATGTCTGCTCGGGCATCCCCCTTGATTAATAGAAAAAATTATAATGATTCTAGAGAACAACATGGAGGTAATGGTAGACGCGACATTTCTCGCGTAAGATGTTTTCGTTGCAAGAAATTAGGATATCTCCAATATCAGTGTCCGGCGGGAAACGAGTGACGTGTAGCCAGGGCAGTGGTCCGGCTACACGGCATCCCAGAAAGCCACTTTGTGCTCCTGTTCCATGGTTGAACTTAGTATAGGTTCGAATCACGTTTTCACTTTGATCGACAGTGGTGCCAATGCATCCTTTATTGATGCCGAGTATCTGGGCAAAATCCAAAGTGGGAAGCGTAGAAGTGGCATTGAAATCGAGAAATGTGCTCCCCACACGTTTATTTTAGGTAGTGGGAGTAAAGTAGTTCTTGGTAGACAAGTTTGTCCTTCCCTTAAAATTGATCGCTTTTCATGGAAAAGAAAGTTGTATGTGATAGATAAGCTTGTGTGCGATGTCATTTTGGGAAATAACTTTTTAAGGGCCACTGGAGGTATTTTGAATCTAGGCACGGAATATTTAAGTTTTGGGTCTAGCCTTAAAGTTAAGGTGCCATTGCGCCTGAGTTCTATGCCTATTTGGTGCAATAGCATATGGACGGATGAGGAATGTATTAACCGTCTGATAAATGAATACTCTGATGTAATAACACCGATCTGGGGAAAATGTGATGTGCTGCCCTACGACATTGTAGTTACGGATGAGGTTCCTGTAAGGTCGGGTCCCTATTCTTGTGCTCCCCCGAAAATGAGAATTTTTCGTCAATTCATAGATAATTTAGAAAAGAAGTAATTAGACCATCTAAATCCTCCTATGCGAGTCCGGCGTTTATTATACTAAGGAAAGGACAAGGTCACCGATTAAAGATTACAGAAAGGTAAACAAAAATTCCAGTTTGACCCGTAGCCGATGCCAAGCGTAGAGAGCGCTTTCAAACACCTATGAGGTGCTAAAGTATATAGTCTCATTGATTTGAATGCGAGTTTTTTGCAATGCGCGTTCACCAAGCGTTCAAAGAAGTATACGGCATTTATCACCCATTGGCAGCTCTATGAGTTTAACCGAGTGCCACTGGGCGCTAGTATCGGTGGTCAGGCCTTAAGCCGCGTTCAGGACCATATTTTCTCCGACCTTTAGTATAAATTTTTCTTTAATTACCTGGATGACATCTGCGTGTACAGTAATTCGCTAGATGACCATCTTGAACACTTAGATATTGTGTTGTGCCGCTTGCGAGAGGTGGGACTTACGGTCAACCCAGACAAAGTCACGTAGGCAAACAATCCATTAATATTTGGGATATATTATTTCTAATGGGAACATGCTGGTTGACCCCGAAAGGGTGATACTCATTGTTGAGTACACACAACACAAAAACTTGAAAAGTGTGATGCGCTTCATAGGCATATGTGCTTACTACGCGCGGTTCATCCCGCATTTTTCAGAAATTCTCTGCCCCTTTGAATTATATAAGATAAAAGGTGTCGCATTTGTCTGGGGTGAGGAACAATCTCAGGCCTTCAAAACTCTCAAGAGAAAGTTAGACTGCCCCGAAGTCTTACACATGCCGGATTTTTCTCGTACTTTCCTTCTTCATGTCAACGCCTCCTCTTTCGCCCTGGGCGCTGTTTTATACCAAAGATCATCGGACGGTTTTCATCCTGTGGCATTCGCCAGCTAAACTCTATCTCAATCCAAGCAGAAATACAGTGCTTTCTAGAAAGAATGTATCGCCTGTGTATTTGGCATAGAGAAATTCTCTGACTATTTATAACAGCGTGAGTTTGAGTTATACATGGACAATATGGCATTGCCATGGATGTGGCAACATCCTAAGCAATTAGGAAAGATTGGTAGTGTGGTTTTGCGCTTATCCAATACAAGTTCACCACTCATCATGTTCCTGGTCGTAATAACGTGACTGCCGATGCCCTGTCCCGGATGGCTGAAGACCTGGAGCCCATTTGGACTGACAATATAATACATCCGCTTAGTGTGATTCATTCTATCCCGGAATCATTTGTTTATATCCTTGAACATCAGAGAAACGGCCCGTGGTGCTTCGATATGATGGATAAAATACTCAATGGTGATGATGTTGGGGCTTATTCTCTTCACAAAGGTCTTCTGGTGGTTTCTAATAAAAATGGTAAAGGGAGGAAGATTTTTGTCCCAGCCATGGTGCTCCCTATGTTGATGCGCTATTTTCACCATTCGGTAGTTGGTGGTCACTTGGGAATTCTTAAGACATATAACAAGATTTCCATGGAGTTCCTTTGGCCAGGGATGTATAGAGATGTGAAGCTACAAGTCAGGCAATGTGAGGATATCCAAAAGGCCAAACCTGCACAGAACATGAAGGTGGGACTTCATTCGGCCAATGTGGCCTGACTTCCGGGGAAAATGTTATTTTTTTGCTATGTAGGGACCCTGCCCCGATCCTCCTTAGGGAATACTTGTATGCGTATTGTATTAGATGTTTTTTCGAAGTTTGCCGTGATGTTGCCTCTGAGGAACATGAAGGCTAAGACCACCGCTAACACTCTCGCTAGACGCGTTTGGACTGTGTTTGGTGCCCCGAGTGTTATAGTTAGCGACAATGGGCCATGTTTCAGATTGGCTAACTTCAAAGATATGTGTTTTGGATGGGGCATAAAACATGTATCCACCATCCCCTAATATCCCTGTCTCAACCACGTGGAGCGGTTCATTAGGAACCTTAAGGTGGCCTTAACCATTTTTCATTCCTGTGAACAGGCAAAATGGGATCACAACATAGAGTTCTTAAATGTAGCCTTTAACTCGGCATTCCACGAATCCACGAATGCTTCTCCGGCTTTGGTGTTCCTAGGGCGAGAACTCAACCACTCTTTTTTGGCTACGTGGGATGTGGACCCTTTGCTAGGGGGGGATGAGGAGGTCTCCCAAAAAGATAGGTGCCAGGCGGCTTTCGAAAGTTTAAAGAGGGCTCTTAGGAAAGTCACTGATAGGTATAATCGTGGGCGTATCCCATTATGGCTGACTATAGGAGACTCAGTGTCCTGCAAATGTTATCCTTAGAGCTCCGCTGCCGACAAAATCTCGGCAAAGCTGAGTCCTAAGTGGAGCGGTACATGGCAAGTGGAACGCTTTCTTCTCCCTGTAACTCTATTTTAAGTGATGTTGGCGATCCATTGATGACTAGACGAGCCCACGTATTACAGTAAAACCCACTGGCATCAAAGAGTCCTCATCCCTGATCCAGGGCTGAGTATATGTAAGTCCGTCCTGTATAAATGTAAGTTATTATGTGTAAGTTTTTTTATTATCTGGTGACCTGGTGGTCTAGGGGTAAGGTGTCAGACTTCTGTGCTGGGGCTCCGGGGTTCAATCCTCGGTTCCGGCACAGATTTATCTGAATGCCAAACCCTTCCTTCACCTCTGACAAGATGTGTATTAATCACAACTTGTGAATGTGAGGAATGCCAGGCCTCCACCGTGGTTCGGATTCCACGTTAAACTGTAGGTCCTCCATTTCATCTCACAATCACCCTACCATTGCACATTAGCGTAAGTGCGTATAACCCGAACGGGTAGTAAGACGCGGTGCTAATAATAATAATAATAATTTTATTATCTGGGGGAAAGTCCGGAGGAGTTCTGGTATAGGCTCATGGAGCTGTAACTTTCCAAAAATACATTTCAAATATATATATTGTATTCAAGCCTTGGCGGGAGAACTGAATTCTGAGTTCTGAGAAATTAAAAGTTGAATCTTTATCTTAAGTTGCTTTTTAATTCTATTGTAGAGCTACTTAAATCTCTAATAATGAAAGCAACTACTATATGATTGCAACAATAACTATTACTTGATTTGACCAAATTGGTACATTAGTGAATATAATCCTAGGAAATTTGTTGAAATTAATTTATGTATAATATAAACAATATTTGGATAATGATATCTTGATAAATATTCTGTCAAATAGTGATTTGTTTGTTTGAGGTAAGGCTAGATAGGTTAGCTATGTAATTACTGAGATTTAGGCTTAAGAGGTGGGGGTTGTCTTTATTTTATGTTCGCTGGGTACTGGCTTTGTGTTTATTTTCTCAGCGGACTCCTTCCCTCCTTCGTTCTGTTCATCGTGGCGTGGAGAAGATGGCCTGGAAACTTCTCCCGAGGCAGCTGCTTAACCACTGGGGTGATAGGGGACACTGGAGGACCTGTAGTGCCTTCCTGACACGCTGAGCTTGGTGTTGACCAGCTGCTGGTTCTATGACCAAGAAAAACGTATCTCTGATCACAGTGTAAAAAGCTCGGACCACCTAATTGCTGGGGATCGTCGGGGGCTGACTCTTCTAGGAGCAGAGGATTTGTACCGTGGCTACAAACATCTTCGCCACCTAACATCCACCACCTACAAAAGGACACCAACTTACCCCGTTTGTCGGGGAAACCAGCGTCGTGTTTTTATCCTCCACTCACATCAACACACTTGACTGTTCACCGATCACGTTAAACAAGAATGAAGTCACGGAGTGCTACGTAATCCGGCTCGTTTTCCCCGAGTAGAGAGCGATACGCGGGTGCTAGAACTGGGAGAAATCGCGCTTTGTGCTATCATGTGTGTTACCCTACCCCGCGAACTGTCGCTCTTTCGATGTTGTGTGCAGGCGTCGAGGAGATACCAACGCGCTAACTTGTTGAAAATGACATCATTGTACTTGTATTACCTCCCTCCCATATTTTCCCCACTGGGCTAATTCGAATATAAGCATGTACCCGGCATGGAGCAAGCACTCTTTGATGCAATTAGGATTTAGGAACTTACAACCTGTAAGTGTACACCATGTTGGAAAGGTTTTTTATTTAGTATTTGTTTATATAGGAAAACTGAGGAACGACTAAACTCTTACTATATTATGTAGGGATTCAATTTGATATTGCTTCGGCAAATTTATTTTTTAATTGTGTGCTAAATTATCTTTCTTGATTATAAGATTTGTTTAGGTTACGGGCATGTTATGGATTTATGCCTTTTAGTGCTGGTTAAGTTATATTATTCGCAAAATAAATTAAGTAATTTATGTTTGTGCGCTATTTTGCACTTTAGTTTGTTCTGCCATATTTCTATAGTTGCAATATGTCTAGATAAAACTTATATGGTTTGGTTTCATATTTTCAATTTCTACGCGAGTGGGAAATTCGTTAAATGTTTGTAATCTATTCAAATTTTATTATAGACTAAGTAAATAAGTTTGAAAGAAATTAATCTTTCAATGTGTAGGCTACCCCCGCCTCACGGGTTGTTTGACGAGGATTATGGCTCTACTTGTAAATATTGTAGCCAGGGGTATGGTTGTGCGCAGAAATGTATTAGTTGTTATGTATAAGTTATAAGATATGATATGTATATACTTTCTAACTAGTTTAATTTCAGATATCTATAGGTATCTTTGAATGGCTTAGCCATGTTAATTTAACGATAGGGCGTATTCCTTCTTTCACTTCATTTTGATTACTGTTCACAACAATTAACTGTGTTTATTTTCTTTGAATTGGTTCTGTAACATATTAAGAATGTCCTTTGATCTTGATAAATACGTTTAGTACTTTGTAACCTTACACTATTCTTTTTGCTTAAGTAAAATTTATTCGCTTCCCAATATATATTGTTGGATTATTTGCTATTGCGCATTGTCCGCTACCAACAAAATAAATATTGTTAATCTTTTGATAATTATCTCTGATAATAAAATGGCCTTCAGACCAGTAACAATTTCACGTCATTTGTTATTCATTTACATAAAGAAAATCCAACTTCCTTAACTTGAATGGTTGAATAGTTAAATTTACTTATTGTTGTTTTTGTTGATTGTTTGGGTACTTGGGTTTTACTGATTTGGGTGAGGGAAAAATTAAGATATCTAGTGATATACTTTTCTAATCGTTGTATTGCAACGCCTTCTCTATTGGGAGAAGGGGTTGATCAGAAACAACTCTGTTAAAAGTGTTGAGCTGTGCTCACTCAGCTTAGCAGGCTTTAATATAATTGTTTCAACTTATTCAAAGGTTTACGTGTACAGCACGTTGTTCAGCATTCATTGCTACCTGTTACACTACAAACATTATCAAATATCCTTACTGAAAACCCTTATGCAATTTTATATAAAAACACAGGAGAAATGTTGAAAACAGAAGGAAACTTGCAAATATTTAATCTATGATTTTCTGACCACATTTGTGCTAATCAACGACGATACAACAAATCAACTGCAGAAGAAATTTCCGGAATTTTTGTTTCTGAAGATGGTGAGCCACCACGACACTGATATGTGGTTTTGCATGGTAGACAAGGGGGCCCAGAAATGCTGTCAATGTTAAGCCCTCATTGTGATCCTTTGATGTATCCGCTCCTCTTTCCTTATGGTGAACCAGGTTGGGAACCTCAGTTGCAACACAATGGCCCTCGCAAGCAAAATAAACGCACTATAATGACCATGCTTCAGATTTTTCGCATAGATTTGCTGTTCGTGGAGCTTTCTCCCACATTCATCAGTCACATAAATTATGTCAACAATAATTAGTATATCAGTACTGCAGGGTGGAAGCACAGAGGCTGCAATACTAAATATACAATCAAAAGAAATTGCGTATAGACCAAATGCAAGGCCTAAAATATTTCGTAATATCCCGTACTTACTAACAAGACCTATTATCTACTTTATACTTTTCAAGGCAGTCCACAAAATATGCAGGAAAGATACCAGGATGCTATGGCAATTGTTCGAAAATATGGTAAAGCCAACATTTTCTTGAAATTCACCTGCAATCCAAATAGCCTGACATAGCCTCTGCTATGCTTCCAAATGAATGACCAGCTGATCGCCCTGATATTTTAGCTCACATGTTCTCAATGAAACAAAAAGAACTGAAAGGAGATTTGTTTAAACAAAATGTGTTTGACAAAATAACGGCGTATGTGTGTTTAGTTGAGTTCCAAAAACGAGAACTTCCACATTGCCACATGCTGCTCACACTCGAAAATACTGCCAAACTCAGAGAACTAGAAGACATAGATGATCTGGTTTCAACTGAGCTTACCAACCCCACGTAGTACCCAAAGCTTCATAATATCTTCCTCCAACGAATGATGCATGGCCCATGGGATAGTTGGAATTCCACTTCACCATGCATAAAATATAACATTTGCTCAAAAAACTTTCCTGAAACTTTTGCTAAAAGAACAGTCGACAACACCAATGGTCATCTTCTTATATATAATTTGTTAGGCCCGTTTCCGGTATTAGAAATTACGAGGAGATAACTGAACAGATTTTGACAAACGACAACTCATTTTGGCGGTTAGGAGTCCAGGATGTCGGGAAAAATTTTAGTTTTCCACGAAAACCCGATTTTCACAGAAAAAATTTCAGTTTTTCATTCTTTGTTTGATCACTATGGAAAGCGTTATTTGGTGCATGGCTGTAAATCTCTTTAAATATATATCTCTCTGGCTAAAAATAACAGCTTAGTTTTTATTTGTTGGTCCAAACACATCACAATTTTCTCTTTGGATGAATATTTCTCATAGCACATCTAAATTGAGATTACTAAAATGGGGAAACATTTTTTTTTTTTAATATAATGCTGTTATCGTTAATTCGCAATTAAATCAATAATATTGAGCATAATTCTAAGATTAAAAGGTTAAGTTGTTAAGTTCGTGAAAATATTGTCTAGTTGGGCAGTCTATTGATGCTAGTATTTGAACTTAATATATGACACATTACTTTTTTCTTCCTTAGAGTCAATAATTTTTTTTAATCGAAAGCAGAACCAAACTTTGTTGTTCAAGATTGTTTAAATACTTAGAGAAAGATCGAAATAGCAAATTGCTGTTCGTTCATGTGGTAGCTCATTTTCGGTTACCTATTAATAGAGATGATATTCTGAAAATTGAAAAATGACCCCTGGACACGGGAATCGAACCAGGGACCTTTGGCTTAGTACGCCAATGCTCTAACCACTGAGCTATCCAGGATTCATCCCGTACCCAGGGTCATTCTTCACTCATATTTTAAGGCAGAGCCTATGATGGACGTGCGTAAATCGTTGGCTACAAGTGTGTGATTATTTAATATCACGAGCTATCAGATAACGCAGCCATCTTCGACTTGGTAGTTGGATTATTTCTGCCATTTGTACAATTATTATAATTGTAAGGGATTGCATATCAATTCCCGATTCCCGTGTCCAGGTGTCATTTTTCAATTTTCAGAATATGATATCTAGATGGAGTAATCCTCACTAAGAGCATAAATAATAGCTTTGGCTATTTGATTATTAATAGAGAGTTTAAATCAATTCCATTTGGGGCCATAAATCTGATCTTCGAATAAAGTAATTCAGTAAACAGATATAACTTGTTCAGTTGAAAACTAATGACTACTTAAAACGGCTTTCGTTGCTGAACAATATAATCACGTATTATTTTCTTACTACATTTAGTGGAGAGTGAAATAACAATCGAGTAATACTTTGAGTTACCTGATGCGTAAGGTCATTTTTACTAAATCAATTAAAATACAAGACTTACTTAAAAATAATGTTTTACAATGATATCTTAATGGACTAATTAAAGAGTAAACCTACATATGAAATTAGACACTTTAGGAGAAGTCAACTACTTACTATACAACACTATACCATAGTTGTTTAGTGCACATTTCAAACTGTTTTTACCGATAACGACGGGGCGTTAAAACATATAGGTACCCTATTTGAGTGAATTAGGTTCAAATCAAGGTTGTATAAACATTTAGTATTTATGTGGTGATAAATAAGTGGAGGCGTGTGGTTTTGGATTTCATTGGAACTGCTGAAATGAGTGTTGATATTCTCACTAACTGTAAGTATCTATAAGCTAGAACTACGATATTGAGATACTTCAACACAGAAAATAGTAATAAAAAGTAGAAAACAGTTTGGTGAGTGATAATCTTAGTGATGACTTTAACCCTAGTAGTTTGTGAAAATATAATTTTATGATGGATAATATATTCATCAATACAGAACAATTTCAGTACATTTGTTTAACAGAAAGCATTTACAAATTCTAGCAATTTATAGTTGACACATTCCTTCTTCACTAACCCCAAGCTAGCTAATATTTATATTATGCAATGTAGTTAAAATGGATATAAAAAATTATATTTGGATAATCTTTTGTTTACCAAACTTTTGTTTGAGAGTATAAGGCCTATCTTGCAATGTTGATAATAATTATATATTTGGCACCGCGTCTTACTACCCGTTCGGGTTATACGCTTAAATACTAATTACACTAATGGATTAGGAAATGGAAGGGTTGAATTTAGAGGAAGTGAACCCGCATTTGCGTGGAGGAAGAGTGAAAAAAACCATTTAGGAAAAATCACCCCCAGTTCACCCGACCAAGATTCGAACCTCGAACTCCCCGTCCTCGGCGGTCGAGCTCAACACGACTAGCGCGTTAGCCAACTACGCCACCTAGGCGGGTCATTGTTTATAGTTATATCTTTTATAAGATAAGTCAGTATCAGGTAGGAGGTGATTGCAATATTCTGAAGATGTCATTTAGGGTCAATAACCTCTGTAACGATAAGCACAAGAGGGTACAAGACATCCGTGAAGTTGCCCCCCCTCCCCCACGTTTAAAAATTCAAATCCCTAGAGAGATGAAAACATTAAAAAATAAAACACTTAATACAGTGGCAGGGTTTGTTTTACCATTTTTAATTAATGAATTCAGAATTGAATGTAAAAACAAAGTAAGCTTAGGGTTTTTGCGTAAGGGTAGACAATGAAATATGGATGTCCTCCATTTTATTTACTTGACATTTAAATTATCAACAATGGATTTGTATGATATACATATTATGTATGCTAATGTAAGTTAAGAAAACAAACCCTTACCAAAGCAATATTATTGAATTAAGTTATATTCTTAAGGATCAAAAAATGTCTTCCTTTCACTTCTCCTTTTGAGGCTAGCTTCACTTTTTAGCAGACTTATTTTTCTAGTAGTTATCAGTCCTTTAAGCTTTCTAGTCCTCTGCTCTTACTCTAAGGGTGCCACCCATAGTCAGGAGAAGCCTGAGCCCAGAGTTGTCAAATTGATTGGTTCATTAGTTGCAGTGTTAACATATTATTAGATCTTTGTTATTTTTAATCATTTGCATCTAAACAAACCAGTAAACCTTAACTATACATAACAGATAACAGGAAAATTAATTAAACTTATTTTTAATTTTTTGTGAAAAGTTTTGATTAGTTAATGCTTAGCAACGTTGTCTTTTAACTGTCTCTTCCTATAGTGTAAAAGGGTAGAAAATGGAGTAATAGGGGTTGTTTGTCTGGATATAGTGTTGAAAATATTCAAGCATAAAATTTCTTGTCCTACTATTTGAACTTAAAACGTTGGCTTAAATCACTTACGAAATAACCCGTATCAGTTGTCGCATGGTCTAATGCATCACAATCGAGTTAAACTAGATTGCCAGTTACAGAAAGATCATGGTTTGAATTCCGGTTGGGTGTATTTAGGGCGTCTTTTCCGTAATAATTTCCCACTTATCTTCCACGCTAATTCTTGTACAATTCCTCTAAAATTATAATTATATTCCTAATCCCTATTTTACTAGCGTAGTTAATATATGCGAATAACCTGAAGGGGTTATAACATACGGTAAACTTACAAAATGTATAAGAAGTAACTAAGGCTGTAGCCAGCCAATAATTTCAGGGGGGGTTTAGCGGGCACATCCCCCAATTGCCATAGGTTAGAAAAAATTATAAATTTTAAACATCTCTAGAAGCTCTCTGAAGTGATTTTATGGCAACATAATCCCATAACTGCCGAAGGCTAGGAAAAAAAATATATTTAAACAACTCTAGAAGCTATCTGAAGAGTTTCTTATGGCAAAATAACCACTAACTGCCGGAGGCTAGGACAAATTTTAAATATTAAACACCTCTAGAAGCTCTCTGAAGTGTTTTTTATGGCAACATAACATTATAAGTTCCGAAGTCTAGAAAAAATTATAAATATTAAACACCTCTAGAAGCTATCTGAAGTGCTTTTTTTATGGAAACATAACACCCTAACTGCCGAAGGCTAAGATATATATTTAAACAATTCTAGACGATCTCTGAAGTATTTTTATGGCAACATAACCCCCTAACTGCTGTAGACCAGGAAAAATTCTAAATATTAAACATCTTTAGAAGCTCTCTGAAGTGATTTTTATGGTAAAACAACCCCCTAATTTGTACTTGTACTTTAATTTTAATATTGTTTGAACCATAAATAAAGCCATATATAATTTGTTCATAAAATTTGAGGAGGGGGGGGTTTGAACCCCTAAACCCCTCCTGACTACGGCCTTGTTAAATAACGTAAGAAATACTATACCAAGTCCTTATTGATGTAATATATTTAAATAAAACATAAACCGCACTAAAACTGTTTATTTTTATATGCCTACAGTAGGAACAATCTAACACAGAAAGATCACAAAACTGTTTTACAAGTGAATTATGTAATAAAGTGAATAGTTTAACAAATGCTTGTAACTAGAGAGGAAAGTCTGACATTGAGTGTTCTTTTCCCATACACATACCAGGCCTGTAGCATTGCTTTAAAAATGATGGTAAAAAGTGTTTTATGGGTGGCCTCTGTATACCTTGTTTTGTTTTTATTAATTGTGTGAGATAAAATTATGTTTGGACTATTTAGTTTAATTCTAGTTTTAACATAGAAAAGGCAGAACTGTAATATTTTGATAAGCGTAGCGTTTTTCATTTTGTCGTGAGCTATGCATAAAAAAATATTAAGACGTCTTTGTTTGGAGGAAGAACTGTTGGCTAAAGTTAATATAATAAGATTATTAACTAAGACAATTTGCTATCTCATTTCAGTATTTCTTTCTTCAAAATGTTATTTACGGCCTTCCTCTTTGTTGTAAAGGTGATTTGTTTAAATATTTTACATTTCATTGCAGACTTACCTTAGCTGAATCTAAAGCTGGAAATCCGAGATTGAGAAGACCATACAATTGAATCACTACAAAACCCTTTGAGTGAAGAATCATCTTGCGTGTCTTTTTAAAAGATGGAAAGTCAAGAGCATCAAACACCAAACGGGGCCAGGTGACGTGGTTTAATCGTTCTCCGTGCAACCAAGTAGCCACACACACACACACTTCCACTTAGTGAATGGTAACTGCTGACAAATACTGGATCGTCAGGCTTGCAAACTTCAACTCTTTAACCTGATAGTTAAATATAGACTACAGTAAGAACCCATACAAACGTTATTTAAGTGCGCGTTAAAAATAATTGATTAGATATATTTTAACGATACTTTTTTTCAGCACCGTGTCTTACTTTTTTTTTAGTACCAAGTCTTACTACCCGTTCGGTTTTTATGCAAGCGTCTTACAACTCGTTCGGGCTATACGCTTATGTACTAATTACGCTGATGGTTTTAAGTATGAGGAAGGTTATATTTAGAGGAAGTGTGCCCAGATTTGCGTGGCGGGAGAATATAAAATAATTTAGGAAAAAACCTCATCAGTCAACCCGACCTAGATTCGAACCTCAATCTCTCCATCATCGTCAGTCTAGTCTACTGCGAGAGTAGAACACCGCAGTCACCGAAGCGGGTGAAAACTTTCTTAACGTACCAATAAAATTACCTTCAACTTTCAATCAAATTATGATTTAAAATCGATGTTAATCAACTTAAGTGGTCTTAAGGTCTAAGGCGTCACGCTCATTATGGAATAGATTGGCAGTGACAGTGATAACGGGGTTGTAAACCTGGCTCTCCCTAAATGTTATTTCCTTTCTCTCTACACACAAATGTATATACACTTCATATGCATGTATCCTTTCTCATATACAGCATCCTAGCACTATTAATAGTCTTTATATGCGTACCTATGACTAGAACGGGTAATGAGACGCGCAGACGAACAAAAATAATTATTTATATTGAAATATATTGAAAAAAAATCATGTATTGCCAGTATTTTTTAGTGTTTATTAGTAAACAGATGGCTATCAATAAGTAAGACACATTAAGGAGGTTGATTTTATTAAATTTAATCACTTATAAACCTCAAATGTATTCACAAATATATATATACAGATATTAACCATGATTATGATTGTCAGTCGTAAAGCCGTCGGTCCCATGTCAATCGTGGCATGTAAAAGAACCCTGAATAACGAATGATCTATATAATGGATTTAACACCGTGTGCTATTATTTACAGAATTTTTATTGTTCTTAAAAAGATTCAATTATTGAACGTACCCACCGGTGAAAGATTCTAAATTATGAAGTCCTCGCCGAGTTATATCAGTCGCTAAAAATAAAGCACAGGAATAATCTATCCTTAATATATTTTCGACTCCATCTCATCTCAGGCACAACCATGAACCCGATTCAGCAAATAATATGTCGACGTCAGACGTCAACAGCAACAGCAACGACAACGAACCACCGCAAGACCATTCAACTGAGTCATAGCCCATCATCTTTTTCAGCCTCAACATAAGATGGCTACGTACGTGCTAGTCGACTATACAAATTTAGCTAATTAAACTTTTAGTGAGTGGTTTTCATTATAATTTAAATATGTGATTAACAATTTTTATATAAATATTTGCATATTTAAACGTGTCTTAAATAGTGAACTCACTTAAATATTTATTGGCACGACTATATAACCCGGAACTGTTATGATAAGATGAAATATCTAGTTAATGAGGTACGGAACATTTGAACTTTTTTTTTTATATTCTAAATAGCTAAGAAAATAAAATAACTTGGAATGGCTAAATGATGTTTAAAAAAATTTAATTTTATAAAGTTACGGAAAGGTGAAGGTCTTAAATAACACAAATAAGTGATAGCTTAGTGAACACATCTTTACAATTAACTCAGCGATTTGATCCCAATCACTTCTAATATTAAATAGAGTTGTTACAACTCCATGAACATTATATTTTTAGGGGACTCAATTTTGAAATATTAAATATTATTAGTGAGCTAAATTTTCAGAACAACAAACTAATAAATTTAACTCAGTCAGAGATTCTCGAAGCTAAATAAATGTTTAAAGAGTTTATTCACTGTAACCCCATTTGAGCTGATTTTTCTGTCATCTTAAAATGTAGGCCTTGTTAGAACTGTGAACCAAGGCGATCTTTCACATCAGTCACGAAACAATTTAAAGTTTTGTTTGGAACAGTCCATGAGTACACAGATGTGACCATTTTTGTGACGGTGACTCCCATAGTCAAATAGAACCAATTTCCAACTGTAGACTATCAAACTAAATTATTTAATATACTTGTATCTACATTTCAGGGTGAAAACTTAAATGTTAATTAATCTATATACAATTTTATTTTCCCTAAACAAATAGTGTACGGCAGTGTATGAGATATATTACCAAAATAGTAGAAAAGTTGATCTACTTCCCCTCAATAAAACGGGACTTGGAATATTAGCCAAAGAACTCTCCCTTAAAGTTAAAATTTAGATTTGAGTAAGCTTTTTATGCGGTTTTCCAATTTTAATGCATGATATGGAGTATCCAGAGCCTAATCGTTTGTAAAAGGATGGACTAGTATATTGTAAAATGATTTCCTAACTATATTTTCATTTTCCCCTATTTATTTTGTTAGTTTAATATAATTCTCAAACACAAAGATTCATTTGTTCATGTAATAAGCTTGTGAGTCAGTTAACGATAATTTTACTCACATTCAGACGCTCATTCGCAGGTAGGCTAGTAGCTAGTATGACACCTTAAAACAGGCTGGGATTGGCTGATATTTATATCCCTGGCCTGTGATTGCCTGTTGGCTCTCCCCCTCCCCTCCAAACTTGAACCCTTCTCACTCTCCTTTCCCCGGTTTGTATGTGTTTCAAACTTTTTGTTTCCTGCCCAAAACGGTTTGTTCCTGTCTTATTTGTATTTTATGTGTACGCAATTGTTTTGTATGTGTGCGCATTGGTTTTTTTATGTGTTCGCATCAGTTTTTTATGTTTGTAAAGGATTGGGACGAGCATTATTGGTGTGGGAGTTTATTTTATTTATTGGTGTGGGAGTTTATTTCATTTATTGGGTGGGAGTTTATTTTATATATTGGTAGAGCAAACTTGCAGTCAACGGCGTCGGGCACTCCTCCCTCGGCGTGGCGGCATCGCTAGTGAGGGCGCAGCACGAACCTCGTGAACAGTTAAGGCCCGTTGACAAGGTATTAGTTGACTAATGCAAGTACATTAATTTGGCTGCACACGAACAGCTTTCACCGTGTAAACAGACAAGCTAGCTACTAGCAAATAAGTCCACTTACAAGTGAAAAAGTTGGTCACCTTCCAACTTTACTAATGCAAGTATACAATTCAATATGGCGACAACTAAAAACTTGGTTGTGTGGGGGACATTTATTTGTGGAATGCTATGAAAATAATGAATTTTGTGGAAATTTAAGCACCGAGCTTATAAAGATAAGAATGCGAGAGATATTGCACAAGAGGATATTCTAAAGTGATATCAGATGTATATATTCTCAAGTAGTGTCCAAAATAAAATGTTACGTAAATATTGCAAATGTGCCTTAAGAAAGATATTATTTAATATCGGTAAACAAATGTTATAGATAAGTTTATCAACCTATTATTTCCTACCAATCAACATGGCATGTGTAATTTTTTTACATACAATCACAAAATATTATACAACGTTATAGTACCGTGATAAGGTCCGGCAACATAATATTCGTGTTATCAGCAAGTAAGGTATGAATGGCCGGTGGTTTTCACGCGAAATCACTGGCACGCTTTCCAATCTCCGTAATTGACATTTTAACCAATATTTATAATTTTTAATTAATAAAGTTCAGCCCATACACTTCAAACACTTTGTAGTAATGCTTTGACAACTTGAGTAGATACACAACATAATATTACTATCTCATAACAAACCAGATAGTTTATATTCAAGCCAATCTATAAATTAATTTATTATTTTTTTAAGAAATATTCTAGACCTAGCATTTAACAAGATATGTTGTTATTAGTATACCAACATTTAAAACCGGATTGAAAAAACCAGGGTTAGGGCAATTTAATAAATGCCCAACCGAACTTGGTTGTATTGGGATTTATTGACCGTATTTGAGATTAATTTTATTTACCATGTATGCTAAGTGAGTTAACAAATCAAGCAAAATAATATAATAATTATTTGGGATCAACTGAAACATATTTTAATCAATTAAGGAATCAAGAAATATGAGACATAATAATAAATAAGTTTTTATGTTGTCTATATAAAACTTTTTTAAATAGGTCAATTAATTATGATACATTGAATTTACTGAAAAATTGTAATTTTGGTGTCACAACCCTCCCCCTTTCCCTGGCAATGGATTTTTCCTGTGACGTTATCGCAACCCTGGCGCCCGTTTGGCGGCTCGACAAGACAATTCGAGACAAGAATAGATCACGACATTGAATTATATCACAACCCTCCCCCAGCAAGGGGTTTTTTTCCGGTTATGTTACAAATAGAGAGCATTGACACAACTCTGATTATGCACATTCAGGGACATCGGAATTCTCTGTTAGGGGCCGCTATCCCCCACCACAACAGTTTATTACAATTGGTTGTATGGTATCGTCCGTCGACATGCGCAGATGTAGGTATCAGCCATGCACCAGTTTTGGTGGAGGAATAAGGTATAAATGTTCCAGCGTTTACGTAGAGCGAGGGAAAGGAAAACTAGTAACAGTACATCTGAGAGGAGATTGTAACCCCAACCTCCGCTGCCATAACTAGATTGATTACACGCACCCCTTCTGGCTTGACGTATATATATTAATTAAGATAATGTGGTAGGGATGATTAAGATAATGTTCCAACATTTTTTACCTAGAGGGAGAAATACTAACAGTTTACACAGAAAGGATTCGATTTCATAACCCCCGTCTTAACTAGATGAGCTACACGCACCCTTTCTAGCTAAACGTCTATATATATATATTAATTATGATAGTGTGGTAGGGATGATTAAGAAAATGTTCTAACATTTTTTGCCTGGAAGGAGAATTACTAACAGTTTACCCGGCAGGGTTTCAATTCCATCATTCCCCCGCCAGAATTGGATGAGCCTAACATTTAGACAGCGTGCCCACAAGGATTTGAATCTCGATATCTTTCGTGGGGCTAGACTAGCACCGCTAATGTCTGTCAGAACGGTCGTCCAATCAGATACTTCCTTTCGAGTGTACCCCACTTTTGCGAAAGTGAAAGAATTAAGCAAAATCAAAAAAGATTTGGCTGGACGACCAGATTTTCAGTTTTATATAATTAGACCACCAGGTATAATGTGTAACCGCATTTGCTTGGAGTGAGAAAATAATCTCAGTACGTCAGAACAGGAATCAAACGTCGATCACCCTGTCATCAGCCATCTAGTATAACATGATAGTGACGCCTTAGACCATGCGGCCATCGATGCAATTATACAAAAATTATTATAAAATGCATTCCCAGCCGACCAAATTAAACTATGGTTAAAAAGGGACCTAGTTTTAGAAAACACAATAGAAATGTTCAGATATAAAATATGTTGATTAATCATATGGCCTATACCTCCTCTCAAATAGCCACGAAGACTAATTCATGTCTGACAACCCATAAAACCAATGAAAAAAGGACATAACTACATTATATAATTGTGTAGTTATATTAAATATATGGACCACGAGCTATATTTCACGCCACAAATAAATTTAAATTGTTTTTTATGTTCTTTGGATAACAATGTACATTAAGTCATTTCGAGGGATAAAAATCCTATCACAGGAGTATTGCGTGCAAAAAAATACGTCCTTAAGGATGCTGTCAACCTCTGACGTAATGGCAAGTCAAGATAGGATCCTCAGTGTAAATGTATTTTGCTGAAACAGTAATCAGCATTCATGTATGTCGAAGCATTTTATTTTACAGCCCCCTTTCAGGACTAGCAGTATGAAGTTAAGCTTATTGGTATTTAGAACCGCGTCTTACAACCCGTTAGTGTTATACGCTTAAGTAAAAATTACTCTAATGGATTGGAAATTAGGAAGTTTGAATCCACATTTTAGTGGAACGGGAATAAGGAAATAATCCAGCGTTTATGTGGAGGGAGAGTAGGAAGCCATTTAGTGAGAACTACACCTTGGCAGGTATTCAAATCCCCAACCTCACCCAACATAGAGTCAAACCTCGATATCTTTCACCGGGTGCTTCATGCCCTGTAATTGCCAAACCAAAGAGAGAATATGGTGTTTTAAATTGCACGCACCCGTTCTGTCCCTAGAATATGTTGTTAGAGTTTCAAAGACAGAAAGGCGCCGGCAATATACACGTAAAAACTTTGCCTGAATAAAATATTAAATAGCGGAGACGGGTAGATGTTAAGCTTTATTGATTAGGCCTACACACGTGTAGTTAATATAACTTCATCAAGTAGAATTTATGAACAGAAAGGAGGAGTAAGTATACTATTATTATTATTTCACTGCCTATTTATTGGATCTTATTCTTTAATAGTTTATTATTTATTTAGCACTGCGTCTTACTACCCGTTCGGGTTATACGTTTAAGTACTAATTAGGCTAATGAGTTAGGAATTGGGAGGGTTTAATATAGATTAAGTGAACCCACACTTGTGGAGGGAGAGTGAAAAACCGTTTAGGAAAAATCACCCCAGTTCACCCGAGCGAGATTCTAACCTCGATCTCCCCGTTCTCGTCTTTAATAGTTGATTTGTTGTTTAGTAAAACCTTGGCCTGAGACCTACTGATTGAAACACATTCATTGCAGTTTAAATAATGGTTAATTGTCCAAATAGAGTAATTGACAGATATTGTAACTAGTTTGCTTCCTTGACTTGGTTACACCTTGCCCTCAAGCAAGTGGTACCTCTTATGAACACGGTGCCTCGCAAGTCTCCAACCTCCATGGGTGGTGCAGCTGTCGTGGCCAGTTTACGAACTACCAAGCTGCACCAGACAACTACGCTGCGATCATCCAGACCTAATGGGGTGGGAAGGGATTGCGACGGCACCTTTACACACTCCCATCTCTCCCCCCAAGAGACACACAGACAGACGGCATTGCAAAGACAACTTTTTAGCGATCGGGGGATCATGAGACGTCCACATCCATAAACATTTCAGGTTATATTTTTTTTACGGTCGCAATACTTAACCTTTAGTGTCCGAAAAGTTAAAAAATATATATATTTGCTTATAGCTTGAAAGTTATTGGTCTTATAAAAATATGTTTAGAACAAAATATTTGTTTTATATATCTACATATTTGCAATGATAAGTAATATCATATCTATAATAGTTTTGGAGATATGATTTAGAATTTACACATCAGACCGGAGCTCTTAAAGTCATTTTTCCGAAATATTGTGGGTATCCATTTTGCTTAGAATATTTAAAAATGTTTTGAAAGGAAATTTAATCAAAATCGTTTGAGCCGATTTTGAGAAAATCGAATTTTTCTCTTTTTGCCCCTCAGTAAACTACCCTTAATTTTAGGGTTGGATATCTAATTCCAAAATCCCTCGGGGCAACCCTATGAAAACCCTAGATACCAAGTTTTAGCCCGATCGGTAAAATAATTTAGGCTCTAGTTGGAGGTACAGACAGACAGACAGATAGATGGAAATTCAAAAACCACTTTTTTGGATTCGGGGTTTCATAAAACGTCGAGATTCATCAATATCTCGAGTTCGATTTTTCTTGACGATCAGAATAGTTTCTCTACCTGTAAGATAGCGAGAAAGTAAAAACAGTCGTCAGTAAATTGTCCTTCCTAAACAAGTATAGTATATATTTTAATTTGTTATGTCCTGTCAAACACTTCCCAGATACACATTTTAATCAAAATCGTTTCAGCCATTTTCAAAATAATTTGAATTTTCAAAAATCACTTCTTAGTAAAAGACTCTTTATCGAATTTTTACCCAAAACAAAGTACGCGGGGTTATTTGACATATCAAACTCTCCAAAGAAACCAAATTGGAACTAAATTGTTAGTAATTTTTTTAATATTTTGAAGTTTTGAAAAATCAGTCATCAGTAAACTACCCATAAATGGCTGTATACACAAAAAATGAGTAAATATTATTATTTGTCATTTAAACCATACCCTAAGATACCCATTTGGAAGCAAACTGTCGAGCCATTTGTAGATATTACAAGTGTTGAAAAATAAGTCATCAGTAAACTACCCATGAATCACAAAACCAAGTACTTACTTTACATGTAAAACATTCACAAGATACCCATTTTAAACAAAACCGTTATATCCATTTGTAAAATATTTCAAATTTTTGAAAAATCTGCAATCAGCTAACTACCCTTCAACTAATTTTTGCCCAGAAACTAATTATATGATGCTATTTGCTATGTCAAACAAACCCTAGGTATGCATTTTAAGCAAAATTTCAAAAAATTTGGATTTAAAAAAATTACTCATCACTAAACTACCCGTTATTGAAGGGCCAGGGTAAAAATAAAAAATAAAATGATATAATCTTTAAATATCAAGTTTGAACAAAATCCATCTAACTATTTCTGGCTGGGGAAAGACAGACAGGCAGAAACAGACATGGAGACAGACAAAATTGTAAAATCCACTTTTTTGGGTTCGTTTTCGCATAAAACGTAAAAAACAAAATCATAATCTTGAGATCGGTTTTTTTCACGATCACAATACTTTTTCTTTATATTATGAGAAAGTAAAAAGACTAACTTAAGACTAACTTAAGACTATAACCTGTTGAAAGCGCATTCCCACTAGATGCACTTATTTTACATAACACACATGACATGAAATAGATCGACAGTATTATGACAGTTAAAAATGCACCCGCCACTTCCGTGTGCATTGACCGCCTGACCTTCGTTACACACTTGGCACGTTGCCGGATCACACACCCGACCTTGTCTTTGAAATGCATTAGAAACACAGTGATAATTTGCTCAAATTGAGACCTATGGAACGATTGAATAAAAAAAATACCAAAATACACAAATTTATACCAAAGGGAACAATCTAACAGCTTTACAAATACAAATTCCAGGGGCACACAGCCCACACAAGAAATATGAGACGTCCCAACTAAACACCAGTTAAAACCCAAGATCCTTGTTAGATTATTGAATATCCTAAACAATAAAAATTAATCTATTACAAATTAGCTATAATTACTGCACAGCAAATCAGTAGGCAGAAATAATTTATACACTTATAGGACGCATAATCCAACAATATGAGCGTGCTAGATATCTCTGGTTCGATCCTCACCCATCCATACATTTTTTCTATATCTACAACACTATTATTATTATTTATAGAAAGTTACCTCCTTATCTAATAGTACATTTTCCAACTATTTTACAACATAATTAATACACTCCAAATATTATAAATGAACGTGGTAATGTTCACTCGTGTTTAAAAATCTATTGAAGGATGTTTTCCACATAACTTACAACAGAATAAGCACACTAAAAATATTATAAATGAACGTGGTAACGTTCACTCGCGTTTATAAATCTAGAGAAGGATAATTTCCACCTAATATACAGCATAACAATAGACTCAAAAGATTATGACTTAACTGTGTTTTTTTTTTTTTTTTTCAATTTGTCAGTTTTCTGTTCTTTTCGTAACACTTCTCTACTTTTTAAAGGTACACTATCTATATTTTCATTTTTGTTTTTAGCATCTTAGTCCATAAGCATTCAGTAATATTACACCAGGCTAATGTGTCACTATATAAAATCAAATTCAGCTAATCTTAATGACCTACGTCTCAGACTTGATGAGTGATCTTTTAAACTAATCGTTCGACCATCAAAATTGTATACTCACTTTTAACAAGTGTAACGTTATAATATATAAAAGGGATCCACTTATTTAAAATCATTACAGTTCACGGACTATAAGAGCTCTTTTTTGTTTTTTTGCGTATCATTGTTAAGGTAAATTATGAATTTATGGGTACACAATAAAAAATTTATCATAGTAATAACATGACTATACCATGAAAAGATTAAAAAATACATATTATTAATAATTATATTATTAACATTAATTATTAATATTATAAATATCTCATTCTGTACATCACATATGAATGTCTAGTTATACTAAATTTAAGCCCATACTTTAACTATATTTCCTTAGCAATGGTATGAAAAACGTATAAAACAGCAAGTGTGGCACCTTATAACCCGTGAGCTGTAATGATTTGAAATCATTGAATCAATATTTATAACTTATAATTACATTTGTTAATAATATGTAAACAATGTTGATGTTATAAGGACCTTCAGTGTTGTGTAATCAGTTATCACCTCAAACTTCCTTGTGTAAATATAACATCTAAAGTATTTAGTTGCCCATCCCAAGGCAAGTAATTATCTTTTGATCGTGGTGTAGTTACGTTCAGCCTGATTTAACTACCATGACACATACGCGATAGGTTTTTCCTTTCCTGAAAAATTGCTGTGACAGCACTGCACCGATTGCTGTCCTACTTGCGTTTGTCATTAATATAAAAGGTTGTTGAAATCAGGGTGTATAAATACTGTATCACTAAAAAACACATTTCTTAAGTTGTTAAACACCTTTTGATATTCCTCAGGCCAATTAGATTTTAAATGTGTAGCCTGAACGGGTAGTAGGACGTGGTGCTCAAATAATAATAAAAAATTGAATTTAAGTTTGTGAAGTTTAGTAAGTTTTAGTAAGTTTTAGTTAGAATTTATAGCCAAAGCTATTATTTATACTTATTAGTGAGAATTACTCCACCTAGATACCACTGGGTTCGATTCCCGTGTCCAGGTGTCATTTTTCAATTTTCAGAAGAAGTTTTAGTTAGTTTGAACGTACCCTTCAATGGGTGTCTACATTAGCCTGATAACTCTAAAAATGTTCTTATACCATTTACGTTATGTGGTGTTGGGTAGCAACGCAGAACTTCAACTTTAATACGAATAGGTTTGATTCTCTGATCTGAGATCATATGACCTAGATACTCTACCTACCTAACTGAAAACTTGCATTTTTCTGGTTGTATTTTGAAATTTATCCTGTAAGTCTGTCTAAAACACTGTCTAAACGGTCTACTTGCTCGTCTATTGTTCTGCTGAAAAGGATTATCTCCTCAATATAAACAATACATTCTACGTCCCTTAATTCTTGATAGTACACTATACATAAAACTTTGATAAGAAGTTTTGGGCGTTGGTCAAAACAAACGTCAGGAGTTTAAACTGTAGGTGTTGAAAATACAGTTCTCTCTCTCTCTCTCTCTCTCTCTCTCTCAGTTGGTTCTATGTCTTGTTGCCAGAAACCACTTCTCATGTCAACAATACTAAATAACCGATAGTTTCCCAGTTTATATAACGACTCCTTGATATGGGGCCAAGGGTTCACATGGCAGAATTTAGTCCTCTAAAATCCGTACAAAAGCGGTATTTTATTTTTTCATATGTTACGAGATCTTTTTCTAAAATACATGGAGCTGGCAGTGGAGAGTCTAACTACTCTGCTACCCCCTTAGATAACATATCGTCTAAAATTCCTTATGTTGTTTCCCCATGATCCTATGGTACTCTATACAACCCTTTGTGTATTGTTTAGCATCACCCGTGTCAATACGATATTCTACTTTAGTACATCTTAAACTTCTTGCTTTAGGGTCAATTGTTGCTTTTAAGATAACAGTTTTGCCATGACTATTTTTTATTGCTTCATATATATGTTTACATTATTTAATAAAAGTATTTTTTTTTCCTCAAATATTATCTTATTCTCAAATTTGTTCAGGTTGACTGATATAGGACCAAATACTTTGTAATCTAAATTCTACTTCGAATAAAACCTGATTTTTATCTTAAAATTTCAAATATCGTTTTCCCTAAATATGTTTTTTTGATAATTTTTAGAGTGTTTGATGAAATTTTCATTGTATCTAGTTTTTAATTCCGAAATATTATTAAATCATTTTTCGACTTACCTTTTTCAGGCCACAGAGTGGACATAAAGACTAGACAAATAAACAAATATACGTTCCTATATGTGTTTTAATACGTTCAAAACATAATGAATAAAAAATAGTGCTAGGACCTAAAATGGCATTATAATACAAGTTTAGTGTGTCGTCCACAATTTACAATGCAAGGTTCAATTCAGTGAGCAAAATTATTCTGAACTTAGTACAATAGCGCTGCATTGCTATTATTATTATTATTATTATTATTATTATTATTTTTTTTTTTTTTTTTTTTTTTTTTTTTTAGCACCGCGTCTTACTATCCGTTCGGGTTATACGCTTAAGTACTAATTACGCTATTGGATTAGGAATTGGAAAGGCTCAATTTAGAGGAAGTAAACACGCATTTGCGTGGAGGGAGAGTGGAAAATCATCTAGGAAAAACAACCCCAGTTCACCCGACAAAGATTCGAACCTCGATCTCCCCGTCCTCGGTAGTCCAGCTCAACATGACTAGCGCGTTAGCTAACTACGCCACCAAGGGGGGTTGTATCACTATTAATATTCACGAAAGCACAATATGAGTTGATTCAGATAATCATTGTGTCTTATTTTGACATAATACACTTGTGCTTTCAATACTCCGCCCCCCCCCCCTCCCAATAAAAACACACATGGGGATTCAGATCTGGTGACTAGGGAGATCATTCCACACCACCACTACGTCCAATCCAGTTTTGGAAGTTTGTATCCAAACAGTTCCTCCTGGCTATAACACAATGAGCTGGTGCTCTATCCTGAGGGAATCATTTAGGCCTTACTTTTTATATCAGATCAAGTTCAGACATTAACTAATCACCTAATTTTGTCAGATATATCTTCCCAGCTATATTGCCCTCAAATAAAAATTGTTCTAAGAAATGTACCCTACACAGCTCACACCAAACCATCACCTTTGTTGCTCCTTACTATTTAGTAGGGGAGATCCAGTGAGGATTGTCTTGTGAGCAGTAGGGCCTACCACATGTTTCGTTTATATACCTCTCCATTTACTTGAAAATTAGATTAGTCCCTGAACAGAATGGAGATCTATGGTCATATATAGTTCTACATTGCACTATATCTTCTTGTATGGGCTAGAGAAAGTTGTTAGTCATTGACCAGTTTCAGTCTCACTTATAGGTCTGACCAAACTTGAAAGTGGCAGAGGTATGAACGATACTAGTAATAACATTCAATATAGAACCAGCCCCTCTGATGAATGGAGTGGAGGTGTCTCTTTTAAGGTCAGTTGGTGTATTCAGTTTGGTGGTTTTGGTAGACATATGCAATAGTACCTTCGGGATCAGTAAGGAAAGCTACGGGAAACTACCTCACTACTTATTTCCCTAGTACTCTTTTTCAGTGCTGCCTAAGCTTTACAGCTGATAGTAGAACTATTGAGGATCCAACCAACCATCGGGTTGGGTACTATTCATACATGTTGAACAGAACAGAATCTTTGTAAAACTTTACATTTCTTTCCAGGCACTCCGAGATCTAATCTCACATTTCCAGTCGACGATATGGATCATCCTTCTTTAACTTATGTAGCACTTGCAATTTGTATGATGGAAATTTCTCGCTCTTCAAAATCTTTTGGACCGTGTTCAGAGGTACCCCCAGTTTTATATACTTTCAGAGTGTGGACTTATTTGGTCTTGTTATCACTTTTTCTATCACCATTTGCCTCAATTCATCCAATATAGATGATCTTCCAGAGCGAGATTTTCTTTCACACTGCCAGTTGCATTACATTTTATAACAATCTTTGCCACTAAACTAAATGATACGTCATCTCATTTGGGATAACATGTATTGAAGTGGTCTGCTATTTATTGAAATGACCAAACCTCACGGCGACTCAACTCTATACATTCATTCGTTATCAAAAACATCTTAAAAATGCAGCCTCTCTGCTTTTTGGCGGTTGCCACATTAAATGACTGATTTGAGTCTCAAAGGGTACTGCTCACCGCTTTAATACGCAACCTCTCTGCTTCCTGGCTGTAACCACACAAATTCACAAAGGGTACTGCTCGCCCCATCTAGTAGCGGAAGGCTACATTTGAAAGAAAATAACGGCTACTATTATTGTTGTCCAGCCTACAGTCGATTCACCACCGGAATGATGGTAATCGACATCTAATATAAGATTTTTATCGCAAACATTTGTTGAACGTCAATAATGATAACCTATATGGAAATTGTTATTACTTTCTTAGTAATATTATATTATCAATAAAAGTGTTAATTACTTACTATAATAGCTGTTTTGATTTTATCTTGGTCTATCCTGAAGGTTATTTAAACCGTGAGAAATGAACAATTTAGTTCGGTCCCTACAGCTATTTTAATAGCGTCCATACAAAATAAATTGAACCCGAGGCCCCAATTCTGCATCTTAATATTGAAGGCATGAACCGAGACAAAGGAGAACATCCAAGTAGAATAGCTAATGAAAATATAATCGACATTATCACTCTTCAAGCAACACACGTAGTGGACGTGGATCAAATACAAATCAGAGCAACAGTTCCTGGATATAAAGTTATTGCAAGCGTAAACTCAAACGTCCATGTATCTATTATGTATATATGTAATGAGTAATGACATAAATAAGTACAAAGTATCTAATAGCCGTTGCTAACACAACTTTGAGACTATTGCCTTTGATCTATTAGGAATAGCAGTGATGTCTATATTACAGGTCACCCAACGCAATATGGCCAGATCCACCAATGCCAACCCTGAACCCCAATCGATTTATATAGGAGATTTTAACAGCCACCACACCAACTGGGAATATACAACAAACAATGAAAATGGTGAAATACTAATGAACTGGATGGAACAGAATGATCTTCATTCATCCTATGATGCCAAAACCTGAAAAAATTTCTATCAGTAATATGGTAAAGTGAAATGAAACCGGATATCTGCTATGTGACTACCGACAATTCCAAGTACGCCCTTGCATACACAAAGAAAATCCTTCGTGGATTTCTAAAATCTCAACATCGACCAGTCCTACTAAATGTAAGCATACAAATACCTTGTTAAGAACATCCAAGAAGACGCGGTAGATCTTAAGTAAAGCGTACTGGGAAGGATACCAAAAAGACAAAAAGAAGTAGATTCAAATTCAGGCTGGATACCACCCAGAGTAGAGAAATACGGCAGATTTGTCAATGTTATAACTGCAACTGTAAAGCGTCATAGTCCCCGCGGTTATAGGAAGAACACACCCCTTGCTGGAATAAGAAAGTGGAAGATTTATATATGGAATACCAAAAAACAGGTAATCCGGCCTTGGAAGACCGGGTTTCACAGGCTATTGGAGAAGCCCGTAAAGAATAATGGACTGAAAGTACGGAGATTCTGGATTTCACTTATAGTAGCAGGAAAGCAAGGTCTCTTCTTTTGAGACTAGGGGAGCAATACCTACCCCCAAAGACAAACCTGAAGTAAAACCTTCCCTGGTGGCCTCACACATAAAGGAACGAGCAGAAAATGTGCCGATTGATCTTGTTTTTGAAAAAGAAATAAAGAGTAGACTCAAAGAGCATAGTGGAGGAACCACAGAGGACCCAAATCTTTATTCACCCTTAAAAGAAGAAGAGCTAAATAAAGTAATAAAATCCCTATAATCAGGCAAGCGGCTGGGCTGGATGGAATATTCCTGGAGTTCATCAAACATCTGGGTCCAAGGGCTTAGAAATGGCTACTACAATTTTATAATGCTACATTATACAGCAGAATAACTCCTCAACAATTCAAAATAGCGCAAACTATTGCTATCCTTAAACAGTAAAAAACCTAGTGACGACTCAGCGAGCTTCCACCCAATCACACTACTGAGTGTTTGCCGCAAGCTACTGGGAATGACTTTTGTATAATAGAATATACCGTCTTATTGATAATGTAACTCCTCAGCATCTGGCTAGCTTTAGAGCTAAGAGCTGCTGCTTCGAGCCCTGACATCACTTATTAATGAAGACTTCCAAAAGGAACTGAAAACTTCAGAAGCCTTCATTGATCTGTCTGCGGCTTATGATAATGTGTGGCTCGAAGGACTATTATTTAAATTAAAAAATACCATCCCTTCCCCTAAGATAATTTCACTACTAGAAGATATACTAAAAGATCTACATTTTAAGTTACTGTCGGGGAAGCAACAAGTAAATATTATGCCATCAAAAATGGCCTCCCACACGGATTAGTCTTAGCCCCAGTTTTGTTTAATATTTACACAAGTGACATTCTTGCCACCAAGTCCCCAAAATTTACCTACGCCGATGACTTAGCAATATATTTCCTGAGCAAGACTTTGAAGAAGAAGAGCAGACACACACCATCAACCTAAAGAAATTGGACCAATATTATAAAAAGTTGAAACTATGCCTAAACTCCAGGAAAACGGAAGTCAGCTCATTTCATTTGAGTAAAAACTTTGCAATAAATCACTAAACGTTATATTCCATGGAGGGAAACTATGACATAACCGAAATCCCAGATATCTCTGGATGATACTTGACAGATCATTTACATACAAGAAACTTCTTGAAATGACACGACAGAAAATCAAAACAATATCTAACATATTAAGAAAATTGGTTGGTACCAACCGGGAAGCCTGTGCAAACACCTTGAAAACGACAGCACAATTTCTTGTCTACTCTTTTGCTGAATATTACTCACCCGTGTGGAGTAGAAATAACCACATTAATAAGGTTTAAGCCCATTTGAAAGATGCAATGAGGTGAGTGTTTGGAACTCTCAAATCAACGCCAATACCGTGGATCTCAGTACTCACCAACAGAGAACCTTCATATTTAAGACGACAACAAGGAACAATACACGAATGGGAGAAACTAAGCAGCCTATTATACCCCAAAAAACCTACCTATCCACGTTTACTCTGAACAACCTTTCACGTGCCAGATTAAAATCTAGAATAACAATATGAGAGGATATTAACCAACATCCGCCAGAGGCATTTAACTTGAATGAAAAATGGATAAATCGATTGTGGTTACATCATGACCAGGAATCATCAGCTGAACTAGATCCAACATCTCAACTTCCAGGCATGAACCTACCATGGAAAATATGGAGCTTCCCAAACAGAAACAGAACTGGTCACGATAGAAGTAAGGTAGTGCTACATAAATGGGGAATGACTGATAACTCCAAATGTGACTGCGGGGCTTTGGAAAAGTCATTGTATCACAATCATCATACGTGACTGTCAAATCAGAAAATGCGAAAGAACCAAGAAGGACTTTATTGATACCATGCCTACAGCCATCAACTGGATACGTTTGTTGGAAATCAAACTGTGACACTATCCATTGTGATAATACGACTACGATCTCTAACAATATTGTTAATCTGCTTTTTAGGCTTGTACCATACTATGATTAAGTATTTTATCTTGTATAATATATTGTATCAAGGTTCTGCAAATGTATACCATACGCTAAATAATAGTCTAAATTAAAAAAACTGGTTATAATAATACTTCCATAAAGATTACTGTATACATGGATTTTTTGTAACTTTTTGAAAGAACAAAATATATTAATACAATTATTATGTTTGTTTTTTAGTTTCGTTGTTGTGGCAACAAAAGATATTTATTAAAGCGTATGAAATAATATATTAGAAAGCATTGTTGGGAGCCAACAACATGTAGAACTTAGTGTACACTCAAAATTAAGAATGTGCAGCTACATAAGTGCATAGTTGGGACTAGGAATAGTTGCAACTTAGGACGGCCACCTACCTTACGATTACATTCCTAGTCTTGAAACAATGGCTTCTGTACTGATCATGTAGATTCCAATTAATGATGAACGGCCGGTTCATGACTCGGAGTTCATCCAGGGACAAACTGAATGACTATCAGCACAGTTGTGTCCGGTACTTCATCAGAGGGTGTTGAAAAACTTAAAGACTTCTGCATGGTCCAAGAATAATGTTGAGTTAGGGTAGCTTACCTATTGACAGATACCATGTATCAAGTATAATCTTTTGTAAATAATTGTATATATTATATTCCGTGTTATTAAACTAGTTAATTATAGAATAATATATGACACCTTAGCTCAGTCGGTAGCGTGGCTGCCTATTGAACTAAGGGTCCCGGGTTCGATTCCTGGCATGGCCGAACATTCATCATTTGTGAAATGTGGGTTTACTCACTCCCATTGATAAATTAATGGCCGAAGACTAGATGTTGTGCTTGTCATAGTCTTAAGTTAGATTATAAGTCATATGAAGCTACGACAGGCCTAGCCATCCGGGAGTAGGACAAATATGACTTGAATAAAAAAAACTCACCTGGATCATAGGCTGGAAACAGTAATGGATGGAAAGTAAAGTTATAGAATAGTAAACAAATCTTGTACTATTTAAATATGTTCGTGTGCTACCATCCTCTATGAAGTGGCGAGGTAATCCAATTGACTTAATATAGGCTTACATCTGCCTCGGTGGCCACATAGTCTAAGATGTCACTTTCGTGTTAGACTAGATTGCAGATGACAGGGAGATCGGGATTTTAATCCCAGTCGGTTATATACCAATGATAGTTTAACCAAAATGAGTTTTCATTCCAGCTACACACAAATTTGGGTACACTTCCTTTGAATTCTACCTTCCTCACCTCTAACTTATTAGCGTAATTAGTACATATGCGTATAACCTAAACAGGTAGTAAGGCTTAGTTCTAGATATATTATATATAGGCTTACAAATAACAATAAACATTACTTTCCTCACGTATCTATAAATTGTATTTTTGGTTGGAGGAATCTTTGAAGTTTTACTGCCAAAGAAAGTTTATAAATCTTTCAAAATTGTATTATAAAATAAGCATGCATACACATTTTCACAAAACAACTTAGCATTAGTTTTTAAATATATATTTATTATTATACATATTTTTACTACTCAAATAAATGGATAACAAAATGCAATCATGAACTTTTTAAATAAATATTTTTATTTTAATCATTAGCTATTTCACATCTGCAGCCGAGGATTTACTTTAATTTTCCTCCAGGATAATGTGAAAGCTAAATTTAAATGAGCGTTGGCCGTATTTGGCCCGTGAGCCGCCAGTTGACTACTCTGCCTTAGACTATGCGGCCAACGAAGCGGGTGTAAACTAAATTAATCTCGCTTCAACTACTGAGCTTATAATTAATAACACCATTATAATTTAAATAAACACGTATTTTCAAATGATACGTATTTTGATGGAGTACCTGTTTGGACATAAAAAATAACATCCTACACTGATGTCAATATTATAAATCTACACTATAGTAAATGTTTGGAACCAAACAATAATATGAACAACCCATTAAATTATTGTTATTATGACTAAAAATATAAGCAACACAGCAATAGAAGGTTTATCTATGCAATTAAATTATTCATTAAAAATTAAAATGAGATTTTTATTGGAAACATAATCGTCTACATGATGTAATTTCATCAAAATAATTAAACTATGTTTTACCTGTGTAGCAATAAATGTAATAAAAATGTACATATACATTATGCAATATGTTATTAGACTAGAATGTCTCACGTATTTTACCCAGAAAGGTAGCAGTCTCACTTTGATGGGCTACGCTATGGCCCTATCTTATAAGCTACGCCATAGTGTAAACAGAAAGGTAAGCTGGCTACCTTTATGGGTAAACTGAATGTACAATCAAGCATCAATCGATTAATCTTGAAGGGTTTTGAAAATTTAATCGTGGACGATTTGGTCAATGATTTTAACCGTGGCCTCTACATGAAAAAAGACCTGGAAAGCTTATTTATAAACAATATTGTAGTTTAAGATGCGGGTACAGAAACGAGTTACCTGATCATTGTTATTTATTTTATTAAACGTGCAATGTTGTCATATTAATTCATTATATTACCAGTCTATCAACACATTCTTCACTATCGTAAAAAATTAAATATTTAATACATTCAAGAAATAGTGGGAGGGTTAAACTTTTAAACTTTTTCACTTTCTGTCACCAGAATAAATACGATTCCTAGCTTATGAAGTACGGGAGCAGGCATATGGCCAACAACATATGCTCTAATACAAAAATGGGAATATATGAAATATATAACGAAAATAAACTACTAAATGTATTGTTTATTTAGTAGTAAGTTTAAAAATAATAATTTTTTTTTGTTATTATTGGAGTAATTTTCAAGCATTCGTTATTTCAAATTTTACCATCGCTGTATTAATAAGCCTACACCTAATATCTCGTGAAGTAATATTAAAAAATATAATTTACAAAGTATAACACAAACAGGTGATGTAGCTATTCTCGATTCAGGGTTAAAGTGCATGTCTTGCTTCTAAATATTTATTAGTTAACGCGTATGAACAATAGGCAGTGTTTTAAACTGCTAGCATGATTTACTAGCATCTGGATTAATGAGATAGGTAGTTGACAGCAGAGAAGGTCTTTATATGAAGGGTAAATGTTTTACTCTTTCTTGAGAGGAATGTCTTCACACACACAATCAACATGACAACGCAAGATCACAGAAGAAACAAGGTCGCCGGAAAAGGTAAACTAATAAAAAATTTCCAATTAAATTGGATTTGAGTTAAGCCATGTTGTAAATACTGTATGAATATTACTTTCCCATTGTGTTTATGAGTTAGGGAAAAGCATTTGGAACAAACGAACATTCTAGCATATTGATAAGAAATTAGCTAAAAAATTTGGCACATCATTTAGAATGAATACCTCAACCAAATCTCAGGAATAAAATGGTACTATTTAAGCAAAAGGACAAGCTCACACAAATTGTATATTATGCATAACAAAGCCTGATAAATTCCAAACCAAGATTCCTCTCCCATTCCCAAAAGCAATGGGTGTTTTTAGGCATTAACTTATATGTATTACTATCCAGCTACAAATCAGAAGCTTGTAAATAGCTTAAAATTATTTATAACCCATAAATACTTGAGATCTTTAACAAAATCCCGTCTCAAATCTAACATATAAGAGATGTTAAGCTCATAATGAAGACACGTTCTATTTTCCAAAAAAAACACTTATTTCCATGATGTGGAAAAGGGAAAATTGTAGGTTAAAACTGACAGCAGATGACAAAAAGGTGAACTACCTTTTAGTTCATTTATCTACGGAGCTGCTAAATAAGGAGAGGAACTAATGAATAAAAAGTCTTAAATTATGAAAACGATTTTATTTCCTTTATTTTCAAATTTTTTTGTAGGCCTACATAGTATTTCACTTCTATACCCTAGTAAGGAATGCTTGTATGCATATCCCGGTCAGCATCGACAACAGGATTTAATTGATAAAAATAATTTTATTCTGATAAGTTTTATATCAGTCGTTTGAAATAAATAGAATTTAAAATTATGTTTTATCAGCTTTACATACCTTGGGTGAGTTAAAATATTTAAAAAAATGTATTAAAACTATGTTGGTCACGTTTAAAATTTTAAATTTACCAATATTTTCCACTATCAGTATTTAAGAAATAATTTAACAATAAATTTTAAAATTTAATTTTGTTTACTGTCACTTAAATATGAGTTTAATATAGTAGATGTATTTTAAAGCAATGCTTAACCATTTGATCATTTGATCTTTGTTCATTGATCATGCCACAGTTCATACTTGCTAGGACTATACAATATACTTATTAGACATTTGATCATTTTACATTAATCAGCAACTTGTATCATATCTGATAGTAGAAAAATAATGCTTTTATAACATTCGATGAAGACTATGCAGTATATTTACACAGTTTAAGACCATCGTTTAATATTCAAAGACATGGTGTTCATTCAGAACCACTCATATTTATACAGAATGGAATCATCCTTTAAGACTGATATGTGCACGATATTCATAATTTACCACTAAACATTTATCCTAGACACGACCGATGATCATCGTTCATTGCTCAATGGTAATTACACAAAAATCGATAAATGTTAAACTTATTATGAGCTGTTATTTATCAGTAGGTGAACTCAAAAATCATTCACTGATCGGATTCATCAATCACACGGTTCACTCTGAAAGGTCATAGTTAAATTGTGATTAATTACATTATGACGATGCAAAAATTAAACCATGCAATGTACGCTTACTACCCTAGAATGTAAACGATGGATGCTTTTTCACGATCCCTAAGATATTTTGCACTTGTTCATCACTCATTGATCCGAGCCATGCATCATTCAAGATAGAAAATTACACGATACGTGTACATGATCAGTGTAAGAATTACTTGTATATAGATCAGAGTCATGTAACATTGTTCTCATTAATGATCCACAAATCATCCAAACCATGCATCATAAGATCATCGTAAATATCTGATACTTATAAGTTATATTTACTTGATAAGAGTCATGCATAATATTATAACTCATTTGTAAGAGTCATGAATAATTATCGAAGATTTTACTCATTTACGATCCATCCATCCACCATTTATACTAGATTATTATCCACAAATCTGATCAGTGTCATGATCAATATTACCATTTATTGATCAGAGTCACGAATAATGTAACATTCTCTTATTTCATGATATATTCATAAACCAATTATGTTTGACTATCATGCTCTTATCTCAGCCATCCTTCATATAATTATCAATCAAGCTTGATTATGACATTCCCGGGTTTTAGCAGTGAAGAAGGGTGGGTTCATAGAGCTTTTGGTAACGGTCACACTACATTCAAGGTCGACCCAGGAGAGTTTTGATTATTGGGCGCCACCTCGTTGCCGGCAGTGGACATGAACTATATCGAGGAATTTGTTCATTTGCAAGATGTAAGTTTGAATATCAACACTCCCCCTATTAAGGCAGACCCAGACTGATAAGTGACCGTTCGGACAGGGATTAACTTCAGCCCTTTACTTAAACCACCAATAAATATTACACCTATAGGCCTTCATATGTTTACCATGATCGAATTTACAAAACCTGCGAATAAATAATGTAGACTAAAGTTCATTCAAACCATGACAATGTTTCCCTAGAGTTCCTATAATAATTCACCAAATGAAAATGAATCATATAAGTTAGAAGTACCCACACAAACAAAAAAAAAGTAAAATCAGAATAACCATATTGTATTGTGAGGTTATTCCTCTGGTCAGGTATTCTCCCAGACATTATTAAGTATCCGTCTTTAACCACGCTATAAATTAACAATATCGGAAGCTCTAATCCTTAGGTAATTAGAAGGAAATTCAAATTTCTAAGTCTAATGGGCCAACCATCGGCAACGTTCATAGAGCTTTCACTTAAACTTAACACTTAACAAAAATGACTCCAAATTAAATAAATAGTAAACGTTGAGAGCCAATATTTTGGTTGAAAGGGATTTGCATTGGCCTGAAGGCTTAACATTAATAATAATAATAATAATAATAATAATAATAATAATAATAATAATAATAATAAATAATAATAATAATAATAATAATAATAATAATAATAATAATAATAATAATAATAATAATAATAATAATAATAATTGCTAAATCAACAAACTCTATAACCCATCATCCTTAAGAATGATAATAATGAGAATAATATTAATAATAATAATAATAGTCCAATCCTAATAACTAACCAACAAGATACAAATACAGGTTACGATATACCAAAAACAAATTGTGAGCTGATAGTGGCCACTGCGCTGAAAGAACCAGATTAATGTGCACATAAAAGTTAAAGCTAACGCTCCCTAAAGTAGGCACAGGAGTCACACGGGTTCAACAACTGTAACTAGCGGACACTTCCTCGAATAGTTCCACCTAAAGTCAATCTTCATGTGTCGGCATCATTGAAGTTAAGTTTTTAAAAAATCTAATGTTTCACTTATCGGTCTCGGTGAATATGGAGACACGCCCGACCATACGTTCCACGCGGAACCTCAGGGGTATCAAAGTTGGTATGCCACTCGGAAAAATTTCACTCGTGAGTGCCTCCTGGATAGGCAACCATTGAAGAAGTACCACGGAGGTGGTTCGTAGTTGGCAGAACACAGTCTGGGCAACAAACTCCAGACTCCCAGACGCCGAGTCCCTACAAACCCCGTGTATAAATAGTATGGCTCCAGCAATAACTGTAACCCTTTATAACAGTCAATTACCAGATTTAATCAAAGTTACTAGAATTTATTATATAATTAGTTTAATAAAAAATGGCTTTACAATATCATCTCAAGTATAAACTTTCATATAAAATAATTCTAATAAAAAAGGGTCTGAATTTCCCACAAAATAATAGTGCGGGGTACTATCCTATTCAGAATATTTTAAAAACCATTAATACCTCAATTATCCAAATAATTAATTTCTCATAATACAACAAGACCTGAAAAAGATAAACTAAGAACAAACTATCCCAAAGGAAAAATATTCTATAAATTATCAGTACATTTAAAAGTTATAAATATCACAAAAATTTTAGGACTCAACATTACTTAAATCAAAATTCTAAATTACATCTCCAAAAACCCGCCTCTGTGGCGTAGTTGGCAAACGCGCTAGTCGTGTTGAGCCCGACTGCTGAGGACGGGGAGATCGAGGTTCGAATCTCGGTCGGGTGAACTGGGGGTGGTTTTTCCTAAATGGTTTTCCACTCTCCCTCCACGCAAATGCGGGTTCACTTCCTCTAAATTCAACCTTCCCAATTCCTAATCCATTAGCGTAATTAGTACTTAAGCGTATAACCCGAACGGGTAGTAAGACGCGGTGCTAAATAATAATAATAATAATAATAATAATAATAATAATAATACATCTCCAAAATTATCTGTCTTGCTATACGAGTAAACTACCAATAGACCTAGGTTTTTAACATAAGAGCTTATGGCAGGTGAAAAAAAAAAGATATTTACACCATAGAAGTTCAAACATCAAATCCCTGAATCTAAGTACTTAAACTTTAGTAACAATCAGCATATATTACCCCATGTAGGTCTCAGCCCTGTTCTTTAAGTGCAAAGTTTATTACTCATAATAGATTATTATAATTATCATAACCCCTCGCTTCGTACAATAACAACTGACATTTAGGTAAATAGTTAAAAATATATAACATGTAAATAAAAGTTTCTGACACAATTATGTAGTTATCATACACGCAGTGCTAATTAGGGAAAGTTATAAGTGATCAATCTAATCATACTCCATAGTAACAACTTATTGATAATCCAAATTGTTGGGATCAAATATTGTTCCCCAAAACATTGCCACATATATATTAATTACGGACAAAAATTAGTCAAATATCACATTATAGATAGAAAATTATTATCATATATAACACTTAATTCAATTAAATTAAAGGGTTTTATATTATTAAACTGTCTTACGCAACGTGGTTTTCACTCTGCACGACCGGTCAATTATTTCATTTTAGATCCATCAGAAATTTGGAAATTTGTAAATATTACGAAAAGTAAAACAACTTTGAAAGTTGTAATAGACAGTACATATTATAGTAATTAAATAACATTAAAAGGTCTACCTTACCTCTGCCACTAAATTTTAGCACCAAATCCTCCCAATGGAGACAAAAGGTCCAACACACACCGACGAAACTGTACCGCTAGACAGCTGACACAAAACTAGTCTAATTTGCCGGAACAACAGCTAACCGATCATGTTCTGACGTAGGTCATAGATAATTAATCGCACCGCTGGATTTTCTGTAGCACCCTAGTGGATGAAGTAGGCAATGTTGACGTCCAAGCATCACTGGAAGTATCAGACTTTAGCGGGCTAGGCTAAATATCTGAAGAGATTTCCATGTGACGGGAAACGTTACATGATACTTACACGATGTACTTGATCAGTTTCACGCATGATATCAACATTGTACTCAAGCGTATATCCCGAATTGGTAGTAAGACGCAATGCAAAAATAATAATAAAAAAATTGCTGTCTTTCATGATCCAACAGTTAAACATTTATACCAATTTACACCAATATGTTCAGTCACGCATTATGTATGCAATGGTCATTGTAATGAATCAATTATTATTATACTCTTTCATGATCCAAATATACAAATATATACTTGAACATAATTCTCTGACCAGAGATCATAAAATCATTGTTAATATCTGATACGCACACGATTACCATTCAGAAGATCGCATCGTTCATAAATCCAAATTATGATTGACACTCTCACTACTTTTTAGGTGTGGCAGATTACAGTGTAAGCCTAAATCTTAGAGGGTGAAAGAAGGATGCTGATCAGCTACATAATTGATAATTATCTACTTGATCTTTATTTTAAGTTATATGAAAGTTAAAATTTGTATGACATCATAAGAATGTATTTTAAGTGGAAATGCAAATGACGTAGTCTTGTGATGTGTTTCAAGAAGTATAGTCCTTAGAAGTCTTATGGAGGTGTCCTCATCATATTGGATTTTATATTAATTATAATATACAGAATATAATCTAACAAAATAGGTTTGCGCCAGGGTTACTCATAAACATAACTTGGGGTTTAATTTTTACAAGTAAGTTGTAGAAGTCAAGGATTTAGTTTTAGTTAGTATCATTTAATTCTGTGAATTTACCGACAGCTTACCAACCTTTGTTCTTACCCCCTACAAGTTTGCAATTCGTCCTCGAATTTTTTGGGACTCTTGACCCATTCGTTGGGTTATGTCCATCATGGCCTCATTTCACCCTTCACGGTATCTGGGGTTAGGTTTATTCATCACTTCTCTTCCCTCCCCTTAAACACTAGAGCACTGTGTAATTAAGTGTAGTGAGATTGGTAGAGGAAGAATATTATCTTTTTATTGTAACTTCCCCTGTTTATTCGTACTTTTGCTCGTTGGCTACCCCCAAAGAGCATTGGAATCTCCTGGTTGCCTAACTTGATAGCGAGTAGCTACGGGCACGGTCGTTTGAGGTGAAAACGACCAATCAGGATCCATGTCATAATAAACCGGTCTTTTTAGACTATTGAAACGCCATACTTCTAAGTCTACCCTGTTAGAATGAATGGCCCCTTTTTGTAATTCCTCCGCCAAACACACATTTTATTGGGATGTTTGAAGTTTTATTTCTGGTCTAAGGTTTGAGAATAATCTATACTGTTCCTGATATGGAAAATATCCTCCATGACGCCAGATAAGAGTCTGTAATCTGATGAAATAATCTGAACTGATTCCCCAAGTTTTTGATTCTTATTTATGATCTGGTCTTTTATTACCTCTATTACCTATCTGGAAAAAAACTTTGTTTAGAACTATTGACAAAATCCCCCCACTCTGTACAGATATTGGTGTGATTTCTCAATCAGTCCCTCCTGGTTTCCTTATATAGTTCTGGTAAAGTGGTAAGAATCTCCCTGTCGGTTAATGTGTAGTTGGTCTTATTTTCACCAATCTTTCCAAGAATTCCACTGAGTTGCAGTGCTATTAGAACTCATAATTCTAATTTTTATTATGTTTAAAGGCATTAATTACCCGCTATGGTAATTGTTATCCCCGTCCTCTGCTTGGAATAACGTTTGATTTACGACCCTATCTGTCTCTAGGGGTGGATTCCCCATCGAAATTTCTTGTTTCAAGAACCGATCTTTTTGGATTTTATTAATACTAGTGTCGGAAGATTTGACTCCTGCTTCCAAGTCAGAAAAATTGAACAATCAAAACCCAGTTTCATAAATTCATAAGTAATAGCATGACATAACTGAAAACATCTAAATTTAAGACAAAAATACAAGTACGCTAGCAGTGGCTCTCTTAAATGTAGGCATCATTGCAAAGAACAAAAAAAAATTATTTAAATTGAGTATAAAATAAATAAACTAAATAAACATAATTTATACCAAAAAAATGCCTAGATTTATGACACAAAACCAAACACGCTAGCAGTTGTACTGCGTGGAGTACTATGAGAAGGCACTGTTGCAATGAATACTAAAAAATAGTTTTGATTTACAATCAAAGAAACAAAACTATAATAAAGGTAAATGTTAACCAAAACTATAAAATTACTAAAATACATAAAAATTGTAGACGCTATTGCAAGCAGGTTAACAGTGGCTCAGTTAACTGTATGCATTGTTGCAATGAGCAACAAAGTAAATAGTTTGAATTTATTCTCAAACAAAAAAAAATTAAATATGTTCAATTTACAGTCAGAACCATATAATATCTTATTAAATACCTAAATTTAAGACGCAAATGCAAGTACAATAACAGTGTATCTCTTACGCAGAGACACTGTTTCGATGAACCATAAAATACATATGCATTATTTAATATTATAGTTTAGTCGCTACATTTCACTATAAATTGTTATATTTTAAATATGAATAACTGTGCACTGTACGCTATGAATTGCTTACTAATGGTTAAGCACTATGTATTAGTTTAAACCTCGACATATCTATGTAAATCAAAGATCAAATGACAGGTGACAGGCTACTCAAGTGTATTTTTTATTTGTATAAGAAACACAACTTACCTTCTAATATGAATGTATGAAAGGATACCTAAATTATTTAAGACTCAAATCAAACACGCTAACAGTGGCTTTCTTATGTTTAGGAATTTTTGTGATGAACCCAAAATAAGTAGGCCTATTTTAATTTTAATCAGCACCCAATTTGATTAGACAAAATTGTGCTGTCGGCTTAGTACTAAGAAATAAAACTAAATAAACCCAACCCAACATCATAAAATTACTGAAAACATAATTTGTGTCTTCGATATATTTATCTGACCATAATAAAACCAATCACGCACCCAGTTCTTAATATTTGTTTATATCCCAAAACACTAGTTGCCCAAGAAAATTATGATATTGGTTTGTTGATATTTCTAAAGCTCTCATTCCCAAGGATACATATATTTTGTTAATATTTCCAAACCCCTCGTTGCCAAGTATAATTACGTAGAAGGTGTATACATTAAAGGTTAATATATTTGAATTAATACAAATTTAAGAAGAAAATGTAACAACACCTACAGTCGGTTTGTTCTACATTGCTTCACTCGCTGAGGTGATGGCGTGATGGTATAGCTTACCCCGTAATCTGAAAATTAAGGTGTGCAATGTAAGAGGTCCAGTCTTTATCCAAAAAATACTTCTTGAGTTTGCTAGGAATAGACAGACAGACAGACGGTCGAAGGCACGGACAGAATTAGTGATTCGTTATATTTATAGATAAATACTATTGTGCAAATCGTAATCTTAAGGGTGTTACATGGGGAGGGCATTTTATGCGTTTGGAAATCCTGCATTTTTGAATTAGTGATTTTATATTTTTTAATATGGTTTTCACCAAACTGTAGGCGAAAGCTATCAACAAGTATAAACAGCTATAAGGTTTAAATATTAAGTTTACATTTTTACTTTCTCTCTATCTTACAGGTAGAGAATGTATGGTGATCGTCAAAAAAATCGAACTCGAGATTTTGATGAATTTTGACGTTTCATGACTTCCTGAATCCGAAAAAGTGGTTTTTGAATTTCCGTCTGTCTGTTTGTCTGTCTATCTGTCTGTCTGTCTGTCTGTCTGTACCTCCAACTAGAGCCTAAACTATTTTACCGATTGAGCTGAAACTTGATATCTAGGGTTTTCATAGGGTTGCCCCGAGGGGTTTTTGGAATTGGATATCTACCCCTAAAATTAAGGGTAGTTTACTGAAGGGAAAAAAGAGAAAAAGTCGATTTTCTCAAAATCGGCTATAAACGATTTTGAATAAATTTCATTTATGAACATTAATAAATATTCGAAACAAAATGGCTACTCTCAATATTCGGCAAAATGGCTTTAAGGGCTCCGGTCTGATGCGTAAATTAACATTTTTTATAATAGCTCCGAAACTATTTGAGATATGAAATTACTTAGCATTACAAATATGTATATATATTTATAATACAAATATTTTATTCAAAACATATTTTTATAAAATCAATAATTTTCAATCTATACGCAATTTATATATATATTTTTAGCTTTTTGGACATTAAAGCTTAAGTATTGCGATCGTAAAAAAAACTAACCTGAAATGTTGATGGATTTCGACGTCTCATGACCCCCCGAGCCCTAAAAAATAGTCTTTGCAATGCCGTCTGTCTGTGTGTCTATTAAAACTTAAAATTAAGGGTAGTTTACTGAAGGGCAGAAAGAGAAAAAGTCGATTTTCTCAAAATCGGCTCTAACGATTTTGATTAAATTTCATTTATGAACATTAATAAATATTCGAAACAAAATGGCTACTCTCAATATTTCGGCAAAATCGCTTTAAGGGCTCCGGTCTGATGCGTAAATTAACATTTTTTATATAGCTCCGAAACTATTTGAGATATGAAATTACTTAGCATTACAAATATGTATATATATTTATAATACAAATTTTTTTTCGAAAACATATTTTTATAAAATCAATAATTTTCAATCTATACGCAATTATATATATATTTTTAGCTTTTTGGACATTAAAGCTTAAGTATTGCGATCGTAAAAAAAACTAACCTGAAATGTTGATGGATTTCGACGTCTCATGACCCCCCGAACCCTAAAAAATAGTCTTTTCAATGCCGTCTGTCTGTGTGTCTATTAAAACTTAAAATTAAGGGTAGTTTACTGAAGGGCAGAAAGAGAAAAAGTCGATTTTCTCAAAATCGGCTCTAACGATTTTGATTAAATTTCATTTATGAACATTAATAAATATTCGAAACAAAATGGCTACTCTCAATATTTCGGCAAAATCGCTTTAAGGGCTCCGGTCTGATGCGTAAATTAACATTTTTTATAATAGCTCCGAAACTATTTGAGATATGAAATTACTTAGCATTACAAATATGTATATATATTTTATAATACAAATTTTTTTTCGAAACATATTTTTATAAAATCAATAATTTTCAATCTATACGCAATTATATATATATTTTTAGCTTTTTGGACATTAAAGCTTAAGTATTGCGATCGTAAAATAAACTAACCTGAAATGTTGATGGATTTCGACTTCTCATGACCCCCCGAACCCTAAAAATAGTCTTTGCAATGCCGTCTGTCTGTGTGTCTATTAAAACTTAAAATTAAGGGTAGTTTACTGAAGGGCAGAAAGAGAGAAAAAGTCGATTTTCTCAAAATCGGCTGCAACGATTTTGATTAAATTTCATTTATAAACATTAATAAATATTCCAAACAAAATGGCTACCATCAATATTTCGGCAAAATGGCTTTAAGGGCTCCGGTCTGATGCGTCAATTAACATTTTTTAAAGTAGCTGCGAAACTATTTGAGATATGAAATTACTTAGCATTACAAATATGTATATATATTTATAATACAGATATTTTATCCGAAACATATTTTTATAAAATCAATAACTTTCAATCTATACGCAATTATATGAATTTTTTAACTTTTTGGACATTAAAGTTTAAGTATTGCGACCGTAAAAAAAACTAACCTTAAATGTTGATGGATGTCGACGTCTCATGACCCCCCGAACCCTAAAAAATAGTCTTTGCAATGCCGTCTGTCTGTGTGTCTATAAAAACTTAAAATTAAGGGTAGTTTACTGAAGGGCGAAAAGAGAAAAATTTGGTTTTCTCAAAATCTGCTCAAACGATTTTGATTAAAATTCGTATCTAGGCGTTGATTAAGATTATAAAATAAACTGGCTATTTTCATTTTCCTATGAAAACTATTTTTAGGGTACATTACAGAAGCGTTAATTTCCGTATCTCCACAACTATTGGAGAAACTAAACAAATTATCATTGCAAAATTGTAGGACTATTAGAAATAAAAAAACTTTTATTTGACATATATTTTTATAAAAGCAGCAGTTTCTGAGATATTTGCAAATATATTAATACAATTTTGTGAGCTTTAGTTGTAAACATATACTACTTAAGTCTTAACGCAATAATCCTCCAATGCCATAGAGTAATTAAATATAAGTACCTAAAAAAGTATGTTATTTTTCCTTAAATCTCTTAGGAGAAATGTTTGCATAGCAATGATCTATCTCCATTTTAGACTAAAATAGTCAATATTTACATTTTTTATTGGTCAAAATGTATAAATGAATAATTAAATATCAATGCGATGACTTGGAGATCTGCAACACCTTATAAAATGTTAAAATTTTAACCAGAAATCGAAATTTTAATACGTAGTTTTGACCCTTGTGGAAGACATTAAACTGTTTGAAATGCTCTTAGGTGGACAAAGATGCGCCTCTTTTCTCATTGATTATATATCATTGTATATTATTTTATGCGTGTTCTTATGTGGAGTGGTGATGATACAATGTACATTATTCCGTTCAGAAATCTTACGAGTTTATAGAAAGAGAGAGAAAGTCTGTGCGGTGTGCCGTACCATTTATTTAGAAAAAATCAACTAAACTTTACGTCAATATTTGTACTTCTGAGATTAAAGTAAAACGATAGAGACCTAGAACTAGCCTTCCTTTATCAAATAAGTCATGTTTTGATAGGGTCACAACAGAAATTTATAGCAAATGTGGGGTTGTTATATTTAAGCTACCATTATTTTTTTTAACTTTAGATTTAAAGTTTAAACTCTTTAACTGGTCAAAACTTAAGCCTAAATTTTGTTGAAAACCATTTTAAGAAATATCAAACCACTTGGCAAATAATCCAGAATTTGGAAACAGATGCAACGCTTTCAGTGCTCCCCCATTTAACACCCTTAAGCTCACAATCCATAGTGACTAAATGACTAGTGCCTTTGATCATCTCTACTGCAAATAATAATCTTTTTACAAAGACTTTGGACCATTCAATACCAAATAATGTTTTTAAACAAAATAGTTAATAATACAATTTGAAATTAAAATTACTTTCTGTCACATTGTATAGTAATAGATTGTTTTCTCAATAAAAAGTTTTAAATGTTTCTTTTTGATAAATATTGTAGTACCTATTATTTGTGTTTGGTATGTATAAATATTAAAGGTTACTGTATTTAAATACATTTTAATATTTACCCATTGAGTGAAATGTAGACGAGGCTGATTTTTCATAAATAAAAAGGGGCATTAAGATGATACGACTATAACGAAGACTTCTTGTATTATTATATGGACATTACTGTTTTTACTCTAAGATTAGTATAAATTTACTATAAACTACATCGGTGACTTTTTATAGTTTTATGCTTGCTAGGTTGTACTCAATCTTCTACTACCATTTAAATTAATATTTAATATTAGAAGCCATTTTGATTTTGGAAACTAAACCTAAAAAATAAAGTGTTATTCAGAAATATTGTATAAGAAATAATTTGGATAGTACTGACTATAGGAATACAGATAAAACCCCTGAATCTGTGGGATTTCAGTAGAGCTATATATTATACATAACCTACTGATAAAACATGACCTTATTTATAAAGGTAATCAAATTCTCACTTAAAATTCTTCCTCACTAAAAGAATAATGGTTCACTCAGGACAATATTACAAGAAACTAGGCATCGCACCACGGGGTGGTAAACTGTAATCATCATTAGAAAATAATGGAATAGATCTAAGTGAGATAATTTCACCACAGCCACAGCCACAGCCAAACTTTAAAATAGTCTGATAAAAAATTAAAAACTATTTTACAGACATCTGTTTCTATTTTAAAATGAAGAATTCTGAAAACCGCATTTCAAGCATAGCCTAATCGTGTGAATACGAGTGTATCCCTGTTAATATACCGTAAGATTACTTTTCAAAGAAGTAGCTACAAAACCTGAATAATTAACCATATTTTGGCAAATAACATATTGTTTGTTTGTTTGTTTGTAAGCGTTATTTTATTTCAACATCAAAAAATTTAACATGTAATGACAGGAAACATATTGAACAAAAACAGTAAACACCAGCCCCGTAGGGCTCTCGAATACTAACGGTACACAGAACAAGTAAAACATAAAGATTTTTTTAGCGCCCTGGCGGGCTGATTAATGCAATCTTTGGGGCAGGGGTGAGAAAATAACATATTGTAAGCCCATTTTTTCCGCATCTAAACACTTTCTAGTGGTGAGAATTAATCGTTGCCATGTGGTGTACTCGTCAATGTGAATGTGAATAACTAATTTATTTTTAGTTACTGTAAACAAGTCACGTTGCTCACTTGTTTAGAATAAATACGATATATATAATCACAAATAGTTTAAATACTTTTAATTATATGAAAAAAGGGTGATTTTAAAATGAAGGACACATTCAATGAATTTGTTGGTAGGCAACTATCAAAATATCTGGTTGTCTTGGAGAAACAGGTGATGCACTCTAGTTGCCCTGAAACGAACTTGAGGTTGTAAGTTTAAAGACTTTATTACCACGGGCGCTAGTGATTACACACCGCGCTATTTAAATGATTTATTAATTTGGACGCTTGTTTGCGTGTTTCTTTTATTAGAGAACCTTATTTTATTATTAATTTTATATTTTATGTTTGTTGATTTTCCGTGGATTTGTCTTTGATTTTTCTTTATGCTATGTCTATTCCATCTTCAAACTTTCATCTGTTAACTATTTGTATTTGCCTATCACAGAGAACTAGGTTTAGTACAATTAAATTGAAGGATTTTAAAAATTGAAAGTCAAGGACTCCATTAATTTCGTGAAAACTGATAAGAAAGTGAATATTCCTATTTCAAGAAAAATGAAGAACTTCCAAATATTTTCATCCATCAAAAGCCTTATTATGCTTCATTAGAAAGCCCCGGGTTCAATCTCCACCCTGGACTAGTTGATTTCACCTAACTTCAAGAGATCAGGGACATATCCATATATTTAAAACCAGGTACATGCTAATCATCAATTCTCTCCATCATTTCTACAAATATCACCATGTACCTGCATCATTTTCACATATTTTATCTGGTATCATCCATCATTGCCAAGCCTTTAAAAACACTAGAAAATTATTATCCTACTCAAAATTACTTCAATTTTCACTGGAAATATAAATTAACAAGAAATTTATATGTTTTAATTGTATTTCAATTCAGATCTGTTGGACTCTGTCAACTAATGAGCTCCGAGATACTATCACATTTTTTTATGTCAAGATTGAATTATTTAAACCAGCTTTGAATTAATAATTGATCACTTGGGAGATTATTGTTTATTTTAAACTATCTTTTATTACTTTACTATGAAAATTCACTATAATTTTTTTTTCCCCTTAACTGAACTTAGTACATATGTTTCATTTTCAAGATATATCTTACTGCTACTGATATTGAATTATAATTCTTAAATCTACTATTTTAAGCTATACATAGAATGATTTTCTTTTATAAAACCATCCTAAGTGTCTTGTTCAAATATTATATAAATAAAAAAATAAGAATTCATTAAATTGTTAGATTAGAGTTATATTTTACTTTGGTACAAATTACGAGGGTTTTATTAATAATACATAGCACCGCGTCTTGCTACCTGTTTGGGCTATACGTTTAAGTACTAATTACTCTAATGGACGAGGAATTGGGAAGGTTGAACATTTGGGTGGAGGGAGAGTGGAAAACAATTTAGGAAAAGCCACTCCAGTTCACCCGGGAGAGATTCGAACCTCAATCTCCCCGTACTTGACAGTCTAGCTCAACACGAAACTAGAGCGTAAGCTAACTACGTCACCGAAGTGGGTGAGGGTTTCATTACTAACATATGTAGCATGAAGGGAGAACATTAAAGAAATATTAATAATTTATAAAATGACAGTTTGTCATTTATTATGTTCCATGTCAATTTGTATACATTTAATTTTGTTTCTCATTCCCTTGCTTTCCTGCTGTTCCTACTTTTAGTCTGGTGTTTCATAACAATGTTAGAAGGTGTTCATTTTTGAAGGTCGCACCTGAATTATTGTCAAAAGCACCGAGAGAGTTTATGGAGGTAAGAACCAATATCAAAGAAGTTATCCACTAGTCCCGTTTTTAAGAGTATCTCGTTCCTAGCCGCAGCGTGTTGATTTAACTTTTTTTGGTAATATTATTGCTGCGTGGTTCATTGTTGATAAGAACGCATCATTTTTCACTATTGACTTACTATTTAAATTTATTATTATTATTTTTATTATTATTGTTGTTATACCTATTTATAGAAAAGGGGAATAAACAGATGTTTGTAATTATAGACCAATTTCTTTCTTAAACACTTTCTCCAAAGTATTCGAGAAAATCATACATGAGCATACTTTCCACCACCTTAAAATAAACTTTCAGATAATCAACATGGCTTTATAAAAATAAATCTACTGTCACTAATTTAGTAGAATTTCTTGAGCGTGTTGCCCCTCAAGTCTCTTCCCAAGGTCAGGTTGATGCTATTTATTTTGACCAAAGTATGGCATTTGACTTATGTCAGCATAGAAATATTCTCTCTAAACTTTGTTATTTTGGACTTTCTCGCTCAGATGTAAATCAGTTCAGCAGTTATTTACATGAAAGACCATTCACTATTAAAATTGATTCACACACACCCCAAATAAATTGCTAGACCCCTGTGGTATGCCACAGGGTTCTAATTTAGATTCTCTTCTCTTTAATGTATTTATTAATGACATTGGTAAATACCTAGATGACATAGGAGCAATACATTTTAAAGCTGTAAAGTTCTTGCTTTATGACGTATTTTATATTTAGCATAGCGCTAAAAATTGAATAGAAATACTATCAGGCATATAATATAATATAATGTAGTGTAATATTTGTCACTTATATTTGCTTTATATTGCAATTACTCTGTCTTGTAAAGGAGCATAATGTGAATAGCAACGGAATTTTTAAAAGCACGGCAATAATTGGATTATTTCCAGTCAGTTTGGCTAGTGCGTAGCGTTTGTTTATTGATGAACCTATGCTGTGGCACGTAAATAAATGTACCGAAACCGAAGCTTGAAAAAAGGCGGGAGATTACAATTGGTCAATTTCTCTAGACGAGATTGTGGCTTTCATTGCTTTGCTATTTGCCAGAGGGGCATAACACGCTGGCAGTATTTATTAGATCTTCTGTGGTTAACTATGTGAGGCTTTTCTCTCTCCACCCAAAATATGGAGAAAACAAGCACGAGGACATAGGCCTATTCTGGTTGCTGCGTTTTGATGAGCGTGTTACCAGATCTACTAGGCTGCAGACAGTTAAGTTTGCTCTTGTGTCTACTGTACGGGATACATTAAACGCTATAAGCCTGGCCAGAGCCTCACTGGGGACTAAACGCTCTTTCCCATCCCAGGTTCACACAATACATGTTAAACAATCACGACAAATTCTTAATAAATTTATGGATTTTGGAGGATGCTATTCGAAGTACATTTGCAATGCTTCTCCTTTCTCTATGAAGACAAGCTGAATCCTGAGAATGAATCTCTGGGAGAAAATATTATTTTGAAACTCATGAGACCATCGCACAAAAAAGGGCTGAATACCACTACATTATTTACACCATTGAAGCTGGCATAAAGACTGAAAGCAGAGGAAACGAGCATTATAGGGACAGTTAACAGCACCAGGAAGGAAATGTCAGCGTAGAGGAGGGTGGGGCACAGTGTAAAAAAAAGTTTTAGTGTATTGTTTCTTCCATGTTTATGTAACAAATGAAATGGTTATTTAAAAAAATTGTTACTCATTGGTTAATAATATATATGCCTATTGTTTTCATTAACACAATAAATTTCACTATATTTACAGATATTTGTAAAACTGCAGTCTGTCACACTATACCTCATACCTGTGGCAAAGGGTAACAAATCGAGGGGTAAAGCGTAACACATAATTGAAAGTAAAAATTATGCAATTAATGTTAAGTATATACACTGATATTTAATCTAGAACAATACATTGGTTGTACTCAATCAGAAATTTATTTTTAACTGTAGTTTATCCATGTATATTATTTTAATGAATGGACGTTTAGTTTATTCATATTAATGCCAAAATAAAGATATGATTTTAATATTTTAGTTTGACCTGCAATTAGAGGTTGTGGTAGCACCATCGTTATATCTGTCTCTGCTACAGATGCTATATCTGACTCAACAGGAATCATGAACTTCCTGGGATCCTTTACTGATTTTCTAAGATCGCTGATCTCAAAATCACCATCCTCATCTTTCTGTTTTATAATTTTCCCAACATAAAACATTAGTTTTTTCCCTGAAAACCTGACCCATAACTAATCACAAATTTTCTGTTCTCGAGTTTCTTCAATAGGTTCATCATCTTCTTCAAGACAGTTAATATCCTCGGAGGATGTTAAGAGTGGAGAACTAGCCTTGTCATCTGTCATGTCCAATTCTTTTGATGCTTTCTTTTCTACCTTGGATTTTTTCTTAGCATTACTTTGCTGTACACGTTGAACCAAGCTTTCCTTTGCAGGTGTATCTGTTGGAATGCAATTTCTTCCTTTTCCCCTTTTGTTGCAAGATTTTTTACTTTCCGCCTTTGGATATCCACGAAACATTTCAGGGCTGATGACCTGTGTAGGAATATGATAAATCTGTTTATTTCCCGTATCACTATTTAATACCACAGTTACACTTTGGATTATATTACCTTCTCTTGACGTACAAGACAATGAGCTATCAATTGCCAACATTTCATTTTGATTTTCTGGGTGGTCTGTCACAGCACTGCTAAGATAATCATCATCATTAAACACATCTGAGTCATAGGGAAATATACCTGTCTTTCTAAAACAAGGTATGATGTTTGATGGTGTCATGGATTTTTCAAAAGCTTTCCCAACACATTCTGCAATTTGGTAAATATTGCGTGGAATATCTGGATGGTGCAACATCCATGGTTCGATGGCACGGTCATAGTGAGACTGAAATGAATGGAACACACTTACATCTAGAGGTTGCATTTTATTGCTGCAATAAAGCGGAATCATCAGTAGAGTCACTCCATTCTCCTTGGCAATTTCTAAGGCTGCTAGAGCAAGATGGCTTTCATGGTTGTCAAACATTAGAGGTGATGGATTTTCTTTTGAAGAATGAAAATGCTTTACAAAATGTTGAATTACCTCTGATAAAATACTGCTGTTCATCCATCCAGATGGCGTAGCAAGTCCTAGGGTTCTGCGGGTGCACTTTTGATCATGTGTTCCTTAAAGGGAACCCTTGGAAATACCATTACAGGGGGAAGTACAACACCAGACGCGCTGAGAATGCAGCAAGTAGTGACGAGTGTGTCCTCCACACCACTTATTCAATTGTCGGAGCGAGGATCCGTTTTGGTGTTTGTACCATCGAGGTGCCTGTTTCATCTAAGCTATATATCCTTATGCCATCACTAAAGTTAGTGGTTAGACATCTTTCAAGTTATCAGAAAAATTCCAATAGTGTGTTTATTGAAGGAAGTTGCCCTTGATAAATTACAGGGCTAGAGTCGTCGAAGACTGAGACTTAGATGTCGATCTCTGAAAGTGTACAACCAGTCTATACCTGTCATTTTCTTCTCCAACCGGCACATAGGAATTTCAAGACCATTGTGTTGAGCAATTTCAAATGCTGAACGCCTAGTTTCCACAGTATCCAATCCATAACACATTTTTGCACACTGAACTAAATATGACACCAAGGCAACTTCTTGTTCATTCGTAAAAATACTACGTGAATTTTACTTTGGACACATGCGTATCTCAGATCCTTCATTTACTTTTGCTTTTTTTTACATATCTGAAATTTTAAAAAAGGTTTTTAAAATAAGAGGCCTAAAATAATTATGATACACTTAATTTATAATGGGTTTGAAATTGTTATTGTGTAACTCTTGCTATTTCATGTTACCTGAACAATGTTCCGTAGTTCACATTCTTTGCTGCTGCTGCTGCTGCTGTTGATGAAAGCTCATTCCCTAAGATACGAGATCAAATGCTACCCTCATTTCATTTTCGGAAAATAACCTCTTATCTGTTTTCCCTTTCCTATGACGAACCATTACTGCCCCAGTTTTCTATAAAACACAAATCAGACATAATATTTAGGCATATTGGTTATTATGATTATTACTATTACTATATGCAGTGATCTAATTTAAGTTGAAATGATTATTGCATCAAAATTAAATTGAAGATTTTTATATTTCCACCCGACCTTTAGGTTATATATTTTCACTCTAGGGATTTCACAATATTTTATTCTTATTTTTGTTGACTATATTCGTATAATTTAATTTTCATTACATCTCTGTTCGAATATTAAGTTTAAAATATTTCATGGGGCTCAATGTAACACTTGGGGCAGAGTATAGCATTGTTACACTCTGCCTCATGCTCAGTTGTTAAACTGTGCCCCATAGGGCCTATCAACGGTTAGATCGAAACCCACTTAATGAATGTTAATAACACCTATGTGTAGACAATGAAACACTTTCATTACTACTATAATATTATAACTATAATATATTATTAACTTAAGGAATAGTCAACAACACAAGATATATATAAAGAAAATACTTTGCTTACCTGAAAACAAAGAAATAGTTTAAAACCAAATGCACTGCACACGTACCATTTAGCTTCACAATGTCTACTGGCGGAAATTGTCAACATAGCGATCGCTAGGGGTTTCGTTCCTGATTTTGTTATAATTCGCGCGAAATTCAAAATTGTACACTGTACCCCATGTTACACCCTACCCCAACCGCCTCTATGTGAAGACATCTAAAGCTCCATTACATGAAACCACGGTTCTGAAGGCTCAAGAAGTCAGTTAATTAACTGTGTACCAGGTATAAAAAAAAAAGAGAATCCTGTTATTGAGCACACTCACCCAATTGTTGAGATACGTGAAAGTGAGAAGAAGCTACCAGAAAGAGTGGAATTATATAACTATACAAAGTATGGCGTTGACAGTCTACCAAATGGCTGGTAAATTCATTGAAAAGGCTGTTTCTCTTGAGGTGGTCAGTGCAAGTTTTCTACAACGTTCACTCAATGAACAGGCAAATTACAAGGAGCTTACAACTATAAAAAATCTCTTAGTACAAACTCATACTTCAATTTTGTGAACGAGCTTAGAGTTAAGTATGTAAAAGAAATACGAGGAAAAACAGAATCATTTTAAAATACTATTCAGCTTCAACATAGCCACAAATGGTGCCAGTTCAAAGTGCTTATTGTATGAAAGAGGAATACAAATGTTGGCAGTATTAATATCTGTAGCAAATAAGTCTGTGACAGTTGTTCAGGTTCAGTCATCAAAAAGTCACTTGTCTCAAATGCCTGGAAAGTGAGTGAGGCCTGGCCATTTTTCGGGTATACCATTTTTTGGTCTATTACTTTAGTACAAATATATGTAATTCTTTTACAGGCCTAATATATACATATTGCGTGTTACAACTCTTCATATTTCTACATTTTCTTCAAAAATGTTTAGTATAATTTAGTATAACATATTACTGTCATGTATAACATTTCACGATATGAAATATTTAACAAGAAATGATTGTATCAAACAATTTTAATTATTAATATCATTATTATTACCTTCATAATCAAGCATGTTAAACTATGTACCTAATATAAGCTATTGAACTGTTCTATTATTACAAATTGTATTCCAATTACTGACTCCTAAGAATTTCATGTCATATATTTCTATTCATCCTTACACGATTTTTAAGATAGTTAATATTTCACTATATATATTCTATTATAATATACATACATATATATTCTATTATAATATACATACATATATTCTATTATAATAGACATAAATGCATGTAATTGAAAATAAGACGTCAGCCGTTATCAGAAATTGTGCTATGATGTTCTTAAAACACATATTTAAACATTTTTAGCATATTGTTTGTGAAAAGCGATCAACATGACCACTAATGACCTTTCCATGTCTAAGCATATTCTTGAGCATTCAAGTGTTAAAAATATTATATCTTAATACCTAAGAAAATTAATATATATTATATGTGTGTAGTGTTTAATTAAGAATGTAATAATTTATTCTTGTTTGATCCGTGTTCAGATGACTTCTCTAAAGTTCCTGCAAGATATATAATAGCTTTCATGGGTGCGCTTTCATTGGCTCTACAGTACGCGCTCAACGTAAACATGTCAGTGGCCATAGTTGCAATGGTGAAACATACTGGTCAGCTCGACCAACATAACAGTTCAAAAAATGTAACAGAACTAGAAACGTGTCCAGGAATATTACTTCAATCTGGGGAAGATCAGGTGAGTAAATTTTACAAAGTATTTTTATTGGGTTCAAGATTTATATTTTAATTACTATAATATTCTTATTAAAGAAACAGAATTAGTGTGAGACTTACTGTAAACTCTAAAATATTTAATCTTATTGAAATATATCAACCGAAGTTTTATTCACTTAGAAATTCATCAGGAACCATTATTCCATATTTATCATCTCCCTCCACCATTCATAAAATAATTTGTTTAAATTTAAAAATATATATACTAAAAAGTATTTCTATAGTAAAAATATATAATATTTAGTTCAAATACAATCATCGAAGATTGTATATCCTTATTCGAGATAGCATGCATGTTACAGTAGTAGGTAACAGGCCTTTTAGATCAACTGAGTCACAGTGTTATGACGCTTGTGGCAAAATTGGGTTATTTCTTTTGACGTAATCGTGATTATTATTATTATTAGCACCGCGTCTTACTACCCGTTCGGGTTATCCGCACTTACGCTAATGTGTAATGGTAGGGTGATTGTGAGATGAAATGGAGGACCTACAGTTTAACGTGGAATCCGAACCACGGTGGAGGCCTGGCATTCCTCACATTCACAAGTTGTGATTAATACACATCTTGTCAGAGGTGAAGGAAGGGTTTGGCAATCAGATAAATCTGTGCCGGGGCCGAGGATTGAACCCCGGACCCCCAGCACAGAAGTCCGACACCTTACCCCTAGACCACCAGGTCACCGTGTAATCGTGATCCTGTTCAAAATCGCCTGGTCATTGACCCAATGTCTATTTTGTTCCCATGGTTTTGACATCCTGAGGTCATTGACCCTATGGTTTAGTACCTGCCTATTTTATCCTCTTTTCTCCATTTTATTTTCGCCTCATTTGAATTTTTCTATGAGGAGTGTGCCCCATTGGTTTGAATCCCTGGAAGGACGTTGTTGCCTCTTTGGGGGATGGGAGATTCCGGGATTTTGTTTTGAATCCACTGAGGGTACAATAATCAATCCAAATTACGTTTGTAACATAAGGCCCTATTTTGTCCTTGAATGCCCATGTTGCTTATTCAGAGAGCACCCTTATGCATTGACTCTTGTGGGAAAATGCTGATGCACATAAGGTCTTCTGTATGTCCTAGCATGGATATCTCCCTAATACTCACGGGGTTGACGATATATCTTGGTAGGCAATATATCGCCACATCCGAAATTGGAATATCAGTATATCGATGTAAATGTTAAACCTTTTTTTAACGATATATCGTTAATTCACTCAGCCCTAGTTATATTATCAAACATTGATAATGGTCTAGAAAAGTAGTGTTTTATGTGATCAAATTGTTTCATAAAATTGGATTAAGAGTATTGTATTTATCAACAAAAACGATGGAGAGGTGATTTTACCTCATTGAGATAAACAACATAGATACAGCAGGCGGTAAATAAACATTGACTTCTGCACACTATTCAAGAAAAAAAAGTTCCTTTATTTATATTTCACCCTGGGGAAGAAAACATAAATACTGCACGTGGTAAACACTGGCTTATTCACAAATGTCAAGTGCATAGTAGCCATGATTTCATTTTTCACCAACGGAGACAACATAAACAGCAGATGAACAATAGCTTCTTGACAATAATAAAGTGGATAGGAGCAGTAATATCATTTTACACCAAGAAATACACATAAACAGCAGATGAACTTGCTTCTTGACAATAGTCAAGTGTATGAGAAAGGTAATTACATTATTTTATTAGAACTCTGTTTTAATAACCAATCGGGCTATATACACTGTGATCTCATTCTTCACCAAGGAAGACAACATTAACAGGATGTAAGCGACAGCTTCTTGACAATAGTTAAGTGCATAGGAGCGGTGTCTCATTCTTCACCAAGTAAGACAACATAAACGGGAGGTAAGCATTGCTTCTTGACAATAATAAGTGCATAGGAGCTATGTTTGTTTATCTAGTGTGACGTCGTGCTCATGGTAGCCTAAGTCCACCTCCAATTAGTTTGTGGGCGAAGTTGAGGTGCGCAAAACTGGGCGAGTGCAGCACCTAACAATGTCACTTTCACTATCTCCGTTGAGCTCATGCTCTGAGCTAACACAACCTCTACGCAAATCCAAAATATAATACGGCTGACCTTACGGCTGCACCCACTCTACCCACATGTAGTTGGGTGGTTTGATGAGCTAAAATCCCAAACACGGTAGATTAGAACATAAGGATGTCAGTGTAAATATATTGTTGGGTTGATGTAATGTCTTGATGACCGTGTATCTCGATGATTGGGTAGTTTTCAACAATAAACCAGACAAATTCCTTTAAGGGAAGTATTATTGAACTCAACAAAATAAGTACACGCAATAATTAGAATTCATTTCATTAAAATGTATGGTATTTTTATTTCATTTTAAACGTATCTTTATATAAATATAAAATGGTTTCATAGTATTTAAAGTACAAGAGCAAATAATGTTTTTTTTACCTCTATTAAGAGAAGGCCTCTTAGCTCCAATAAAATAAAAGTATCGCTATTATCAATAGTCTCGGGAAAATTAACGTCCTAAAAACTTACACACAGATACACTACACAGATAACAAAATTGTCAATTTAAATATTCTAGAACCAATCATTGGTAATTTTAATAGTATGCAAGGTTATTTAATACTCTAATACAGTGGTTCTAAAACTGTGGTATGCATACCACCATTGGTACTCAGGCCTACAATTATTCCTGGTGGTACGCCATGAGAAACAAAAAAAAAAAAATTAAAGTCGTAAAAAGTTAATGTCCTGTCAAATCTTATAACTGTATTATGACCAAGTCAAACCAAAAGGAAATGAGATTTAAACAGTGGCTTGAGAGGTAAATATTAGTCTTTCTTTATATTTCTTTGATACTTGTGCACTATTAAACATATTGATTGAGTAGAAATGTATAAATGGTTTCGTGGAATTTTATTCCTGGGCACCATTAGAAATGTACGCAAATAGTAAATAATCAGCATTAGCTTGGTGGTACTCCTAAATATGGGTATTTTTTTGGGCAGTACTCCATTTGAAAAAAATTTAGGAACCACTGCTTTAATACAAAAGATAAAAAGATTCATTGAACTTCTATAAAAATCTGTATTAATGAAATTCTTGTTAATGTAGATCAATCAAATTTACTTTCAGGAAGGAGAGTTTGAGTGGAGCGATGTGACGCAGGGCCAGATTCTTGCCTCCTACTATTATGGGTACATAATGACTCAGATTCTTGGAGGTTACCTCGCCGGTAGGTTTGGAGGAAAATACGTTCTTGGAGGAGGCATCTTTGCTTCTGGAATAATAACGATGCTGTTTCCTATCCTTTCCAGACTACACGTCTACGCTCTCATCACGGCAAGGATAATGCAGGGAGCCTTTCAAGTTAGTTATCAGATACCCGTACCCAGACGTGGATTCAGGTTTCAAAGGAGTAGTTGAATTTTTTTCCGGTAGCTATAATATTGATATGACCGGTCACCTGTTTATTGAGGATGGGAGTAGGCATACATTTAAGTTAATATGCCAGATATGCACCATTCTAAAGCTAACTTATTCAATAATATAATATATACAATTAATCACACAAACTAAAAGTTAGATATAAAAATATGTATGTGGGTAAAATACCCCATTTCTATATTATTCCTAAGCCATACAGAGAATGTGTGTTAAACTACATTCTCTGATAAAGTGCCGAACACAACTGAACTGCTACTCAGTTAGTTTGTCCCTACCTGGAATTTACATGTTCACAGATCAGAAGCCATTTATTGGTCAAGCTAGGAACGTAATCGTAATTTAGGCGGCCGTTATATGTCTTCCTATAAGTCATAGATACAACTTTGAATTTCTGCATCTGCGCACTCTAAATTTATGCACTGTACATTCTATTATACATGTTGGTCACCTTTCAGCTTCCAACATTATTAATAGATGACAAAAAAAAACTTTATCTTTTTGTGTAAAGGTGATTTAAGGTGGAAAGTACGCTATAATGTTTCAAAATATAGTACACTATAATAATCCGACACATTATCTCAGTCGGTAGCGTGTCCATCTACTGAGCTAAGGGTACCGGGTTTGATTCCCGACATGGCTGAAAAGCTTATCATTTGTGAAATGTTGGTTTACCCTTTCATAGTGATGAATTAACGGCCGGGGCCTGGATGTTGTGCTTGTCCTAGTCTAAGTTGGATTATAAGGCATATGAAGCTACGACAGGCCTAGTAAGCTGGTATTGATAAATAATGATATGGTTTGAATAAGATACTGACCCAGGCCACAGGCTGGAAACAGTTGTGGGTGTAAAAAAATGTACACTTTAATAGTCGTTCGTGTGGTTACTGATTTGCATCGTGTTAAATGTGAATTTGTTTTTTCTCGGTATCCTTTATAAATTATCATAATGATGATGTCAGCTTCTCTATTGTTAATAAACAATGATTTTAATTCCTACTTTGTATATAACCATGCACTATGGAGGGTAAACTTATTTTTAAGACCAAAATGATTTAGAAACGATTAAATGGATTAACATTGTTAAATGTTAATCAAACCCATAGGAGTTCTTTCCGAGTATGTTTTTTAGAATAATGTACGTTACACAATTTTTGTTAGGTATCTATACTGTAAGTTTGATAAAATATGCTCTTGTTGGCTGCCTATTTTGTAACAATAATTATATGTTATTGAATTTTATTATTTGATTTTTATAATTTAAACAATTTTTTCTGTTACTTTTTTTGGGAACATGTAAAAACAAAATTAAATCATATAGTATTTTAACGTAATATAAATATTGCAAATTGTTATTTTTAATTATTTTATTCATAATCTTCGCGTAGGTACTATATAGTTTGCATTTAGTCTTTTAAAATCTAGTAATGTTTAAAAGTAGAAATACACAATAAATAGTGGCTATTGTTAATAAATAAAAATAAATTAAAAATGAATATTAATACAAATAGGAATGAATATATTTTATTTTGGGTTGAGTGGCCGGGGGGGTGGGGGGAGGGGTGAACATATTTTTAAAATATACATACCATGTAAAATAAAGCGGCGTGCTGCAGGGAAGGAAATGAATTTATTGTGTTCGATGGATCAGTCAAACACCGGTACCTGTAGAATATAAAGAAACGCTAGACTGGTGATATATTCCCTTGTTATCGCACGTAAAAAATTTTGTTTTAATAAATGTCCATGTTAAGACCAGACTTCCCAGCAGATTTTGAATCCAATCTTGTTTTTGGAAGCGCTGTATCTTTGTGTGTTCCATTAATATTCTTAAAAGAATGAATTTATAATAAAAATGTATTACTTTTACTCTTAATGTACATATTTATTACTTTTATTGTGACAATGACTTTTTGATTTATGTTTTCTATATTAAAATAATTAACATATTAATCAAAATCTTTCTTACAAGTCATCTTATTATTATAAATATTAATCAAAGGCATTTTTATAAATTAGCAATATTATTACTATTATAATTATTATACATTAAAATTTTGATTAATTAAAATTATTGAGCTTATACTTGAAGGAGCCTTATGAAAATCAATCGCCCCCTTCGACAACAAGCCCTGGATCCACCCTTGGGAAGGACAGTTACATGTACTTCTACACTATCTTGGTATTTAATGACAGTATCCTGCTAAAAAACCAATACATGTATATACTCTTATATTTAATTGTTAACTTCGGTGAAACTGGATACTGGCCCACCTTACCACTGCACGTGTGTATTATTATTATTATTAGCACCGCGTCTTACTACCCGTTCAGGTTATACGCACTTACGCTAATGTGTACTGGTAGGGTGATTGTGAGATGAAATGAAGGACCTACAGTTTAACGTGGAATCCGAACCACGGTGGAGGTCTGGCATTCCTTACGTGTGTATTAAACATGTAAGGAATATAAATTAATGATTTATATAGTATACTCGTATATTGACTAAATAAAAGCTTTAATAATGTTAAATATTTTAAAAAACTATTAAATAAACTAAAATAATAAGTATTAACCTTGTAGGAAGTAAGATATCAACTAATTAACGTTATAAGCCATTGTTATATATGTTTCTTTTCTACGCCTCTACATTTTTTTACCTTAAGTAATGGAATAAGCGGCCCAAATTTTCCAGTTTTCACAAATCAATCAAGGAATGATTATTTAATTTTTAGATTTTACAATAGTAAATTTATTCTCTATCTGAGTCAGATCAATGAAATAAGTAAAACATTAAATTTAATGTTGCTTGTAGTGTAGTCTCGAGTAAAGTAAATATCTTTAGCACCACATCTTACTACCGGTTCGGTACGTGGTGTGAAGAAGTAAAGGTGAAACCGTTCGCATGTTCTCCTACTCCTTCCTTCTTGTCGTTACGTCAGCTTCGGGGGAGTCAGGTTGCTGAAGAATGGAAAACATTCAAATATATCACCTCTTGAGTGTGTTTAAATGTTTTAAAAATAAGGAATCATGCCAAGATTGGCAGCAATATTAAATATCTTAGTTTTCCGAAGGATGAACTTAATAGAGGAAAGTGGATAGTAGCATGTAAGAGGGAGGACAAATTTAAACTGAAAACTTGTAAGTAATTTTTTTCTGGCTAGACTAACAAATATAATATTGCAAACGTTTGATGTTTTATAGATAAATTGTACAAACATCCATTAATGTATTATTATATATAATTAATAGCAATAATAAGCTGCACTACGGGGTCTTCAAGACTTTTAATTGCCGTTAATCAAATCAAAATCATGTAGAAGATATTTTTTAATATGTGTATGTCATCATGTATTTTTACCCTTTTGAGTTATACTCATATTTAACTACGAAAATATGCCAAGGGTGAAGATAGATGAATTTAGATGAAGTGTAACCGTATTTGCGTGGAGGGAGTGTGGGAAACGATTTAGGAAAGGGCCCCCTTCCCACTTCCAAGATTCTACTATTATTATTATTATTATATTATTATTATTTTTATTATTATTATTATTATTATTATTATTATTATATTATTATTATTATTATTAACACCGCGTCTTACTATCCGTTTGGGCTATAGGCACTTACGCTAATGTGTAATGGTAGGGTGATTGTGAGATGAAATGGAGGACCTACAGTTTTACGTGAAATCCGAACCACGGTGGAGGCCTGGCATTTCCCACATTCACAAGTTGTGACTAATACACATCTTGTCAGGGGTGAAGGAAGGGTTTGACAATCAGATAAATCTGTGCCGGGACCGAGGATTGAACCCTAGGCCCCTTTTACACAGGTCCAACACCTTACCTTTAGACCGCCAGGTCACCAATTCGACAATTGAAGCGGGTATACATAATAATTAATCTTGTTAATATATTTGCGTAAGGTCCCACTATTTTATTAGCATTAGTAGACCTGTATTTATAAACAAAAACAATGTGAGCCTCATCTTTTTACCTGTTCAGGCAGTCCGCATATTTATACTAATAAGGTAGGAACTTGCGTGGAGGGAAGTTGGAAAACCATTTAGGAACAACAACGTAAGTAAGCCCATTTGGTATTTGAATCCCAATTTCCCCATCACCGACAGACCGAACTAGATAAGACTGTTGGCTTTGTACACGTTCCCGACGATGCGGGAGGATAAATATTATTATTTGTAAAAGCTTTTTTTTATATAAAATTGGACAAAAATATCAGATTCAACTGCAAATTTATTATTAAAGTTTAGCAATATTGAAGCTTGTATTTTATTAATAGGAATTATCTCTACCATGTCGTTTTAATTCGAGTAGAATATTAGTTTTTCTGCCATTGTTACAATTTTTCATTAATTGTTGGTATTTTAAAATCTTAGACATACAATATAATAATTCTTATTTCCATTTATGCTATATATATATATATATACATATAAAGCCTTTTACAACTACACTTATAATAAGCAAGCTTTACATGGTTTTCCATCATGCAAAACATCAATAATATTGAGTTATTGCTCTAGATCGGGAGTTCCCAACTAGTGGCCAACGAAGTTTCTTGCGAAAGTAATATACTGTAGTAAAATTTGGTGTTTTTATCCAAGAAACGGAAAGTTTTGACTAGCGTGGCAATAAATACATGAAAGCTCAAAATAATTTATTCCTTACATTTGCTGTAGGCCTATTATATTGACTTAGTAAAGAGTATATTTTTGTCGGAAAATTCCTTTAATATCCAATTAAGTTTGTTTAAATTATCACTTATTATTTCATTGACAATTATATACCTTTTCTCATTTTTGCATGTCTTGACAAAAATTAGCTTATTATGATGTGGTTCGTCACTAGACTCAGGGGATTCAACTTTGACCTTCTGGCATTTTTAATTTGGAAACCACTGACAGAGATGTACTAAGTAATTTTCTTGTTTAGTTTGACACGCATAGGTGATCACGTGGACTTAGCCTAAGCATCAAGCTAATCTATTTTTGTTTGCTAGTCACAGGGAAGGTCGGGATTCGATTCTCAGCTGAGTGTGATAAGGACGCGTTTTCATAAATGGTTTCCTCCCCCTTCGAATTTAAACAAGGGTATATTTTCTCTAAATGCTACATTTCTTATATCCATATAATTTTGTGTAAATAAATGCGTATAGCCCAGATGGACGTGTAGCAAAAATAAGAATGTAAAATTTCTAATTTAATATTTAAAATTTTTAAAAGTCCTGCTAAAATATTTAAGATAATTTAATATTTTTTCCTTCATATTTATTTTTATTTTTATATTTACAAAATCATTTCTTCATTACATTAGATTATTTCTCCTAAACTAATTATTTCATTTCCATCCAGCCACAATTTGTTCTGATCATTTTTCTGGAGAAGATTTCCAGAAGTCTTTGCAGTATCGTATTTCACTATATTCTCCATAAAAATGCAGAAAGATAAACCCAATTGGAAGAAATTAGTCATTACACATTAGTAAACTGCCCATAAATGAATTTTTACCCGAAAAACAAGTATTCAATGTTTATTGTCAGGTAAACACTCATTAGATATCTATTTTAAACAATACGTTAAAGCGACATGTAAAAAAAAATTGAAATTCAAACAAATCAATTTTCAGTAAATTACTCTTATTTTAAGAGCTAGCTTCTGTAATAAGAATCCTGAGGTATAGCCATATTAAATATCAATTTAAAGTTTGAATAAAATTCACTAAATATTTTAGGATCAAGACCCAGGGACATACATAATTGTAAGCTCCACATTTTTTGAGTTTGAGGCATATTAAACGCAAAGATTCATCAAAATTTCAAGGTTGAAAATGTTAACGATTGCATAAATATACATTTATTTGAGAAAGGAAAACAGTAATTTCAAATCAGATATTTTAAAAAAACTTTAAAGAGATGTGGCCTTAATATTGCAGATATAAAAGGTTTTTATAAAGGCATAGGAATATCTGTTTACTTAAGAGTGGCTTAAAATATTTTATTTTGCTTTTCTTCGTTACATAATATTATATTTTGTTGTTTTTTTTCTCTTGTGAATAATATAAGTTTTTCTTGTGCTTTATTCGTTCAAGTCAAGTATTTTGTTTGAAATTCATAATTTAATTTAATTTAATATTGATGGAGTTATTGAAACAAATGTTCTTTAACGTGTGTATCATAATATTTTGAGTATCAAGTTATTAATTTATTAAAATATTAACCTATTGTTTTTATTTTCCTTGTTTGATGAAATTAATAAGTTCGTTCACTTTGTATAGTAATGTTAAAATAAAAGTAATTTCATTATCTCACACCATTATTAATCTTGCTACAACTATTCTAAAATATCTCTACACACTCTACATTATTATGTAGTGATTTATTTAAGTCATATGGCTGAAACCTAAAGTTTACCTGAGAACGTGTCATAGCGCCAATTCTCGCAGTAAACCAAGTCTCCCTAAGCTGACGTCATGCGCAGAAACGAACGAGTTTTAGGGGCCGGATGGTTTCCCCTTACTTCCTCCCTGCAGGGTTCGTGTATATATATATATATATATACTCTTTTGTACTAAGTATACTAATGTATTAGGGATGAGGAAGGTTGAATGGAAAGGAAGTCTACCTGCATTTTCGTGGAGGGAGAGTGTATAACATTTAGGAAAAATAACCCTCAGTATATCTGACCGGGATTCAAACCCTGTTCATCGGTAGTCTAATATATGGCAAGAATGATCACCTAAATTATGTGGCGACCGTAGTGGGTTTTAATTCTGTTTTTAATCACTAACGTACTACGAGTATTTAATATGGTTTCCAATTTCAAAATAATATTCCAAGCATTCTCTTTTATTTTCTCAGGGTGTCATGCTGCCCGCCATGCACTCTATGTTTGGCCAATGGTTTCCACCTAACGAGCAAACAAGTTTCTCAGGAATTATTTTCTCAGGTAGGTCAACTAATTACGTGTTTATTCAAATCTTACTATAGAAGTACTTTCCAAAATAACTATACACAAGCATATGACTATGAGCTAAGGGTAGACTAAACTAACACTGCCACAGAACAATCAGATCATCCAATTAATTAACAATGAGTTTATTATTAAGATTAAGTAACCATTTTAAATATAAATCTTTTAAAGTGCATGTATAGCCCTTAATATTTATTAAGAGAGAAATGTGATATGATAAATAAATTTACTTTATGAAAACTTAAGATTACATCCATCCTAAATAAAATTACCTTCAAAACAAAATTTCACTCACCTGCATTTCTATAAACCTCTCCTTGAAATCCCTTTACTACCACAAATCTATAAGAACTATATCGGTACAGACTCTAAAAATGACTAAACTTATATCTCATTAAAAAGACTTATTTAAAGTAATAAATTAATTCCAATTTTAGTAATGTTAGATTGTATTTGAGCACCATACGTGATTAAATGTATATAAATTTCAAAATAAATAGAACAATGCAAATCTTAGTCTTTGTAATTGGGTATAGTCCTGAGTCTCCTATTTTTCAGTAGTTACCACATTATTGGCCTTACTACACTAACTGATGAAAAGTGGTCCTGAATACTAGACGAGCCAGAATGGCTCAATTGTAAATAAATTATGCATAAAGCCAAAAATCTTGGATTTAATTCCCATGTCTATGTTGTCACTTTTCACTAAATTGAATTTAATAATGTATTTAAAGATATTTTATTTCGAATAGCAACATTTTTCCTAATCTGGAATAGTTTAACAGTTTGTCAACACATCTTAGCTTTTATTTTGCTTGATAGGGGTATGCATAGGAAATTCACTTAGATAACAAATTCGGTTTTTACCTACACAAGATATTATTCATCTTTCAATAATACTTTTAAAAAATATGTTATTGATTCGTTTGCTAGATTATTATATAAAACTTATTACTTCCAAGAATAAATATAACATATGCTTGTCAATTTATCTTACAGAAGAAAGGTAATTTACAATTATATGAATAAAAAGGGTGCTTAAAGATTGATGCTAGAGATGATAAAATATTTTTAGAATGAGGCTCTCTAACGGTACGTTTAATATCGCTATCCAATTTATGATGCTCAAGCTGACTTATACAAAGTATTTTCATATTGCCCCTAAACTATTATTTCTCAAGAGTATACAGTGCGTTAATCTATAGCTCATAATTGAGCACTCTTCATACTGTATATTGATCAATACATGTTCAATCCCTTAGAGTATAAAAAAAGCTCTGTATTTTCCATTAGCTTATGTCACACTGATCGAACGTGTAAGTGTATAAAACCCAATTTAACCATCATACTATCGTCAGTTATCCTACTAAGGATGTGTCTAACTCAGTTTGCTTTGTAAAGAAGAATCACATCCAATATGGTTTTATTCTCACCCACTGTTCTTAGGACCTCTTCATTTGTTACCCTGTTTGTCCACCTGATCTTCTCAAATCTGCTCCAGCACCACATTTTAAAGTTCTCTGAGTATTTCTTTTACTTATTCTTAAGAGTCCAAATTTCAGCTTCATACAGCGTGATGCTACAAATGTGACATTTTATCAATTTCTTCCTCAGTTCCAAACTCAACTTGCTGGTCAGCAGTAACCTCTTCTTGTTGAAAGCATCCTTGGCCTCGACCTACTTTATTTATTGCAGCAGTAGGCATCCTTTGTTTTCAACTCTTGGCTTCCAATTAAATTATAACTTCTCCCAATAACCTATTTAAATAATTTGCTGTTTCAAAAGTATAAAATTAATATTTACGTGTAAATAGTATTTATTTTTAAGCAGATGCATTTTGTGTGTGTCTGTGTGTGTTTCAGCCATGCACCTTGGTACCGTGACAGCCATGGGATTATCTGGCTACTTGGTGGCCTGGGGAGGCTGGGAGTTAGTTTTTTATGTCTTTGGTGGTTCAGCCGTTGTTTTTTTCCTCCCGTGGTTGTATCTAGTCTACAACTCTCCTCAAGCTCACCCAAGGATCTCTCTCCAAGAAAAGACATATATACTCAGTGGCTTGAGAAAGGACTTGGAAAAGCAGAAGGTTTGATATATACTACATTGGTGAAAGTCTGATTCCATACGGTACACTAAAATATAGCTTTCAATTTTTTTTATTTTCTTTCATTGCCTCGTAGAGAGAAATATTGTGTTCGTCAAAAAAATCGAAATAAAGATTATGATAAATGTCGTCGTTTCATAACCCCCTGAAACTGAAAAATTGTTTTTTGTGATGCTGTTTATCTGTCTGTATATTGAACTAGAGTCGTGATCATTTTACCGACCGGGTTAGAACTTGATATCTATGGTTTTCATAATGCTCGCCCGAGAAGTCTTGGAATTAGATATCTAACCCAAAAATTGAGGGTGGTTAACTGAATGCAAAAAGTGAAAGCAACGATACTCTCAAATTCCTCTCTAACAATTTTAATTAATCTATTATCTGGGCACCTTACAAACAAAACGGCAACTATAATTATTGTATCATGAAAATGACTTTTAAGTTACTTTATGTTGGAATAGCAATCTGACCTTTATTCATTTAGATCTTGGTACATTTTCTGTGCCAATGTAAGTGGTCATGTTTGTCGCTTTAATCTATTTGTTCTTTTATGCTATGCTTCTTTTATGTAAAGTTTGAATTAATTTTTAGTTACTAAAGGGTTTGAATCCTGTTAAGTTGTAAGATTAATAAGTATTCCATAAATATGCGGTAGAACGCTTTCACTTAAAATATTCACAATTTTCAAATTTTGATCTTATCTCCACAACTATTTTGAATAAGTTACTAAATAAATTTTTATTGTAAAGTTGTATTACTATCAAATATTAGACTAATTTATTTAAAATATATTTTTATAAAACCAATAGTTTCTGAATTATAAGAAAAAAATTATATATATATTAATCGGGTCTTTGAAAATTAAATTTATTGCCATTATATTTGATGGAAGCAGGTGTTCTCTCTTTTCTCAATGTTTCTGTAACCGTGTATAGTTTTTAATTTATGCTATTTAATGAAGTGTTTTTGCAATTATATATATTATTTCATTTCACAAATCTTAAGAGTTTTAATTAAATGTCTCTATTTTAAGGTAAAAGAGAAAGAAAATCCGTGTGGTGCATCATATCTTTTTTTTACTTAAGTTCTATCACATGAGCATTAAAGTTGTAAGGCCATTGAACGTCAATTAATGTATTCTATATTTGTGTTACAGTCAAAAGTGTTGGTGCCTTGGTGTCGAATGCTTACTTCAGTACCAGTATGGGCAGGCATATATATGAACTTTGGGCTAACATGGGTAATGTACACCTTGCTAGCACAGCTACCAACCTACACTAAAAATATCCTTCACTTTGATATCAAACAGGTAATTCCAAATCAAGGGAAGCTTTATAATCACACACGTTTATATCTAAGAAATATGATAAAGATTATTTTATAATATAATAGTATATAATCAATTACAACAGATTTAATAAAGAAAGTCTTGAAATGTTAGTCTTAAAAATTCATAAATTGCCATAGTTCATATGGAACCATGAATTATTACCACAATAATGAAACAAAGGTATTGTAATTGGATTAGTGTCCGACTGCCAACAGTGCGGGGACGACATGATTTCATTCTTCTGCACCCGCTCTATTTCTCTCTCTCTCTTCATTCTTGTTTTGCAGGTATTCAGTCTCAATGTAAGGGTGATTATAGGAGACAGAAGGGAGCGTGATTGAAAGAAAAGAGACACGTCTGGAAGAGTCTAGGTTACTTTTATTCTAACCCAGTATTCTATAAATGGCGGATTCCATTCTCTCTTAACTGTAACTTCTATATATACACGGTTGACGATATCCAGAGGACCCCCGTTCCAAGTTGTGGATAGTGAAGTGAGTTCACAGGCGCGTCCGGGAGTGGTCAAGCGTGCCCGAGAGTTGAGCCGGCGTATAGAGTGAGTGGGATAGCGTGCCCGGGAGTGGGCTGGCGTGTCCATTGTGTAGAATAATGTGTCCTGGAGAAGATCAGCGAATCCACCGTTCATGTAACGCGAG